>OX328098.1:74568415-75083415 GCA_946811185.2 Hippopus hippopus | reverse complement strand
AGAGGCTCTAGAAATGCATGGACAGGTGCACTGGCTGCTGAGATAAAACTGAAATAATGTTGAAAACGCAGACTGACCTGGTTGATACTTTTTGCAGATGCATTAAACCCCCTTTTCACAGAACATGGCTCATTATGTAAAATCCCAAATCACTGTTAATAATTCATATTTTACAAGGATTTTTTACAAAGTCGCCTAGTGTAAAATTTTGTAACAGGAGGTAAAAATGGTTAAAAACATCCTGTGCTTTAGGAACGCTGAAGAAGAAGGCTTTCGAAAACATCGTAGGAAAAGGAGAAAATGCTGGTTACCAGCATTTTCTCCTTTTTCCACAATGTTTTCTATCCTTTCAATGCCAATTTTTTAGTGTTAGGCATATCTAATTTGTCGTCTGCAAGTGCTTTCGATATGGACCGGTCTAAAATCCTGTTTTTAAGTAAAGCGTTAACTCTTTATCACACAATGCTGATTCTTTTCCAACCCTGAGGAAGAAGCCTTTTTAGAAACATTGTGGTAAAATGAGAAAATGCTGATAACCAGCATTTTCTTATTTTCCCACAATGTTTTATTCTCTTTGAAAGATAATTGTTTAAGTATTGAGTTACATTTAATTTGTCTTCTACAATTGCTTTGAATATGGACTAAAATCCTGTATTCAAGTAAAGAGTTACAGTGAAATTCGCCTACCACCATCTCCGCAGACAAACCTCTTGTTAAATGTCGGCTGCCTGGCGTTTGTGTGAGAAAACCGGACCAAAATATCTTAATACAGACCGTGGGAGGTCCTTTTTGACCAATCAAAACGCCGAATTTTTCAAAAACTCGGTAGCTGCCTTTCAATCGGAACTCCGACCACAGTGTATGTAATTTTCCGGTTCCCACCTTGTAGGCGTGACTTATTCAGCTCCAAGCCACGCCCACCATTTCCCGAACGAAACAAGATTTCTAGCTTATCGAAGAGGCGAAGATCTGCCGAAGTGGATCAATTTTTACGCTGGGTGAGATTAAATTTGAAGAGAAAAAAGTGAAAAGAAGAATAGCAAATACCCCGGGGTGCTTTTTTCTTTACAAAAGTTTCGTGTCATTGGAGAAAGAGCCGGGGAACTGACTATTTACATTTATTGAAATTCGAAACGCCGTGGAAAAAAAAAAGAGAGGACACCAAAAAAGTGCTATTCAGATTAAAAACTTGGATAATATGATAAATTTCAATATTGTTTAATAACAGGAACTATTTTGTGTTAAAACTGAAAGATCAATTAAACGCAAACCTTGTTGAAAAGAATGAGAGAACGCAAGTAAAACATTTAAAAAACAACACTTAAAAGAGTATGTAAAAAAAAACGGAAAAATATTAAAAGATAGGCAAATAAAAAGAAAGCCGATACGTCTTTTTAAATAAAAGACCAGCGAACTTTGAATGAAAAGGAAGAATGTAAGACAAATATTGACTTTTCCAGAACCATTGTGGAAAAAGGACAAGTGGATACTGTGAGGAGATACCCTCCCACAGGTGTATGATTATCAGTAAATATTGGACTTTAAGACACTTTCAACAAAAAAGGAGTTTCAAGTGTTTGCGGTGCTCCTTGTTTGAAAATAAAAGGTACGAAAATTCCGGGATACGTTTTGTGTTTTTAAATCTTCACTTAACGGCAAAATTTTACATTTTCTCTAAAATTGAATGGGCTTGCAGATGACAAATTAAATGTTAGTGAAAATATGAACATTGTTTTTCATAGAGTGGAAAACATTGTGGGAAAAGGAAAAAAATGCTGGTTACCAGCATTTTCTCCTTTTTCCACAATGTTTTCAACAGACCTTTTCCTAAGAATCGTGAAAAGTCAGGATTGTTGGGTGAAGGATAAACGCCCCTTATTAACTCAGATTTTCTCCTTTTACCATGATGTTTTCAAAAGCCTTCTAGGTCTTTAATCTTTCCGAATATTAAAGACCCAGGAGAAGAGGGCTTTTGAAAACATTGTGGTAAAAGGAGAAAATGCAGTTAACAAGGGACGTTAAAACTAGGAATTATTTAATAAAGAATGTAAGTTATGAGAACTCTTTTCACAATCGATGTAAATGAAGTATGTTTAATCCATCACAACATAATCCCAATCTTTGAAGACCCCAGATTAAAAAAGTTTTTGAATGACAACATTGTGGGAAAAGGAGAAGACACTTTCTAGCCTTTCTAAGACATCCCACCATTTTAGCAGGATTAAAACTTATTGTCTGAATTTGAACTTGTCTAAAATTTTGTCAACTGATAAAAAGTTAAGCTGAATTAAAGAAAACTTTGTCGGAAAAGCAGAAAATGCTGGTTACCAGCATTTCCCCTTTTCCCATAATGGTTTTAAAAGCCAACCTGCTGAGAGTCGTAGATAGATGGGTTGTTTGTTAGTTTATGTAATGGACAAACTATTTTCAAATCTACAAAAACACTCGTTGAAAATTTCACAGAAGGACAAAACTTTTGAAAGAATATTTTTTTCTGTAACTCTTCACAAGGCGACAAAATTTAAGGCTTGTCCAAACTGAGAGTAATATTTACATACTACAAAAAGATGTGACTCACGAACTTAAACTTTTTTTGGAAGGAGAGAAAACATTGTGCGAAAAGGAGAAAATGCTGGTTACCAGCATTTTCTCCTTTTCCCACAATATTTTCAAATGCCATCTTTGTCGAAAATGTTACAGCTTGGGATTTTTTGGTAATTTCTTAAGTACGAAATGAGTGTGGAAAACAGTTTGTGAAAAGAACCGATTCGATTTTACAATGGACAGCTCGTTTTCTAATTTTCTTGTCAGCAAAACTGAATATCTATCGATTATCCGAGCATATGATTATTCGAACATGTAGTTAACATCGTCGTCGTCGTTGTTTTTGTTGTTGTTGTTCTTCTTCTTCTTCTTCGTCTTCTTCTTCTTTGAAATCATCACATTCTTTCTTGATATAGTTATTATTATTATTATTATTATTATTGTCCCAGGTAGCTGACACAATGTTAGAGAGAACGTTTGACGACCCTAGGGTGCCGCTGTACGACGAACCTAGAACAGGCTCGGACCATGGTCCCTACAACGCCGCCATCAATCAGGTCAGTGGGTTACCTATGCTTCTTGTTTTGACCCGTCAGATGCTGTACAATACACTACAATGCAATAGTTTGTTGTTGTTCTTGTTGTCGTTGTTGTTGTAATACTAAGGCCACTAGCCCACTTTATATTATAAAATGCACTCAGAGAATTACATGACATCCCTAACCTTTTGCCGAGTCCCGGTTGCTCAGTCGGTATTGTGCAGGACTTGAGAACAGGGGGTCGTGGGTTCGATCCCTGGCTCGCCCAATTTCTTTCCGAGGATTGATGATAGTCATTGCGACAGGATTCATTCCTCTCTCACCACTGACCATTGTCTCGACGACGGTTATGTGGGAAAGCAGCCAGTGACTTGAAAAGAAAATTGTGCGGAGTACTGGTAAAAAAGACTCCAGGAAAGCATGCATAGGTGCACTGGCCGCCGCGATATAACTGAAATAATGTTGAAAATGGCGTTAAACACAATACAATCAACCTTAACCCTTTACTACAAAATCCATAGCTTTAACGACCCTGATAGAGATGGCTTTTGAAAACACTGTGGGAAAAGGTGAAAATGCTATGAAAAGCACACATAGTTTTCTATCTTTTAACAGGATTATATCATAATTCAAGTCACATTTATTATTTGCTGTCTGCAAGTACCCTCAACGCAGATGAGCGAACTCTGAACTAGACGACAAAATTTTAGATTTGTTAAAATTCAAAGCAGTTAAAAACAAAAAAACAAAAACATACGTGGCTCAAATTTTGAGATTGGTCTTGGGAAACAATGTGGGAAAAGGAGGAAATAATAGTTTCTAGAAAACATTGTGGGAAAAGAAGAAAATGCTGATAACCAGCATTTTCTCCTTTTCCCAAAAAGTTGTCTAAAGCCTTCTGCCTCAAGGTCGTTAAAACTCAGGATTGTGTGGTAAAGAGTTAATCTCTTTAATTTAGGTTTTTGACCTCGGGCACTAGTATCGTCTCTCCCCCACCCCTCCAGCCTGGGTTCCAGTCCCAGTATAATTTTTTTTCCTTTTGTATATGACGTTTTTGACAAAGTTATGCCCGATTCATAACAGGAAATTATGATCGGACTGGAACCCAGGCTACTCCCCCACCCCCATATCCTAATATATAAGACTGTAGTAACGGCCGAGCATGAACCCACCCAGCCTCCAGCCATTCGTCAGTAAGTTTTACACATGTCTAAACTGGAATGAGAAAGCTGTTTCTGTTTTATTTTCGGTCAGGTCCAAAGAACGAAACAACGAAACAAATGGATACAAATCAATTGACCATTAGGCTGCTATGCGCGACTCAATGACCTTTTGCGGACAGTGTAGATCAAGATCAACACTGTCCGATAAAGAGATATCTTTCCCCCCAAAAAATACCTTTGAAATATCGAAATTTGGGCTTTTACTATCGGTTTAAAAATTCTATTTCACTTTTTTAAGCAGGGTTAAGAGAGTAATGAAAAGTCGACACTTTGGAATTTTAGATTTTTTTCCATCTTCCCATCCTGAAATAAAAATGTGAACACCACGGTGAATACACTGAAAGTCTCTGATTGGTCAATAAATATTAGCGACGGGCTTTAAAAATAACCATGACCTTCTAAAATTATTATTGACCAGTCAGAATCGTGCAATATATTTACCATGCTATTTGAATTTCCATTTCACGATAGGAATCCCGGCAAAAAAAAAAAGCGACACAGACAGCACGGTCCAGATTTGTAGGCTAAAGGATTGACGCCCTATGTATGGTCCCTGGTTTTAATTTTGTCCGTTTAATCCTTTTACTACAAAATTTTACATCTAACAAAACTGAAAACCTTTCCAGGGGAATGGCAGAAAAAAAATCAAATGTTGGTGAAATTATGGTATGGATTTTTGAAAGGCCTGAAAATACTTTAGGGGGGATAAAGGGGGAAGAGAATGTATTTTTAGTAGAGGTACTATCAATAAGCCTGATCGTCTGTCTATTTCTCTATTTACCAACCATTACACGTTTTCCCTTTTCAGCCTAGCTGAATGTGCTAGCTTTTGACCTACTTTGTGGCACTGATGACAAATGAATAAACAGAAATGTGTGATTGGTCAAATATGTATTTATTTTAAGGGCCCCTGCAACTTGCTTGCAAATTTACGCCGTTTATCTTTTTTAAAGATATTTCTTGTTACAGATGATACCTGAATTACCGCGTGACAATCAAGTCACCTGCACCGGATGTGGGACAAAGATTCTGGACAGATACTTTTTACTGGTTGCCGAGCAACACTGGCATGTGCCATGTCTCAGATGTGTCGTCTGCAACACACAGTTAGACTCCGACCTCACGTGCTTTGCGCGTGACGGCAATATATTCTGTAAACAGGACTATTTTCGGTAAGTTAAAACTATTTGTTTTAGTAACCCTCCGTCAAATAATCTCTTATTTGACGTACCCTAGAAAGATGGGTTTTTAAAAACATCTAGGAAAAAAGAGAAAATGCTGATTACCTGCATTTTCTCTTTTTTCCAGGATGTTTTCGTCTTCCTTCAGAGAGAAATTTCTAACATTTAGAATGACATTTAAATTGTCGTCTGCAAATGCTTTCAATATGGACGAGTCTAAAACTTTGACACCTGGTGGAGACTTTACTTGTTACTTGAGGCATATATAGCTAGACTGATATATATGTGCCCCATTTGGCCTTTTAGTGGTACATGAAGGTATTTTTGTAAAGGTGGAAATCTTAGCGCAGATCCAAGGATACCATTTTTGCGGTGCTTAGCCGGATGTACAGGACGCATCAATGTCAATGAAGAGTAATATCGCAATAAAAAGTAAACCTCGAACACGAATCGTAGACTCGTTGCAAATCAAGATATTAATGTTAAGGATCCGATCATAGCATAAATTTTACGATACTACATGTTTTATTTACATGTGGAATAGGGATGAAATACTGCAAAAAATAATCTTCTTATCCCACAATGTAACCCGAGCCCTGAAAGAGGAGTCGGTTTCGTACAAGACTTGAAACCAGGGGGTCGCTGGTTCGAATTCTGAGCCTGGCCAATTTCTCTGCGATAACTGACGATACTCACTGGGACAGAATTCATGTCTCTCTAACCGCTGATCACCGTATCGACGATGATTATATGTGAAAGCAGCGCCTTGGGAAGAATAGTATGCGATTTACTAGCAAAGGAAACTCCAGGAAAGCATGGAAAGCTGCACTGGCTACTCTGATATAACTGAAATACTATTAATTTTGAAAACGGCGTTAAACACAATACAACCAAAATAAACCACAATGTTAACTACTTTTTGGATAAAGATATTTCTTCTTTTTAACCCTTCACCACACGATCCCGAGTTTTAACGACCTTGAGAAAGAAAGCTTGTGAAAACATTGTGGAAAAAGGAGACAATGCTGGTAACCAGCATTGTCTCCTTTTTCCACAACGTTTTCTACTCATTTAAAGACACATTTCATCATTTATCATTGGAGCCACGTTTGATTTGCCGTCTGCATACGCTTTGAATTTGGACAAGCCTAAAATTTTGCCGTTTGGTAAAGAGGTTAAGCCAAATTAACTTTGTCGTCTGCGAGTGCTTTCAATAAGCCTGTGAGCGAGTCTGAACTCTTATCCTTCTAAATAAGTAAAATGAAATTTGCTATTTCAAAGTTTCTTTTTTTTTTGTGGGGGGGGGGGGCGGATATCTCCGACAGAGTAGATCAAAGATCAAACTGCACGTTCTGTGCAGTCTGATCTAAATCTACATTTTCGGCTTAAGGTCAGTGAGTCGGGCTTAGCAGACAAAGGGTTAAATATTATCTCCTAATACAATGACTTTCTATTCATTATCAGGCGACAAAATTTTAGACTTTGCAAAACCGAAAGAATTCGCAGACGATAGCTGATGTGCCTGAAAAATTATTGGGTTAACCTTAAAATGAGTAGAAAACATGGGAAAAGGAGAAAATGATGGAAACGAGCCTTTCTACCTATTCCCAAAATCTTTTCTACCTTATCACAAAAAAAAAAATAAAGTCCAGCCAAAAATAAATTGTCGTCGGCAAATGCTTTGAATTTGGATGACTCCGAAGTTGTATCGTTTGGTACATGGTTAAACAGTCCTTATCATGATGGTTTGAAATAGAATCGAATGAAAATTCAATAATATCCGTAAACAATTTCAACATAAACTTAATCTATATGTTTGATTGTAACAGAGAAATGGCGTTTCACAATTCCTAAAGTGCCTCTTCTAATAAAATCTCGCTGAACAACTCCGAACAATAGTCTTACCCAGAATGCACCTGCGCAAATCCCAATAGAATCGACTTTCGTGTCAGCGTAAAATAAAATATTAGGCTTAAAACTTCCGTAGGAACAGCACGCTTTTCATTATTCCTATTCATTCCTCCTTTGAGACCGTAAGAGCCCTTGGAATTTCCGTTAGCAGACGACACAATGAAATTCATTTCCGCCATTTCCGGAACTTCCGGTTTTTATAACCGGTGTCTCTGTAAAATGTGTCTCGTGTAAATGGTAAATTGATCCCAAGTGTTTTAGAATCGATGAAAGATATGGCTAACTCTTGTTTAAAAAGGATCTACATAAATATTTCATTAAGACACATCGCCGATTATATGATACTTTCGATTTACAAAATGTCACAATGACCTTTGTTTCACATCGAGGCTAGCTCAACCCGGTAGCTCTGTGGTTAACGTATCTAACTCGTGACCTGGTAGTAGTGGGTTAGCCACCAGGTTGAGGCAACTTTTCTTCCTTGCGATATTTTGCCTCTCACCTCTAATTCATGTGAGAAAAGTAGTCAGTGGCTTGAAAAAAAAGTTGTGTCAGTGCTGGTGTGAGAGAGCCAGGAAGCACATGCGTAGGTGCACTGACCGCCGTGATATGACCATGACTATTAAAACGGTGTTAGATTAAAACACAAACGAACAAACACACATCGAGGAAAGTTCAGTAATTTATACGGCTTTAACTCTTTACTACACGACAAAAACTTAGACTTGTCAAAATTGAGAGCATTTGCAGACGATATTTAAGATGTGACTTAAATTATGGAACTAGTCGTTACTTGGGGAAGAAGACATTGTGGGAAAAGGAGAAAATACTGGCTACCAGCATTTTCTCCTTTTCCCACAATTTTTTCGAAAGTTATCTCTTTCAAGATGATCAAAACTTGGGATTGTGTGGTAAAGGATTAAACCTGTGGGTCGCAGGTTCAATTCCTCAGCTCTGCCTAATTCTTTCCGATGATTAATTATTGTCAATTCAATAGAATTCATTTCTCTCCTACCACGGAACGTTGTTTCGATAATTCTTGTGCGAGAAAGTAGCCAGTGGTTTAAAATGAATAGTTTGTAAAGTACTGGTAATGGCGAACGCAGGAGAGCATTGAAAGTGAATGTTTGGCGAAGTACTGACTATAGAAACTCCAGGAAATCATGGATAGGTGCCCTGGCCGCCGTAATTCAACTGAAATAATGTTGAAAACGGCGATAAACACTACGAATGCTACAGACAAAAAAAAAAACAAAATCGTCGTCTGCAATGTCTTTTTAGTATGAATTAATCTATACTTTTGGTCTTGATATATAAAGTAATATAAAATAATTGATACAACGTCATTTATACACGCAACAGTTTCTCAATATTCACCTTTTCACGACTGCTTTTTTTTTTATTAGGTTTGCTGAAAGTGCTCTAAATTACTTATAGCAATAAAATTTTGCTCTGTTCTGTTCTGATCTGATATAAAGTTAACAAACAAAGAGACCAACAGAAAATATACAATTGGAGTCTTTCATTTCAATAGTTCTTGAAGATCTAGCCTACCCCCCCCCCCCCGTCCTTCTGTTTATTAAACTTTATCTTGCTAAACATATGACATGAAACATATGAAGTCGATAGTTAGTGACCCAAATGTTGCTATTTGAAAGGTATTTTTGGAGGAAAGATATCTCCTTATCGGACAGTGTAGATCCAAGATCAGACTGCACGTTCTGTGCAGTCTGATCTTGATCTACGCTGTCCGCAAAAGGTCAGTGAGTCGCGCTTGGCAGCCGAAGGGTTAAAAAAGGACACGAAAAAGGGACTTTTAGGGAAAGTGGAACACAGGAGTCTTGCACAGTTAGAGAAGTTCAAGTACTCGAGTCCTTGAAGTACTTACCGTACTTTGGAAAACTTAGTTAATTAAAGCTCGACTCTTTTTGTATAGGACACAATTTAAAACTGTCCAAATTGAAAGCGTTTGCAGACTTTGAGTGGGTAAAAGAAAACCATCGTGCGAATAGGAAAAAAATACTGTTTGCCAGCAATTTCTCGTTTTTCCACATTGTTTAAAAAACCTTCCTCAGATAGGGTTAACTCTAGCAGCACGAAATATATGAGTCATGCTCTGTGAAAAAGGGGCTTAATGCATTTGCGAAAAGTTTCGACCCGGGTCAGCCTGCGCAGTCCGCGCAGGCTGACCTGAGCCGAAACTTTTCGCTATAGGTCAGTTTTCTGTATATCTAAGGACTATTCTACATCATGATTAAACCGGTCGTTAAAAAGGTGGATATTATTATTCATACGTATGTATATGATGGCTTGCTTGGTACCATGGATCAAGGAGATGTATTAAGCCCCCTTTTGCCAGAGCATGGCTCAAATAGACGCCACCTTTTTTTTGACTGCTGGAAATACAAACCACTGAAACTCTGAAAGGTTTTTTATCTTACATGCTTATTAAACAAACGGACGGTATAGCTACAGGGTCAGACTGCACGTTTTGTGCAGTCTGATCTTGATCGTTGTCGTCCGTAAAAGCCAAAGTGATCGCTATAGCGTTAAAAGAATGTACTCCCCAGATCGCCGGAAAAAAGACCGATTAACAGCATAGAATAAAGACAGATTTACAGCACAGATTGATTGATTGATTGATTGATTGATTGATTTTTTATGACGCTTTCAACAATATTTCAGTCACTAGTATATATTATGGCAAAAGCTAATCTGGTACCCCACCGTACTTCAACATAACGTAGTGTTAGGGGCAGGTAATTCAGACTGGGCAAAAGCTCACATATTCATATACATCCACCCGTACTAGGCTAGGGGTCTAAAGTATCTTGCCCAAGGACACTGCCACAGCATGACCAAAATGTTTAAATCAATTCAAATGTTGCTTTTTTGCCCCGGAACATCTTAGCAAAGTGGATAGTACTGATCCAAGATAAGCTGTGCGCAATCTGATCTTAATCTGCAATTGTCAAAGGCAACTACAGTTGCTGAAAGTGGTTTTTAGTCCAAACTGCTGAAACATTAAAAAAAAAATATTCCGATCAATAACACAGATCCAGAAGCCATCTCTTTGAATTTTTTTCCCAGAAAAAATCTCCTCATATCGGACAGTGTAGATCAAGATCAGACTGCACAGAATAAGCATAAGAGCGCAGTTTGTTATGCTGAGCAGCCTGACGCTTAGCTGCTATATCTTATGCCATATGCTATTTTTAGATTCTGTGAGTGATCGCAGGGAAGGGTGGGGGGGGGGGGGGTTATAAGGGGAATGGAGCTTTTGTAATAGACGAAGTTGTCGTTTATTTTGATTAACTTCTGATTCAAATTGATAGGAAACAATTTAAAAGAAAATACGAGCTCCGTTTTATAAAATTGGTTTAATTAACGATGTATATGACAAATGTTCGCGCGCATCCTACTGCGCATGTATTTTTGTCGTGGATATTGAATCAAAAGTGCACCTATGTATTTTTTGCACATAATGGTAATACTATTGGTGCTCTGAAACAAGTAGCACTTTCTTCGGGTAGTATTGGTGAAGAGGAAAAAAAATGGATCTTTGAACTGTCACCATGAAATAATTAAAATGCTGCTGACACGGCGTTACACACCAAGCAAGGTAACAAAGGCAGGAAATTTAAAGTTGTGGAAGTATAGCTGTTTCCACTTTGAAAATTATTTTTGGAAAAGGAGAAATCGCTCCTATTGAGCAAGTTCTCTTTTTCCCACCATGTCTGCTGAGCTTTTAAGCTATTTTTTTTTTTTTCCTTGAAAAAATAACTTCCACGGTGACCTTCAACCTTGTTTTCTGGCGAAATAGGCACGGATAGGTGCCATTTTTATTTTTTCTTATTGTTTAGAATTATAAATACTATAAGTGTGGAAAGTTTAAGAAAATTCTGTCCGTTAGAAAGTATGTATTTTTTTAGGATTAACCCTTAATTCGATCAAATTATCTCCCTTTTTAACTCAATAGTCTATATAAAGCATGCATATTTGTACATTTACCATGCTCAAAACCAAGCTTTTATATATTTTTTGTGCAAAAATATATTAATTTTTATTAAAATGATGTATATTTGTATATTTTTCCAGTAATTTTCCTGTTTAACTGACTATTAAAGAAAGGCGCTTTAATTCCAATATAAGCTGAATTTCAGAACTGTATATACCCTTTTCAAAGGCAAATATCTCAGAAAACGAGCACGGTGACCCACATCTTTTTTTAACTGTAATCTCCTAGAGACATGATAAGCTTTGTAAGTTTTAAAAAAATCTGTCCGTTAGAAAAATTTGTCATATACGTCGTTAACGTGAAAACAGGTTTCACACGTGTGAACTTTCGGTTGACTGGTCGGTCGGGTGGTTATTTGGTCGGTCAGTCGCCTGGCTGGTTTGTTGGCTGGTTGATGAAAAGGCCTCGTGGGTTGGTTTGCTGGTCTGTGTGTGCGTCTGTCACGCTATCTCTCTCTCTCTCTTTCTCTCTCTCTCTCTCTCTCTTTCTCTCTGAAAAACCAACCGTCAAGTATTTTTGCCTATCCAAATGTATCTTGTAATAACATTAAAATGTTTTTGACTCAGAGATGTCATATTCAGTGTATGTTTTCTTAAATAATCTGTCAGACCGCCTGCTTAATCGATTTAACAAATCCTGATGGATGGATTTTCGATCACGAAATGAAAAGGAGGCTCGCAGACGGAGTTTACATCCGGGGAATTGAAACACGAGAATATGGCGGCAAAGTTCGCCTGATTATTCTGTCATTTAATAAATACAAGATGGCGAGAAAGCTCGCTGTGTCCGTAAGAGTAGTTGAAAAGAATTTGAACTTTTTCATTCTTTCCCAGAACAGTTATAATCATTTGAGAAAAGAAAAAAAAATCAAAAGCTTAAAAAATCATTGGAGAGGAGTTACCGAAATACTACGATATGTTTCTGTACTATTCGTTTTAAAACAAAATAACTTTCGAAAAGGAACAAGAAAGTTTTTATAGGCAGATATACCGGTACTTTACTCACAAGCAGATGACAACAGATTTGGGCTTGTATATATGAAAGCATTTGTTGACAATTAACTAGATTTGATACAAATTATGGCATGGTCCTTAAAAGGGCAGGAGACATTGTGGGAAAAAGAGAAAATTCTGGTGACCAACATTTTCTCCTTGTCCCACAATGTTTCAAATGCCTTTAACTTCCAGGGTCGTGGACCCATGGTATTGTTCAGTAAAGGGTACACACATTTTTACTTAGACTGGACATGGATCGAACTGTACCGGAACTATATTGAAATGCACCGAAATATTATCGGAACGTACCGAAATACTATCGGAATGTACCGAAACGTTATCGTATTGTACCGGAAGTGAACAATATTTGACCTCTGTTATTGGTCATACCTGTATAATACTATGGTGTCAAAATCGTTAGAAAAAAAGTTTGAGACATTTTGGCAAAATGAGCAAATTCGACATTTGCCACATTGTTTTACGGTGGGGGGGGGGGGGGGGGGGGGCGAAGTAACTATTCATTTGTCAGTTTTTTTTATCTTCTCTAGTACATGGTTAATTTGTGCATTTTTTCTTAAATCATGCAGCAAAGGCTAAATTTACCGCTAGTGCAAAAACTAACTGAATTCTTTAATTTTCGATAACCTCTTTTCTTTCTTGCAATATTTTTATGAACGGTAATGACCTTGCCCGATAGAGATTTATTTTTCGTCGTAGTACTAAATTTGATCGACGGTAATAAACTTGACTAAGAGAGATTTACTTTTCCGTGCAAGAATACATTTCTAAGACGTTAACTCTTTACCAAATGACAAAAGTTTAGACTTGTCCAAATTGAAAGCCTTTCCAGACAACAAAATAAATGTGAATCAAACGATGGAATTCGGGTAGAAAATAGTATGGGAAAAAGAGAGCATGGTTGTTACCAGCATTTGCTCCTTTTTCCCACAATATTTTGACTTCTTCCATAGGGTCTTCGAAATTCGGGATTGTGTAGAAAAGGGTACATAAATCTTCACGAGATAGATCTACTTTTCGTGGCTGTATTACATTTTCTGGACAGTAATGCGCCGCTGCACTTCCGATTGATTCAAACCGCATTTGCGGGGTTATGCTTTACCAGACAGAAAAAAAATTAGACTTTTCAAAATCGAAATCAATCTTTTGAAGATGACATATTAAATGTGGTTTAGTTGATAGGATTTGTCCCTCTACATTGTGGGAAGGAAGAAAATTAACAGAACTTTCTCAAACTGTTTTCAAAAGTTTTCCCTTTTGAGAATCATTAATTCAAGGAAACGTTTGTTAACGGGTTAAAAAGAATAAAAAATGTCTTAGAAAGAATGCACTCAGCAGCTGGTAACTTTCAAACAATAACAAAAGCAACAACAACAACAATAAAAGTTTACCCACAATTCCAGTTGTTTGTCTAAGATGTCGTAAATGTATCACAGGTGTACACATTTTGATTTTGTTCCGCATATGTGAGTTTTCGGAACACAATACAGAATGCACGACCCAGAACAAGAAAGGCCGTATGTATTTCTATCTGTTTTCCATATTTTAAAAACCAGACGAAATGTTGCGTGGAGGTCGTTAGGGACAGTTTACGACTACACAGTGCGTTCTTTTCGGACCGCTTTTTGGCATTTGCTGCAGACCACTTTACGGTTGAATTATTTTAAGTAGTTTTTAATGTGATTGTTTTTCCTATTGATATTTAAGAAGTTTGCCTTTATTATCATTGTTTTTCTGTGAACTTTGCAAAATTTCTAACGATTTAGCATAACTCTTCTTTCTGGAAAATGGATTCTTGAAAAAAAAAAAAGAAATGATTTTCAAACTAGGCCTGTTAATACAATTCAGTTCATCATGTTACGCTATGCAAAATAACTCTTGATCAAACGACAAAATTTTAGACTCGTCCAAATTCAAACTATATGCAGACGACAGAACAAATATAATGCAAATGACGGGATCTTTATCAGAAAGGCTGGGAAAATTTGTGAGAAGAGGAGAAAATGCTGTAACCGCAATGGTTTCAAAAATCTGATGAATCCACGAGTTAAAAATTTATTTATCTCAGGTAAGTAAAGGAAACTCGCCTAAAATCAAACATTTCTAAATCTCATCTAGGGTAATAATGTAGTACTACACAACAATTTAATATTTTTACCTCCTCTCAGTGAAAGAAATCTGCCCAAATTTTACTTTTTTATCTCATCACAGTAAACGTAATTAGTCCCAAAATTTAATATTTTCGTCCAAACAAGTGAATTCATCATTTTCATCAGTTTTATGTTAACAATATAAGTCCAAAATTCATTTCTCAGTTTTATCTTCTCGTAGTGAATGAAATAGGTTGAAAAATATATATTTTTTCTATCTCATCTAAGGAAACTAAATTGGTTAAAAAAATGTATTTCATCTCAATTATGTGAATGATCTTAGCACAAAATTCATACTCTTCTTATTTAAAGAAATGAGCCATGCTCTGGTAAAAGGGGGCTTAATGCATCTCCGTGATGCATTGCACCAATCAATCTATCACAAAATTTTATGAATCCATAATGTCCACTTTTTTAACAACCGACTGAATCGTGAGGTAGACTAATATTTGGACATACAGGAAATTGACCGATAACGAAAAGTATCGGCCCAGGTCAGCCTGCGCAGACTGCGCAGGCTGACCTGGGTCGACACTTTTCGCAGATGCATTAAGCCCCCTTTTCACGTAGCACGGTTCAAATAAATTTAGCTGTAAGTTCAATGTTTTCAATACACTATCTTGAGGATTCCTTTCGAAAAACGTTGACTTATTTTTGTGTAATATTTAATTTTAAACATATTTTACAGTTTACAAATCAACCCGGTGTTTTTTGCCAACCATGATGAACAAGGCGTTTCTGAAAAAAAAATATATAAAGAAAAAAACGCTGGTGACCAGCATTTTCTCCTTTTCCGATTACGTTTTACTTTCTCGATCTTAGAACAGCAATGATCTCCGGGCTCGTGAAATCGTGACACTGTTTGATAAAACTTTTACACTTTACCAAACGACAAAGTTTTAGACATAACAAAATTGAAAGCAGTTGCAGACGACAAATTAGATTTCGTTCAAATAGTAAGGTTTTTATTTATTAAAAAAAGTAAAGAGAAATGTGGAAAATGATGAAATGCTGGTTGTCAAAATTTCCTCCTTTTCTTAAAATGAATTGTAACCTTATCGTAATTAACCGTCCAGGTGGTTTTATATGTGAGGAATGACAATATTATATGATATATGATATGTGAAATTCTTATGTAAGTTACAGCAAGTTACGGCAATGTGGTTAAATATGTAGAATATGACATTGAGGTTTGATATTTTAGGTATAGCAATAATGCATAATATGTAAGGTATGACAATGAAGTATGTTATGTGAAGTATGATAATGACGTATGTTATGTGAGGTATGACAATAGCGTATTTTATGTGAGGTATGGCAGTGATGCATGTCATGAGAGGTATAACAAATAAGTATGTTATGTGAGATATGATAATTATGTTTTTTATGTGGGGTGTGACAATGGTTTGTGTTATTTTATGTATGACTACAATGATGTTTGTAGTATGAGGTATGATAAGATGTGTTATGTGAGTTATGACAAGAATGTATTTTATGTGAGCTAGGTTATGTGAGGTATGATAATGGGGCGTGTTAGTTGAGGTATGATAATATAGTATGTTATGTGAAATTTTACAATGATGGGTGTAGTATGAGGTATGACAATGAAATATCGTTTCTGAGGTATGATAATGATGTACACTTTGTGAGGTATGGCAATGATATATGTTATGTAAGGTTTGACAATAATGAATGTAATGTGGGATATGACAATGATGTATGTTACATGTATGTGAGATACGGCAATAAGGTATGTTATTTTAGGTATGACAACGATGTTTGTTACGAGTGTGAGGTGTTGCACTTGGTATGTTGTCGAGTTTTATTTACCAGTACTTCGCACTCTGATATTCCGTTCAAGCACCTGGCTGCTTTTCCACCTAAGCACCATCGAAATAATTTTCAGCGGCGAGAGATGAATGAATCCTGTCGCAACTATTATCACCAATTCTCAAACAGAAATTGAACGAGCTGGGAATTTGAACCAGCATTTCCTAGAACAAGCAAGGTGGAGGGCCCAATGCGCGTGCTGGCAATAAAATGATTAATTTTTATGAAATAAATTCCGCTCCATTAACTACAAGAATGTTATATCTTTCAAACTTAATAACTCTCGTGGCTTCAGGCTTCTCCACGAGATTTTGCATGTCTACCACATGTAGCCGACTATGTTTATGGTCTTGCAGCCGAACACGCCATAACAGTGAGGTAGGAGGAGAAATTGCTCGAGACGAGCCACAGGGTTTTCACTCATATTTATGTATTAAACTTATATTAAAGGCCAAGTAGCAGCCAAAAGTATTAAATGCACTTAAATCTAAATCATACCATTCAAAAACATATGGAAATTATTGTTAAGTTGACAATCTGCTATTGCACGGTCGGTCTAAGTATTAGTTGCTAGCAGAAAAATGAATTTTAAAACCTGGTAAAAAGTCCGTAAGGCAGTAAGTCGTTCATCAGTAAATTACTACATTGGAAAAGTAGTATGGAATTGCTTCCCTTTTTCGAAATTTTAAAACAAAAAAAAAAAAAACCCACACACGAACAAAAAGTATTAGTTCAAATGAATTTTAACCCCAAGGCTGCTAAGCGCAGCAAGATCAGGGTTAAAAAAGAAAGCAGTGGTTGAAAATGAGCAAAAATATGATTGCTGTTCATTTTACTCAATAAAAGTTTTTTTTCTTAATTGTTTTAACTATGTTTATCACCATGCCTAACCAGAAGACAACGCAGTTACTTCAAACGTTGATATCTTCAACTTTTTGTGGATGCTATGACAACTTTATAACGCCCATACCTAATATCTCTGGATAGCGAGATAATCTTTCGGATCACCCGAATTCTGTGACTCTCAATTTTGTATTACCACAAGTTTCTGACACAATTTTAGACTAACTTATTTTGTTAACCTCTGCAGACTACATGTAAAACGTGGCTTGATGACAGCGTTTTCTCTTTGAAAAGTTGAAACGTTGTAGGGAAAGCAGAGAATTTAGAGATATAGTGATTTTTTTATTTATTCATTTTCTTTCCATACATATTGAACTATGTCTATTTATATTTTTAGACGTTATTCACTGCGGACCTGTGCCAGATGTCACATGGGCGTGTCGTCACAGGAACTTGTGATGCGAGCACGTGACTTGATATTTCATTTGGAATGTTTTACTTGTGCTTCGTGTAATAAAACTCTTCCGACAGGAGATACATTTGGTATCCATGGAAACGAAATTTTCTGTTTAAATGACTATGAAATGGTGATGAACAATTTCCAAAATGAGGATTATAGACAGTTGTCGCCGTCAGGAACACATGAACTAATGACGTATTACACAGGAATGGAAGTGATTCAGAAAGGGAGACCAAGAAAGAGGAAACACCTGCTGTCGTCGGCTGATAGCTGTTTGCAGACACTGGGTATGTTCACTTAACCTGTTAAATAACTTAAATGAAGCTTTCATGACAATAGAAAAAACCTACATTTGGCTATTTCAAAGTTGTTGTGGGAGAAAAATGTCTCCTTACTGGATAGTGTAGATCCAAGATTAGACTTCACTTTCTGTGCACTCTGATCTTGATCTACACTGTCTGCAAAAAGTCCTTGAGTAGCGCCTAGCTGTCGAAGGATTGAATTGTTTGTTAATTAATTTTTCAAATAACCTTGTTTTTGACGACCGAAGAAAGACGGTATTTGAATTCATTGTGGAAAAAAGGAGAAAATGCTGATTACTAGCATTTTCTCCTTTTGCAACAATATTTTCTAACCTTACATATCCCAGCACTTGTGCCATATATTATTTGGCGTCTGCAAATGCCTTCAATTTGGACATGTCTTTTATCTTGTCGTCGGATCCGACAAAAAAGCACTTACAGAAAACTGTTAAGAACCTTACAGTTTCGCTATTATCTCCCTTTATGTTTATGGTACACATCTATGCAAATGACTTAAACAAGGCGTTAGATTATTGAACTAAGATGTAAAGCCATTATTTATAAAGCCTGTTCAGATATTGACAATCAAATCCAAATTCTAAACTGTTTTAATACCGAAATAGGCAAAGCAATAGTTTGCACTTTCTCAATATAGGAAGAAAGAAAAGTTGAAGGAAAACAAAGTTAAATGACACTTCCATGTTTAAAGTCATAAGAAGGGCATTAATGTAGCACAATTTCGAGAATGTTTGATAATGTCACATTATTATTACCTGACATGCAGATGGTCATGCGGTATCGTATAAAAAGTCATATTAACGTCATATTTGATGTTATTATATACCTGAAAATTTTGCAGCTCAAATACACGCGTCACACGTCGAGAAAATATCACACAGGACAGAAAAAAACGTATCTACACGCTGTGAAATACGGTTACAAATATGGTATAATTACGTAATTTATGCACGGAATATGTGTGTATTGATTTGCAATTTGATTGGTCAAAAGTTTTCGATTTAATATCCGTCCGCCATTCATAAAAACGAAGTAACTGGCTACTACACAATTATTGTCTTTATTTTGTTTAATATTTTCGAATAAAAGGTCAACAATTTTGTCGTTTAAAGTTGTAGTTATATAATGAAAGGAATATTTTAGTGACGTGACTTTTCTGGTATTTGTGGTACTTCTCGACGCGTAAGAAAATTTTGACATTGCGCTCGACCGTTGGTCTCGCCCGATGTCAAATTTTCTCACGCTGCTCGCCAGGAAATTTACTACAACAGAATATTCCGGTGTATTAAGAAAAAAAGACAGAGCAAAACGACCATTCCGTAATCTAAACGTCAAAATAACAGCCTTCTACTTTACAGTACTGTCCATTTTCCATTCTTGCAAAGAAAAATACATGCATAGTTTTATATTTCGTAGTATTTATCGTTTTTTTTTTTGCAAAATTTTAGTTTAAACTTTATTTATTATGTTGATACAAATACACATGTAAAATAAAAGAAATGATACATGGTATAACAAGTTTCAAAGGTTGATAGGTAGGATTGGAAAACAAGCTAAGAATAACTTATATTAATTCCTCTCCTAAAGATGTTTTCATACTTATTAAAAAATACCACATATTGAGATGCCATAGCTTTAAAGTAAAGAAAGTAGATACGATACCGAAAATAAAGACAAAAAATATAGAAATGATAACCACTTCCTGTTTTCTTCTCCCTTCACTTGGGAGTTCACAAAGCGTAATATACAGGTGGATTTAGGTTATTGAATCATAGCAACGGAGATTGAGATGACGACTGGCTCCAGACACCCAGCCTATGAAGAAAATCTTTTTGACGCTAAAATAAAGTGATGGACACAAGCAAATATGTACTTGTTTTGTTCAAAGGTAAGGTGTTCGTTTCCATTTAATAAATTGGAGGTGATAAGCGGACATGGAATATCATAAATATTTTGATTACGTAGCTGATGATACTTAGGACAATAACGAAGGTAGTGATCTACAGTTTCGATTTGGCCACAGGAACATAATGGTGAGTCGATTAGAGATCGTCTGTGTAGATCATGGTTAAGCGAACTACATCCTAAGCGTAAGCGTGCATGTAAGATCTGTCCCTTTCGTGTCCCAAAATTAAGCAATGGAGATGATTTTTGTAAGGTGCGGTTTAATACTGATTTAAACTGTGATAAGGACGCGGCGTTTCTTGTACTTTGTGGCAAGGTATTCCATTCCCGAATTGTGCGAGGTAAAAAAGAAGAGCTGTAGGATTGGGTCCTTGCGTTTACACACCTGATACTCCTTAAATTGTATCTTCCAGGATCGGTTTGATCACGCCCAGGGATAAGATTTGACAGGTACGTGGGTGATAGACCGTTTAACATTTTATAAAGTAAAATGAGTCTATGTTTACGTCTTCTTGCTGCTAGTGTTTCCCACTTAAGATCGAATAGGAGTTTCTGGATGTTACAATATTTAGTAGCACCAGTAACAATTCTAGCTGCTTCGTTGTGTACTGCCTCGATTTCATGTTTCAAGGTTTCTGTGCAATTATCCCAGACGACATCTGAATATTCTAAGAGAGGTCGAATAAAAGAAAAGTACATTCGTTCGAGGCTAGACCTATTTAAGAAATGTTTGACAGTTTTCATCATTCCAATTCTCTGCCAAGCTTTCTTAAGTATAAAAGATATATGGGATGACCATTTCAGGTCTTCAGAAAAAGTAACACCAAGATGCATATGTGAGGATACATTTTTTATGGCCACATTATTCATGTAAAGGGAAGGATGTTCAGGTTTCTTTCGTTTCCTTGAAAATATAATAGACTCTGTTTTTGAAGGATTGAAAGAAACTAGCCAGGTTTTAGACCAACAATGAACAGCTTCAAGGTCTGTGTTAAGAGCTGTCGCTGCCTGATCTGGTGTTTCCACAATTACATACAAACTGGTATCGTCGGCAAAAAGACGAACGTTAGTGTTGATTTGGGACACTATGTCGTTTATATAAATTAGGAATAATAAAGGCCCTAAAATGGAGCCCTGGGGGACACCAGCATTGATAATAGACCAGTCTGACGAAACGTTAGAGCAAACAACACGTTGTTTCCGTAATGTTAAGTAAGAAGAAAACCATTTGAGGAGAGGTCCACAGATACCAAGCGAAGACAGTTTGTGGAGGAGACCTCTGTGCCACACTCGATCAAACGCTTTGGAGATGTCACAGAACACGGTACGGACCTCAAATCCTTCGTCCAAAGCTCGGTTTATGTCATCATAGATAAAAATTAATTGGTTGGTAGTCGAGTCACCTTTGATAAATCCGGACTGATACTTCGTCAAAAGTCTGTTATCATTCAGGTAGTTGTATAAATATTTGTGGACACATCTTTCAAATAATTTACCAAGACAACTAAGCAGAGAAATTGGTCGATAGTTAGATGGCTTGGATGGATCACCCTTTTTAAGTATAGGTGTAACATTTGCTAGTTTCCAAGCACTGGGGAAGTAAGATAAGACAAGAAGTGAATTAAATAGGTGAGATAAGACAGTACATAATTCTGTAGACCCTTCACACAGAAGTTTTGGGCTAACAAAGTCAGGACCACTAGCCTTAGAGGAATCAATGAGAGAAATTGCGTCTTTTACGTCGCATGGAGTAATAGTGAGATGCGACAAGGTAGATTCGATAAATGTTATGTTGTGTGGTAGTTGTTGATCGTGATCGTCCAGTGTCGATTGTCTAGAAAAATACGAATTCAAAAGTTCCGCTTTGGATATGTCTGTAGATGCTTCCATATTGTTATCATAAAGAGTTGGAATGGTGCATGTTGTTTGCTTTTGTGTTAGTCGTTTAACGACTTTGAACCATGTCTTTGGTGAAGTACTGGATGAATTGATTATTTCAACTAATTTATTTTGGTAGTTTAATTTGGCTTTGCGTATATGTTTTGTTACAGTATTTCGCGCTTCTCTAAACTTTGACCATGTTTCAACATTGTTTAGCCGTTTGGCTTCTTTATGTAATCTTTTGCGTGTTCTAATAAGTTTGCGTATTTCAGTGTTCATCCATGGAATATCGTTTGGTCTGACAGTGATTGTTTTGTTAGGAATGGTTTTAGAGACGACTGAAATGATCTTGTCAGTAATATTTTGTATTGTTTTATCGGGGTCATTGTCATCTGTAAGCAAGTTCCAGTCTACGTTTCGTAGTTTATTTCTATATTCATCGTAGTTACCTTTGTCATAAAGCCAGATGTGACGTTTGAACGACTTAAATTTAGGTTTGTCAAACTTGAGGACAGCAACGACTGGGCAATGGAAACGGGTAAGTTCAGGAATAAATGGGTCGGCAACGAAGCTTGAAATGACGTGATTCTTATTTTTAACAAAAATAAGATCGATAAGCGAGCTTGATGTTTCTGTAAAGTGAGTCGGTGTGTCAATCAGTTGGTGTGCACTGTGTGATGCGATGAGATTTTTTATCTTATCTGAAGCCTGAGAGAGAAAGTGCATGTTAAAGTCTCCAGTGACGATTATATTGTCATACGATTTGTCGAATGCTTGGTCTAGACTCTGTTCCATCAAGAGCCATTGGTCATTGTTTGAGTCAGGAGGACGGTAGAATCCACCTAGTAAGATTTTATTTTTACCCAGCTTCAGTTCAACCCAGAGTGCTTCTACTCCTTCAATGGACAAATCGTGTTTTTGTTCGGCGTAAATGCCGTCACGAACGTAAATAGATACGCCGCCGCCATTTCGACCCTTTCGATCACAGCGGAAAGGACACTGAAAATTTCTAATAAACAGATCGGCATTTGATACGGAAGGATTTAGCCATGTTTCTGTTAAGACAACAATATCGTAAGGTTGGGTTTCGACTTGCAAAATATCTAGTTTTGGTCTCAGGCTCTGTATGTTTAGGTGCATAACACTGATGCCCGATTTAAGTAATTCACAATACGAGGTAGTTGAAGAAGTAGAAGTATCAGAGGCTCCAGAATCCATACCTGGGTTAGGATGCACATCTCCAGAGGTAAGTATATATAAAAAGGGTAAGTAGATAAATGTAAGGAACTGAAGGTAAATACTGGTGTCGGTAATTGTGATATATGTATAAAATAGCGAGATTTGTATTTCCTGGCGATGTGGCTGGGGATTATGTAGTAAGCAAATCATCAAGGAGGGTGGTATCTGCATACAGTTGTGCATAGGGCCACTATGGCCAGGATTAGATGTGCTGGAAAACATTTAGGAAGGAGTGCGGGAGCCGAAGTCGCCATCAATCTACCGTTGCAGTAAAAGCAGAAAATAGAAACAAGAAGCAAGTTAAAAGAAATCGTAATAGTACTAATCATAGACTTGTACTTTATGAACGAGCCTTGGTTTTGTGGGTTTTCAGTATGCCTTTTCAGGTCAAGAACAAAAGTGGAGATCTCATATCTTTACGTGAGGACAAAATATAACTTTCAAAGGTGAGTACATCAAGACTTAGAGGTTTAACATGGAACAGGAAATGGTGGGTTCAAAATGCATTTAACAAATAGTATGACGTGGGACTCTCTTTTTCACACATTCACACACACATCCACACACACACACGCACACACACCCAGACACCCCCATATATATATATATATACACACACACACACACACACACACACACACACATATATATATATATACACACACACACACACATACATACACATACACATACACACACATACACACACATATATACATATACATACACACATACATACACATACACACACGTGTACACACACACACACACACACACACACACACACACACACACACACACACACACACACACACATATATATATATATATATATATATATATATATATATATATATATATATATATATATATATATCCACACACACATACACATATGTATAGACGAGTAATATGGACACTCATACACATATATACACTTAAAGACAGACATACACATACATATACAGTATTAATTTTCTACAATTACATGTCCTGCACTTGCATGCACATCCAAACTGATACATGGACATATTTACAAATACAAGTATAAAAATAGACTTATACATACATGTATATACAGATCATACTGGGTCTCCACGACATGAGTCTGCGCTTGGCCTTCAGTACGAAAGTGTACACACACACAAAAAAAAGAGATAGGTACGAGGTGTGATTTTTCCAAAAAAAAAAAAAATGGATTTAAGTTCTAATGTTAATGATATCTTGTGCTAACTCCTTTCCTACTGAATACGTTTAACAACACTTTCGGGGAGATAGCATAAACCCAAATATTGCAAAACCAGGGTTGCTTTTTTTTTTTTTTTGGAGAAAGTTAACTCCTTATCGG
Organism: Hippopus hippopus; assembly: GCA_946811185.2. Taxonomy (NCBI): domain Eukaryota; kingdom Metazoa; phylum Mollusca; class Bivalvia; order Cardiida; family Cardiidae; genus Hippopus; species Hippopus hippopus. Next base: position 75,059,010 of record OX328098.1, on the reverse strand, counting down.
ACAGGGCAGATTCGAGATCAGACCGCACATTCTCTGTAGTCTGATCCCGACCTACACCGTCCGCAGAAGGTCGTTAAGTCGCGCCTAGCAGCCCGAGGGTCAGCCTAGGAACTATAACATAACTGTGTAATACACGTCTAAAATTTCTTTTTCCACTATTGAAATATACTATGGGAAAAAGGTAAACCCCATTACGTTTTTACCTTAAATAGCGAAACGCTATAACTGACAGCAAAATTTTGATTTAGGGCTAAGTATCCGAATGGGCCCCGATAAAAATAATGTTTTTTTTTTTTCCAATAGAAATTTCGGACGCCTCTGAAACTTTGCATTTTTTTGCGCCAATGTTTTATAAGAATAGACAGGCATTTAACGTAAGATAGAAGTAAATAGTGTTTCAATCTTAATTTAGTTTAATCAAAATTCATTCAACAGTAATGCAATATAAAAAAAAAGCATCATCATATTTCTTCATCAACTCTGTATTTATTTTCCAATGTTGTCCGTAAAAAAAAATACAATAATTGCACTGGCTTGTTTTTCCTATTTTCCTATTCATAAACGAAATAAACATATGCGAAACAAAAATAGTTCAAGTATATCAAGTAGAGCCAAGTTTGTCAGAAGTTTTTTAGTTTTATTTCTCTCAACGACTTTTTTATTCTGTAGCTTTTCGAGGTAAATTGGTTAATTTGGGAAGGTGTGTAATATAACTGGCCATCTTGTCGAGTCAAATAAAGTTTAACCCTTATCGTACCAGATAAAATTAACAATTATTTCAGTCACAAATAAAATGCCAAGATATTGCGATTTCAGTATCACCTCAAGAATATTTTATAAAATATAGGACATTCTTTATCAAAGATCAGACTGTACGTTCTATAAAGTCTGATCTAGATCCACACATTCTGCAACATTAGCTAAAGCTGTCGTTGTTATCCAAAGAGTAAAGAAACAAAATATACAGTTATAGTAAAATCATTCAGGGCTAATTGGAAGCGCGGACGTGAACGAAAGCACCCTCCGTTTTTCGCTAATTGGTAATCGAGATAATTCAATTGAACGCACGTGAACATGAAAACGAGGCTGGAAGATAAGATCTCGTACTTTCTCTAATGAAATGTGATCTTCTGTCTGCCGTAATCTTCTTCAACTGGACAGATTGATGGTCCAAGGTACAGTTAAAAGATAACGGCCATTTTCTTTTAGAAACGTTTTATAGTCAGTTTGACCCGTTTGAGCATTATCTTCTGCTAAGTGGCATTTTTTCAAAAACATACCTATCTGATTTGGGCCTTCTGGGTACAGAACCGGACTACTTTTTGAATAATACATTTAATCAAACACAATACTGAATAGTCCGATTCATCTAGCCATAATTAGCTAGCGTATAAGCTGTACACTGGTCATTCCGGTTTTGACGTGTCTTTTGTTAGAAAGTGTTTCATTCATTCGTTTATTTTATTTTTGAAATTCGAATTAACGGTTGTCGTTTTGAAAAGTAGTCCGGTTCTGTACCCAGAATGCCCAAATCAGCTAGGTCTGTACGGGAAAATGCCACATAGCGGAAGATAACGACAGAAAGAGTCGCAGTAAAATATTGTAGATTTTAATATTATTTTTCCCGTTTGAAATTATTAGATTAGAAATATGGAACGAAGAACAGGCTTGATTTCTCCACATACGTATTGTTTATTGTCATTTTCGGCCTGCTACTATTTAGCGGCAGAGTTTTTAGTTTACGCACCGCGTATTATTACTTTTTCTTCACAGAATACCCAGAATGCCCTAATTAGATTGATATGTATTTGAGAAATGCCGCCGAGCGGAAGATAATGCTCTTTTGAGCTTTTGAGAAAGGAAAAAAAAAACGAATATATTCAAAACCACAAAAGAAAAAAAAAAAATTAGTTTCTGAAGTCTAACAAAAAAAAAAAGGTCGGACAGTGTAGATCTCAGACCAGAAAACATTGTGGGAGAAAGAGAAAATGATGGTTACCAGCATTTTCTCCTTTTCCCACAATATTTTTCAAACGTCTCCTTCCTCGGGGATGATAAACTTTGTTGACACGGGATTGCTCGGCAAACGCTTCACTATTTACCAAACGGCAAGATTTTTTATTCGTGCATATTGAAAAAATTTGCAGACAACAAATTCAGATCTATTCAAAATGACGTGATTTTCTTTTGGAAGGGTAGAAAACGTTGTGGGAAAAAGAGAAAATGCTGGTTACCAGTCTTCGTCCCCAGGCTCGTTAACTCCTTACCAAACGACAAAATCTGGATTAGACCAAATTGAAAGCATTTGCAAACGACAACATAAATGTAGCTCAAATGATAATTTCTGTCTTAAATAGGGTAGAAAACATACAAGAAAAAGAGGCAAAGGCTGGTTACGAGGAATTTTTCCACTTTTCCAACAATGTTTTCAAAGGTTTTCTTCTTTTTCTCAGTCTTTAAGACTTAGAGAATTGCGTGGTACAGGATTAAATAACGGTATTAGACGGTAAACGGGTTAAGAGTATTGCGTGCACTTTGCACAAAGTTTTCAGTAGATCTCTGGAAGTAGTTCGGCTAATTAAAACAACCAATTGAGTTTCTACTAAAACCTATTTCCGGTTGCAATCACACACCGAAAAGTCGGGTTTTCCGCTGCGTAAAGTAGTCCCTTAGTGCGTATCTTAACCCTTCACCAGGCAATACATTGCTTACCTATCCTTGGAAAGAAGGCTCCCGAAAACATTGTGGAAAAAAAGAGAACATGCAGGGAACCAGAATTTACTCCCTGTTGCAACAAGGATTTATTGTCTTTGAATGAAAAATTTTAAAGAAAGAGAGATTCGTCTAATGCCGTCAAACTGGAAAAAACCAAAGTTGCGTTGTTTGGTAAAAAATTGAAACCCCTTCCCGTAAGATCTGGCAATCACGACTCTAAAGAAGAAAGCTTAAAGCCGTAGGCTGCCAAGCGCGACTCGCTGACCTTTTGCGGACAGTGTAGATCAAAGATCAGACTGCACAGAACGTGCAGTCTGATCTTTGATCTACACTTTCCGATAAGCAGATATTTCTCCCCCAAAAATAACTTTGAAATGGCAACATTTGGGTTTTTACTATGGACTTGAAGGTATAATTCAATTTACTTAGCAGGATTAGGGTTAAAAAGGGGGATCGAACCTATACCCTCAAGTAGCCCGAAATGGATTGATTTATTATAAGAAAGAAACAGTGTCGGAAAAGGTCACCAGATTGTTTTTATTTCCCCAGTATTTTCTACTTTATTAAAGAAAAATCTTAAAGATTTCAAGAGTAATATTAAATAATGGTTTACAAATGCTTTAAATTAGAAAAAGTCCAAAATGTTGTCCGTTTGGCATTTAGAGGTCTGAAACATTGCCGTCTATACCAATTCTCACTTCTAAGAAAAATTTAGGCAGACATACTTTTAAAACACACGTCTAAAAATGGTCCACCAGCATAAAGTTTGCTTTCAAACTTGACAACATGAACGCATGTAGAAACAGTGTGACAGAAGGAGAAATTTCTCGTATCGAGCAAGTTTTCTTTTTGTCACACTGCTTTCACAAGCAATCTTCTGCCAGATATCAGACATAAAACAAAATGGTTGCAAGGTGGGGGGTTGCCGGGAAAGAGTCAAGTGTACGTTTCCTATTTTATAATACTCTCAGTACTTTTGGATCGTGATCATAGTGCATTACAGACTTTGACCCACAAGGTGTCACACTATTTTCTGTCTGGTACATTGAAAATAAACAGAAAATTACTACCTTTGACCCAGTCGGCAAAACTCGACCGATTCCGTAACTACATTTTATCCCGTCCGTATCGAGGTTTCCATTTGCAAAACTATCTTTCAGCTGAAATATATCTAGAAAGATTTCGATAGAAAATTGTGACTCATACTTTCTTTTTTACACGGACTTTTGCGATCTAAACCTTTAGGCTTCTAATCGCGACTCACTGACCTTTTGCGGACAGTGTACATCAAGATCAGACTGCACAGAACGTGCTGTCTGATCTTTGATCTACACTGTCCGATAAGGACATTTTCCCCTTCAAAAAAATTACCTTTGAAATATCAAATAATGGGCTTTTACGATTGGCTTTAAAGTTTCACTTAAGTGAAAATTACTGGCCTTGACCCTATGCTGCAACCTTGGGTTATCCCATGATTATTCACATACGGTGTCACACTTTTACCTTTTAGGTATGTTGAAAATAGAGTAATTTCCCTATGCAGCCCAAGCGAGAGTTTTGCTATTAATTTCTCTGATAATTATGTCCAATGACCTGTATAAAAAGGCATAAAAAAAGTGGCAGTATGACAGACGCTCTTTTTTGCTGCCCCTTCTGAATCGCAACTTCCCGATGGAAAATCAGAGAAAAAAGGGGCTGGTTGTAGGCCATCTTTCCTGATAACGTCACAAGCAATAAATAGTTCCTATAGAAAAAGCAATGTTTCTGAAGAATTTCTAAATCAACAACCAGAAAGACATTTTAGACCTATCCTTTCATACTTTTGAAAAAATAGTTGGAGCAGAAATGCTTGATACCAATTTTCAAAAAAGACTTGAATTCTACGATCCGGTTGGATTCTATTCTGGTGTCACACCACTATGATCTACAATGACCCGGAAGCGTTCCGATCTGATCACAGACACCAACTAATTCCTAAAAAATTACAGAATTACACTTTCTTTCTCGTGAAATCATCAAAAGACCATAAATCAAAATTTAAACCTGACCTTAAATTTTAGCTGACATAGTAGAAGTTTACCAGATTAACAAAATTTAGGCTATATCAAATTGAGAGCATTTGCAGACGACAAAATGTAATGAAGTCAAATAGTATAGATTGTCAGTGAATTCATAATAAATATTGTGAGTAAAATGATGAAATGCTGGCTAACAGTATTTTATTCTATTCCCACAATATTTCAAAAGCCAAGTTCTTCGGGGTCGTTTAAACAAAGGAAAAAACCCTTCACCACACAACTCCGAGTTTATACCACCCTTAGGAAGAAAACTTTTGAAAACATTGTGGTAAAAGAAGAAAATACCCTTTTTCCATCATATTTTCTACCATTTAAACAGAAAATTATTTCATTTGCATCACATTTAATACATCGTCTGCAAAAAACTTTTAATTTGGACAAGTTTAATTTCTTATAATCTGGTGAAAAATGAATATGGACTAGTCCAAAACTTTGTCGTCTGGAAAATAGATTTAAGTAACATGATTTTTTTTATGTTTTCATAGTTTGTTCGTTCTGACACGAACTGATATCGATAAACGATATCAGACATACGGAAAAACTCGGCATTTCATGTCGTCTGCTAAACGTGTTATGGGGGTGGTACAAGCAGATGTTTGTATTCGTCAGTCAACAGTCAAACCCCGCATGAACAAATCAAACAGCAGAACATTGTTCTGGCATTCGGTAAATCTCGGATGATGCGTTGACCAAGTCCCTCGGCTGTATTACGTTGGTTGGTTGCTCTTCGTTCCGTCGCCACCGGTTGCCCATATGGGAGATGCCCCTCCCTAATACTTTTAACTCTATGTGGATGATGGCATTTGTATTTGGTAAATTAGAAAAACATGTGGTAAAAGGAGAAAATGCTGGTTACTGGCATGTTCTCCTTTTCCCATCATGTTTTCTACCATTTAAACCGAAAATTGTATCAACTACATAAAATCAAATCAGAATCAAATTAATAAAGTTCAAAATTTTAAACTGATAGTGAAAACATCGAATAAAGATTGACACCAAAAGTGAAAGAAGAGTGGCTGTTGGCCGTTGCCCATATGGGCAACCGGTGGTACCGATAAATAAACCAACATCAATTTCATATTGCGAGTTTTACATCGAGATTTTGCCTCATTAGCGCTCTACCAAACACCTCAGGTTTCTACCACCATGGGGGGAGATGTCCTTGAATACATTGTTGGAAATGGAAAAAATGCTGGCAAACACAAAGATTTCTACTACTTCAAAGAAAAGTCAGACAGATTTAACAGTTCGTCTGCAAACTCTTTCGATTTGGACAAGTCCAAAACTTTGTCGTTTGGCAACATGTAAACCTACTCCCTTCTTCCATGTTAAAACTTGGTTGGTATACTGATTGAAATTTGAAAGAGAATGTACAAAAGTTAACCCCATACCACACAGTCCCGATTTTTATTGACTCCTAGAAGGAAAGTTTTTAAAGACGATCGCTACAGTTTCGCCATTTTTTGATAACATTCAGAATTTCATGAAACTTTATGTGGTGATAGATCATTATCTGATCTACAAATATAAGACATTAAAAAAAGGGGGGTCACCAGCTTTGGGAAAATTCTATGAATATTTCCTTTAGTACAACTTGCATTGCGGCAGTTCAGGATGAAATTTCACCTATGAAAACTAAGTATATGTATATTTTTTTAAATGATGTAGCGTGCTACCCTGTCTCTCCGCTCTACCTTCTAACTATCCTAAGCAGAGCAGATTGCAATAACAATGAGACAGGCTACAAAAAGAATTAAATGGGGATCCGTCCGGGTAACCAGCTTGCTTTTAAACTTATGTTTATCTAGATCTAATACCAACCGATACCAGCATATACCATCGGGTATGGCGGCAAACGTTGGTATTGATACTTACAATGGTAGAATACTGGAATAAGGCACGATGGAGGCAATGATAAAATCCAATAAGAATTTAATAACAGTTTAAAGCACACAATTACAAATAAATATAATTAACACATCAAAGTCCTAGTACATAAAATGGTGAAATACCTTGAGCGTCAAACGCTTAGCACTGGAGATGGGGGTGTCAACAGTTTCACGATGGTATCACAAAATTATCCACCTTTCACAGTGTTTATCCAAAATATTTGGTATTAAACACTAATAAAACACAATCACTACCACCAACACCAAATCACATTCACCAAATCACAAAACACCACTAACCTGTTTCACCATGGTGGCGGATGGTATTTCCAATAGATAAAATGCACAAACACCTAGCACAAAGAAGAACTGTCAAAGACACCGCTGGAATTCAAAGATGCCGCGTATATATAGGACTGAGGGATGACGTCATAACTCCTGTGTGACGTCATTCTTCAGACGAACTTAAGGTATATTCAAACGGGCAATCGCAACTTCTTGGACATTAAATTGCTAAAGGAACATCCGGGTATTCCATGACAGGACATCCGGGTATTCACTGACCCTGACCTTGAAAATAAACATGTCTTCAGCAGTGCAGCACATGGATTATTTCAAACAACATTTACGAAGGTTTTCCATAACTAGGAGGTTGGTAACAATGTCATTTGACAAAATAAACATAGACACGATTGATTAAAGCATACTTTTAAAGTTTATAAGGCTTAGACAACGGCTTTTCATACTCGTCAATGTTTGTCAAAGTATACTGGTGTAATCAAATTTCGCCAACGCAAGGGAAACTGCTCTTGCGGATTGCACAAAACAATAGTAATTTTCTTTATGGTTAAATATCTATGCTCTTGTATTCAAATACTTTTTTAAAAATAAGTTTTACCACTTAAACATATAAATTTATCTGTCAAAACATCGTTAGAAGTGAGACGGTACAAAGTCGCCATCTATAAAAAGAGTAAGCCAATTTCGACAACTCTGGTTTTCCAAAAAATTGAGGCCCTAGAGAGGGTAAAATGAAATATAAAATTCACAGCATCATTTCAGCAATATTCATTGCATCCCTTGGATATTAACTCTACATTTACTTTCTACGAGAAAACCTGAAGGACATAAAACAAAACGCAGCTCTCAGAAAACAAAATCGACAGTTATGTGATTTTTCGTGTAATTATTTCTTCTGTGGCACTGAAATATTACAATCTAACTTAGTATGACAGTGTTGGGGATAAACAGGCTGTAAATCTAAAACAGATAACCTTTTATAGCTCACAGAAAAGGCTATTTTCTTGTCTTTGTAGTGATTTTTATACCTGATTCAGTCTATTTTCTTAGGAAAAAATGAATAAGGACCCCTCTGTCTTTCATATGGATATATTTCCCTTTAGGTGCCCCATATGAAACTTCGGTTATTAAAGTTCAAAAGATAACCTTTCAAACCGAAAATAGACGAAACAAAAAAAGTTTTAAGCTAAAAGTACCTTTTAAAATCTGCATATAAAGGAGACACCTGAAAAGTGATAATAAAATGGCGGGGAAAAGCATGTGAGAGGTCGCTTATGAACTTTTTTCCTATTGATAGGTATTTTTCTGTCATTAGATTCAAATGACAGTTCAAAACACCTTTGCTGCTAAGATATCAATCATTTCCGTGAATGAACGATGTCACAGATACAAAAATATTGCCCGAGAACATAGTTGGCGAAATTCGATTACTAGCGAAATTCGCTTACGCTCCTATACCGTTGGAACGTCGTTTACAAACTTGTCTTCAAATATGATCAAACTTCAGCCACTCAGACTTGCATTGGGGTATTTAGTACTGGTTCGCTACAATGACAACAATTATAAGCAAATTTTATGTCATTGTATTGGTGGAACATCAAATTTAATGAAAAAAATAATTTAGTATATGCTGAGTATCAATCTTAAAAAAAAAATCCTTTAACCTATGGCTAATACGCCTTTATTTTGGAAAAAAAACCCCAAAAAAACAAAGAGAATCTTTTAAAGTTATTTTTTTTAATGTTCTAACATTCAGATTTCTATTATTTTTTCTATATATAATATTCAGGTCATAGACTAAAAGAATCAGGCTTAAAAGAAATAGGTCACCAGCCTTATTTTTTTAAAGAAAATACATTTTAAGTTTGTGGGTGGGGCAATAACTAATGAATAAATGTAGGGTTTGTCAAAGACATTATACATTGTATGAAGTAAATTATCTCAATTTTTTCAATAATACAACAATATTTATAAGAATCAAGTTTGTTTGTCATAATAAACCAATCCATAGCATATAAATGTAATACTGATGTTAGCATTTAACCCATTTCCAAACGACTAATTTTAGACTCTTCTAAATTTGTCCCGTTTGCAGACGCTATACCAAAACCTGGTATTCATGTATCACAGTTCTTTGATGGGCCAGAAATCATAGTGCGGAAAGGAGAAATCAGTCAGTAGGAGTAATTTCTCTTTTTGACATCAATGTTTTCTAATGTTGTCTGCGGCAGACTCATCAAGCTAAGGGACAACCTGGTAAAGGAGAAAGAGTAACAGCCCCTTGTTTCCTGCAAGTCTTTACCAAGTGACAAAATTTTGGAGTGGACCAAACTGAAAGCATCTGCATCTGAAAAGATGTTTTAGCTCGACGATACGTCAGCCAAATAGAACGCTAGTAGCAAGTGTCCATATTTCCGTTGTTAGGTGACGTAGTTAGGTGATTCACTTTGACTTTCAGTCCGATCTTTTGAAAAGGTTATTTCGGATTCTTGCCTCGCATATAATTATTTGGCATGGTTAAAATACTTTTTTCTTCGTTTTGCGGACATGAAAGGACCCGTTTCAGTTCTTGGTTTATCCATTCTGCAGACATTGACGAGTGTGGTAAGATCAACTGTATTAGGTGCTCACCGTTTCGAGTAAAAGGTGAGCATGATAGTTACACGAAGCGTGATAATGGAAACTGTCGCGAGCGTCGTTAAAACCATTGTTGGAAACGAAGAAAATGCTGGTAAAAACAGTCAGTGAGTCTGTCACTCAGATTTAGAAAGTTAAAATCATATATTAAAGTCATTCATTCATTTATTCAGTCATTTATTCATTAATTCAACCATTCATTTATTCATTCATTCATTCAGTCAAATATTTATTTATTCGTCATTTATACATTATTTTCTTTTAACTTTTTTTTTAATATTCATTCGTTGGCTCAGCAGAATATTTATTTGTTAATTCTGAACACTGTTTGAAAGAAGTTTTTTCCAGAGTTGAACCCAGTGCATCAGTTTATCAATATTATTTTTAGTTAGATAACAAAGTTTCTATCCGTCGGTTCGACACAATTGGCTTGATTAAATAACACGTCGTACATTTTATTTTACATATTTCCCAGAATTCTTCACTGTATACGTAGGTTCTAATCTCGGGTTATTTCGTTTACAACGAGATTACGCGATAGTTGGAGATAACAGAATTTTATATCTATCTTCATTGCGAAAACTTTTGACATATCTCTCTGATATTCTGGAAAATTGTTAGAAGCATCAAAACGCTTGAAGTCTGTTAACACGTTACAAATCAAGCGTTTCCCGAATAAAATGATTCACGCCGTGTTTCGCGCGTTTTTATAGAAACATGTTGAGAGTCACGTGGTGAGCGACTACGTCATGCTGTTACTATAATTATAACCGACACGCGTAAATGACATTTGATAGGTCGACCTCGTTTTGATGGGATTTTAAATACCGTCGCACCGGGAAGGAACTTTCGCAATATGATTGGATAAAATTTCAGAAAAATAATAAAGAAAGGGTAATATTGAAATACAAACATGAAATACTGCAACAGATTAAAATCTTTAATTTTTTATCATACGGTTAAGGTTTAGACTAGTCTAAATTTAAATCATAATCAGGCGACGGAATTAGGATTCCCCTTTATGTAGTAACGGTAAAAGTATTGCTGGAAAAAGATAAAACGCCGGGTTACTTTCTTAATCTCTTTCTTAATCTACTATCTTTCTAAAGGTTAATATACAAGCAATAACATTATTAGTTGTACGGTCAGGTGGCAGGGGACTTGGAAACTTGTTCACGTTGCCCCGAGCCGAAGGCGAGGTGGCGACATGATTTGCCACAGCCGTGAACAAGTTTCCAACTCCCCTGCCACCTGACCGTACAACGAATTTATTATACTGCAAAGTTTTACCATTCCAACATGTATTAAGCGAATTTTACCTGTTTTTGGTTTCAAAAATTGAATACGCTGAGGAAGTAGAATTTCCCTTCTGAGTGCCCCAATTCAATGAAAACTGACGTCACTGGGAAATGACGTCACTGAAACCTTGGTAAAACGCGCAGTTTGGTGCATAATCTTGGTGTTAATCTTGATCGACGCCGCCATTTTGGATGTTGTGTTGAAAGTGTAGTCATGTATACGGGGCTCCCGAAAGGGAAACTGCTTTTACGTTGGTTTTGCCAGTGTACATGATATATATGTTCGGGGCATATTATCAATCAGATCACGAGAAATTTCTTTGCAGTATAATAAAATTATTGAATATGAGCCATACTCCGTAAAAAGGGGCTTAATGCATCTCAGTGATCTATTACACAAAGCAAGTTATCACAAGTTACCACATAATTATGGAATCCGCAAAATCCATCTTGTCTTACTGTTTCCAGCATTCTCCCGCCTTTCTCACAATGTTTCAAAAAGTCTTCTTTTTAGATGTCGTTAAAATTCGAGACTGTGCTGTAATTTAAGATTATTTCAAATGAGCCATGCTCTGGCAAAAGGGGGTTTAAATTAATGTATTTCCGTGATCCATGGTACCAAGCAAGCTAGCACATACTTATGGATTCGTAATATCCATTTTTTATCAACCAACTTACAATTTATGAGATAGACTGGTCCTTGGATATACAGAAAATTCACCAATAGCGAAAAGTTTCAGCCCAGGCCTGAGTCGACACTTTTGGCAGATGAATTAAGTCCCCTTTTCACAGAGCATGGCTCAAATATATTGTTTTAAGATTTTTTACAAAGCCATTTTTGAGTCGGCCGTTGCGATAAAGTTTAAAGAGGTTATGAGTTATATCTTTCGCGTGGATTTCTGTTGAATTTTTCTCTGCATGTCTATCTTAAAGCTAAAAATAAATTTATCAAATACTGAAAAGAAAAAAAGAATAAATAAAATTCCAAGCAGGGGAATGAGCGTGACAAACGTTGACCGTATCATCTTGATCAGGAGAAAAGGTCGACTGCGCATGTGCGAGATAAACTTCCGCCACACACACCGCTCCCATCAGACATTGATGTCACGTGTCAATCAAAGCGCGCGTGGCGTAACAGACTGGTTCTACCACTGGGAATTTTCTATAGCCTGCGTGTTTTTATCACCTGTTCTACTGAATGCCAGACTGAAAGTTTCTGTACCGAACATTTTACGAATTTTTTTCTTCTGAACAATTTCCCAAAAGTGTTTTCCAGATTTAGTTCTTTTTTCCCATGTGTGCTTTTGGCTCTTTTTTTATTTAGAATAAAAGTAAAAAAGAAGAACAATTGGGCCATGTTTTGTGAAAAAGGGGTTTGATGCATGCACAAAAAGTATCGGCTCAAGTAAGTGTATGCAGTCCGTACCGGCTGACCTGGTTTGGTCAATTCTATCAGGGACCATAATTATATGAGTCATGCTCTGTGAAAAGAGGGCTTAATTCATCTGCGAAAAGTATCGACCCAGGTAAGCCTGCGCAGTTCGCGTAGGCTGACCTGGGCCGATACTTTTCGCTGTTGGTCAATTTTCTGTATGTCAAAGGACCAGTCTACCTCGTGATTCCATTGGTTTTTAGACAAAATGGATTTTATGGATTTATGATCAAGTGATGACTTGCTTGGTATCATGCATTACGGAGATGCATTAAGCCCCCTTTTGCCAGAGCATGGCTCATATACATGTACCCACACATATATATAATAAGATACCTGATATTATGTATGCCAAAAGACCAGTCTACCTCAGCATTCATCTGGTTGTTACACAATACAAATTTCATTGATCCAAAACTAAGTGATGACATGCCCGGTATTATGCATCACGTAGATACATTTAATCCCCTTTTACCAAAGCATTGCTCATTTATTTTGTGAGAGAGTCGACCAAAAAAAAAATCAGGGATTTCCCGGCTCGAATTCCGAGCGATGATCGGGATCACCAATCGAAACGACAAACATCACGACGCAAGTACTGTTTTAACTCATTCTATATCATAGACGACACCAGAAGTTTTTGTGGACAGTGTAGAGTAAGATCAGACTGCACAGAACGTGCAGTCTGATCTCTGATCTACACTGTCAACTGCGGAATTCTAGATTATGACCGAACTGTCTCTTGATCTTCAGGAAGTGTATTTTGAGCCTTTGAAAAATTGCAGTTTATCTATCTAGTAGTAAAAGAGTTGAAAGATTTGAAGGAAGCGACAGTGGTTAATTACCCGTTTTACCGGACGATAGGAAATAAACCTGTCGAAACTGTATGAGCTTGTGTTTAGATATTTAACCGTTCATCTCTGTCCCAAGTTGTAAGGACCCTTAGGAAAGAGGGTTCTGAAATCATTGTGGGAAAAAGAGAAAATGCTGTTCACCAGCATTTTCTCCTTTTCCAACAATGCTTTCTACTCTATACAAGACATAAATTATCATTTTCGTAACATTTAATCTGTTGTCTGCAAATGCCTTCAATTTGGTCAAGTCCAGGATCTTGTCGTCCGGTAAAAAATCAACTCTTTCCAAACGACAAAATTAAAGACTTTTCCAAATTCAAAGCATTTGCAGACGACATATAAAACGTAGCTCAAGCAATGAAAGTTTCCTCTGAAAGGGTAGAAAACATAGTGGTAAATAAAGAAAATGCTGGTTACTGGTGGTCAGCATTTTCTCCTTTTCCACAATGTTTCAAAAGCTTTATTTCTCTAGGTCGTTAATACTTGCGATTGTTTGGTGACGAGTTTGACACATGACCTGCTAAAAAGTTCAATGAAACTGTTCAAGCCGAAAGTAAAAACCCAAATATTGCTATTTCAAAGTCATTTTTTTTTTTGGGGGGGGGGGGGGGGAATCTCCATATCGGACAGTGTAGATCCAAGATCAGACTGCACGTTCTGTGCAGTCTGATCTTGATCTATACTGTCCGCAAAAGGCACTTGAGTCGCGTACAACAGTCTAAGGGTTAAGAAACTTTAAAACCTGCGAGGTATCTCTCAACATCCGTACCTAATCAGCAAACGATCCTTGTTTGATATCAGAAACCGCCAAAATAAACACGGTGTCCGTGTGGAATACTGATCTGTCAACAATACCCTCAAACGGTGTCCGTAAAGATTACAAGTCTATCAACAATACTATCGTATTGATGCGGTTTCTGGTTTACGTGAAAGGTGGATGTGTTTTCCAAGGGATCCATTAAAAGAGATCAAAACGAAGAAGAATTCCAAACATGAAAAAAAAGAGAGAAAAACTGTTGGTTGTTCTGTTTGTCAGACAAAGTCCATAAACACACTGTCTGGAATATTTCATAAAAAATGTACAGTTATACTTAATACATGTAAATGTTCCATTTATAATTCTAGGGATGCTGACCAATGAACAAGGAGAACTTTTGTCACGTGACGGCTTTGGACATGCGCCTAGACAGAAGAGAGTGCGGACATCGTTCAAACATCACCAACTACGTACAATGAAGTCATATTTCACCCTGAACCACAATCCCGACGCCAAGGACCTAAAGGCCCTTGCACAGAAAACACAGCTTAGCAAAAGGGTTCTACAGGTACTGAATTAAACTTTATAACAGACAATAGAAATTTACAATTGTTGAAATTGAATTCATTCACAGACGACCAATAACACTTTTTTTATATGTGTTGTCGCATTTATTATTAAGTATTAACCCTTATCTCGATTTGAGTTGATTATTCGTATTTTAGAGGGGTTGTTTCATAGTCGAGTATTTAAGGATATAGTCTACTAAGTAAAGCAATTATTGTAGTTGTCTGGGTAGTTTGAGCTCTTTCATATTTAAATCAGTTCAAGACGAACAATTTGAAACATTGGAGCTAAAAATTGTGAAACACTGGTTTGATTTACTTCTCTTTTTTTTTTCCATAAACCAGGTTTGGTTTCAAAACGCGCGTGCGAAGTTTAGACGAAGTCAAGCTAAATATAGCCCAGAGGAAGGGTCTAACACAACCAAAACCGACACGAACACATCAGAGGAAACCGAACAGTTACTCGACTTGACCAATCGGCGATCCCCAGCTCTCTCTGACGTCAGCTCAAATCAGTCTGTCACGGACTCAGTCGACATAAATGAGAACGGAAACTCGGGAGACAGTCTAACTGACCTATTTTCTGACGGGAACTCAAGCACGTGACCTTCTAGTATTATGTCTATTTCACGAACGCAGGAGTTCTAAGTGCTCTATTTTATTGAACTTTTTAACCAGGCAACAAAATATTAGACTCGTTCATTTTAAGAGAGAGAGACAGAGAGAGAGAGATAGCGACAGACAGACAGACAGAGACACGGAGAGAGATATTTTTTGTATTGTGTTTAACGCCACTTTCAATATTATTTCATTTATAACGCGGTGACCAGCACTTCTATCCATGCTTTCGTAGTTTCTTATACAAGTCCTTCGCATAGAATTCTACCTAATCCGCTGGCTGCTTTCACACATTACTATATTTAAAACAAATTTAAAACAAATGATCAGTGGTAAGAGAGGAATGAATCCTGTCGCAATGACTATCATCAATCCTCTGAAAGAAACTGGCCGAGATCGGGAATTTAACCGTACTAGTAAACTCTGATTTCAAGCACTGTACGTTACCAGCTGAACAACTGGGCTCGAGAGAGAGAGAGAGAGAGAGAGAGAGAGAGATTATGTTACCCTAACGTATTTCTCGTTGTTATGAAAGAAACACACATGTGCAATAAAAGAGAAGAATGTTTAACAAATGCTTTGTGAATGCCCACTTTCATATCAGAAAAAAAATAGACACATGACCTTACCGCCATCATTTTTAGCGATATTTTAAAATCTGTAACAGACTTTAGTTGTCAGGGTGGAATATATTACAATGTAGATCAATTCCACTTCACGACTGCTTCCTGAAAATCTTAACTCTTAGGCTGCTAAGCGCGACTCAAGGACTTTTGCGGACAGTGTAGATCAAGATCAGACTACACAGAACGTGCAGTCTGATCTTGGATCTACACTGGCCGATAAGGAGATATCTTCCCCCCCCCCCCAAAAAAAAAAAAAAATAATAAAATACTGTTAAAATAGTAAAATTTGGGGTTTCCTATCGGCTTGAAGGTTTCATTTCACTTATTTATCAGGATGGGGGTTTACCAAACTCGCGCCGTGATTGATGTGGCTGGTTCCAAGGGTTGACCCCGCTCATCGCGGGATTCGAACCTGAAATTTCTGATGTGAGTCAGGTCCACATTTTTCCTTTAAACTGTTATATACTAAAATATTTACCAGCATTCAGAGTCAAGAAAGAGAGACACGTAGTTTTCATGAATGAATTGGCAGCTCGACCAAGCATTTTCCATAATGCATCTCGATACCAGAATGTCAAGATCTCTCTCTCTCTCTCCCTCTCCCCTCAATCTCTGTCTCTCTGTTTTCGCCCGTATCGAGCTCTCTAGTCCAAACGACCTTTATGATATTCTTCAGATGCATTGTCCGGGAAAACTGAAATCTCTGTCCATTTATACTGTGTATATACGAATTGTTACGTAAAGCAAAGTAATCTATATAAAATAATACATGTCTAACATTATATCACAGAAGTACATTTAATACAGAAAAAAAATCTAACCTTAGAATGTTCTTTTTTCCAAGAGTAAACCTGTAATGTAATCCATAAAATTTGCACCACAGAAATACTTTCGAATGAAAACAGCGGCGTATTTGGTCTGTCACACACGCGCATCACGTGCAAGAATGTCTTCCATTCATTTTGGCCATTTATTACTCATTGGTAAAAACACAATATACCGGTCAAGATTGCTCGAAATTGGTCATGATGACCAATAGGAAAGGAGCTTGTGCTGACTATCTATTTAGTGTTCCAGTCAAAAATATTGAAGGCGTTTTTGTTAACTCTTTATCAAACGACATAATTTTAGACTAGTCCAAATTGGAAGCATTTGCAGACAACAAAATGAATGTGACTCAAAAATTAAAATTAGTTTTGGGAAAGGTAGAAAAACATTGTGGAAAAAGGAGAAAATGCTGGGTTACCAGCATTTTCTCCTTTTCCCACAATGTTTTCAGAAGGCTTCCTTCTCAGGGTCTTGAAAACCAGGGATTGTTTGGGAAAGGGTTAATTTCCTTTACTCCTACATACAAGTATGATAAGGGCTAATCAATACATACAGGAACATGTATTTGTAAGCATGATATGTATTTTGGGCCTCTATTTACGGTAATAAAAAGTTCTGAGCTCTCTCTCTCTCTCTCTCTCTGTCACTCTCTCTCTCTCTCGTTGTTTGTTTTCCCTCTTCTCGTTCTCTCTCCATCTGCTTTCCCATCTCTTTCTCTCTATATCTGGTTTTTTCCGTCATTCTCTTTCAATCTCTCTGTCTCGCCTTGTCCATCGTTCTTTCGCTCACTGGTTTTTCCTCGTCTTTCTCTTTCTCTCTCTGTCAGTGTCCGTCGTTCTGTCATTATCTCATTCAAAAAAAACGTTACAATATTTTTTGCCAGAAGAAAGATACAAATTCATCTAAAAATGATTGCCATATTGTAACATAAATCTAAAACAAGGCAAATCAAAACAAAAAAGAAGAATAACACAAATAAACACAAACAGATAATAAAAGTTCGGATTTCGGAACGGTGTCTCCATATTGTTTCCAGACGAGACTCGTCAACCAATCAGAAATCAGCAACTGTTGAATTAATTGTATTCCTGCGCGCCTGTGACGTGTAATACGGTCACGTTATCGAAAACATTCATCAGTGTCAAACTGCCACAGACCGGATTGGTTACAAACTTTCTCTCAATCCTTCCACGAGAAAATAACCCTTCACCTGCATAATTTTAGGTTTTTCCGCCATTCAAAACAACTTTGAAGGAAAAGAAAGAAGTTCATATGTGCGACGCACGAGCAAAAGGGGTTTCATGCATTTCTATGATGTGTTATTCCAATCCAGTCATCATTATAATCATGGATCCATAAAATCCATTTTGTCTATCAAGCGACTGAAGCATAAGTTAGACTGGTCCTTTTACATGCAGAAAGTTGATCGAAAGCAAAAAGTTTCGATCCAGGTTAGTCTGCGCGGGCTGTACAGGCTGCCCTGGATCGATATTTTTTAACAGATGCATTAAACCCCCTTTTCATAGAGCAAGGTTCATATGGATTGACTCTCTATAGATAAGGAAGATTTCTGACTGCTCTAGAATGAAATTTCTTGAAGACGACAAATTGAATGTGGCCAAAGTAATGGGACTTGTTTTTTGAAGGGTAGAAAACATTACAGAAAAAGGAAAGAAATGCTTGAAATAAGATTCTTTTTCATTATCCCACAATGTTATCTACCTTTCCAATGACACCTATCATCATTTGAATCACATGTAACCCTTCACCACACAATCCCGACAAAAAAGTCTTTAGAAAACATTGTGGTAAAAGGTGAAAATGCTGGTTACCCGCATTTTCTCCTTTTTCCTCAACGTTTTCAAAAGGTTTTGATAAAAGGGTCGCAAAAACACATTTGGGAAAGGTTTTATTTGTCGTCTGTAAAATGATTTTAACATAGATGAGTGAAAATTTTTGTTAACATTTGCAAAGGATTAATCAATAAGCAAATTAATTAATTACATGTAATCAACAGTCAGTATATCAATCAATCAATCAATCAATCACTCAACCAACCAACCAACCAGGGGTTCCAACCAACCAGGGGCTTCAACCAACCACCCCAACCAACCCGAACCCCAACCAACCCGAACCCCAACCAAGCAAGCAAGCAACCAACCGATCAATCAATGAATCAATCAAATGATAAATACATTTTTAAATCGATCTAAAATGCAGCATTGTCAGAATTAACTTTTTACTACATTTTCTCTTTTCTCCACCTCATCGCTTTTCCTCCTCCAACGCTCTTTTTTTTTTAACCCTCTTTTCCCAAAATGCTTTCTACCTATCCATACATGCATCGATAAAAGCCACATTTATATGTCGTTTGCAAATGGCCCATGCTCTGTTAAAAAGGGATTAAATGAATCTGCAAAAAGCACCAACCCAGGTCAGCCTGCCAAGTCCGCGCAGGCTGACCTGTGTCGAAACCTTTTGCTTTTGGTCAGTTTTCTACAAGTCTATGGACCATTCTACCTATGATTCAGTCGGTTGTTACACGAAAGGGATTTTATTGATCCACGATAAGGCCTGCAACACGCGAAAAGGGGTATTCGGACATTTGCGTAAAGTGTCATCTCGGATCAACCTGCGCAGTCCGCACGGGCTGATCCGAGACGGCACTTTACGACTACATTAGATTTTGTGCTACATTAGACTTGCACGAAACAGAAAATGACATAAAAACGGAAAGTGTCGTTTCGGATTAGCCTGTGCGGAGTGCGCAGGCTGATCCGAAACGACACTTTACGCAAATGTCCGAATGCCCCTTTTAGCATGTTGCAGGCCATAATATGGTGACTTGCTTGGTATTATGCATCAAGGAGCTGCATTAAACCCCGTCTTGCCATTGCCATGGCTCGAATGCTTTCAATTTGGACAAACTGTGATTTTTTTTTCGCCTGACGGTAAAGAGTTAATCCGCGTTTATCCAAAAATATGGGAGCACAATTTATCGCACAAAAATCAAGTCAACGTGTGAAATGCTATAATCTTTTCCCCGCCTACTGCAATAAGGCGAGCTACAAATTACTGTTAATTGACAGAGTGCTAACTCCGTTCTGGAATTTGTTCCAGATAGTTTTATGTATCAGTTACGAACTGTGCAAATCAAACGCAGCACCTGTGTTGAGTTACAGCACGTGACGAGTGATTGATGCTCCGCCTACTTTCTCGTCCCATCCTCCATAATGGAGAGAGGCTTGCCTTTTTTGCTTACTAACAAAAAAAAATAGACTAAACTTTATAGAGGGTATTTGCAACCAACATCTTAAAGATGGCTGAAATAACAGGATTTGTCTGAAGAGATCGTGGGAAAAGGAGAAAATCAGCCACATCTCATTTCCCGCAATATAGGGAAAAAAAATGGTTATCAGGTCATTAAAACTTGAAACTGTATTGAGGAGAGTAAAGTAAAGGCGAAATGTTGCTTATCGTAAGAAATAACTAAGAGAATATTTATTTTTGCAAATATTAAAATGTCAATGACAAACATATCGACATTTTGATCCACGTTAAAGATGCGTTTAGACCTATTACCGGGACCACACGTAAACAAAAATCAATGGCATTATGTACGAAATACAATCGAATGCAACTGTACTGAACAAAACTTCTAACCGGACACTTTTTGAACTAAGATATTACGCACCGAACAGAGGTCTCTTTATTTTTTGCTTTTTATGCCACAATCTTGCGGAACGTCCCTATGCAGTGCACACATTGTCCAGCATAATCCACTTGAAGTCATCCCTTCAAGGGGTTGGAGGTCCAAATCAAAGATTTGCTTATCATTCACTATGATGAGGTATATGTGCAATATTTATAAATTGTTCAGTATATTTTCAACAACGGAGGCAGATTACATTACAAAGCAGTGTCACATGGGGCTTTTATTTCTCATTTTGTTGTTCTTGTTATAGTTTAGTTAATCTTATGTATACATTACGAGCGCCGTATCTGATCTAACAGTATTTCGCTGTCTTCCGAGGCTTGTTCAATTTCTTACCAAATATACAGAGGAAAGGCCAAAGAGAGATAACTCTAGCGGACTGACGATAGTAAGTTTTCAATGCGAACTTCAAGACTAGATACTATCGTCTGATTAGTCCACACTGTCTGTCTCGACCAATCAAATGACTAAATCTAGTCGTGGAATTTAGAATCAGTAGATAAGGATGTGTCTCCATATAGCCTTTTTGAGCTATAATAGATTTCTGCCGTCAAAAATCTCTGATAACTCTTTACCTTACCGACTTTTAACGACCCTGACAGGCTTTTGAAAATATTATGGGAATAGGAGTAAAACATTTTCCCCTATTCCCACCATATTTTTTTACAAAAAAAAAAAAAAATTTTTGAGCCACCTTTATTTCGTCGTCTGCAAATGCTTTGAATTTAGACTAGTCTAAAATTCCGTCGTGTGGTACAGAGTTAGTACTATGCCTAGTACATATATATATATAAAATCAACAAATCCTAGTTTCTCTACCTCAGTAACATAATATTGTGTGTGTGTTTTATTTTTGAAAATTTGGGAATGACAAAATTAGCTAAAATTTGGCAAGACTTAAAGAGTGGTTATATCTTCATTTTGAAATCATCTTGTTTTAAAGTGTCTCCATTAGTTACTTACCATTACCATGGCTCTACCTACATGGAACAAATTCATATCAGTTTCAACATCAAACTTATGATATCTAATCAGCAAGTCATTTCAAGCCCTAAAAAAGTGGAGACATCTCCTCTAGTGTGTGTGGTGAATATGAACTCAAAATTGCCACTTAAAAAAGTAGAACAGAAAAGAAAAAAATAATGTCTTGAAATACATTTGATTTTTTATTTTTAATATTGTTATATAAATACTGACAAGTACTATTTAACAACGAATCATCACAAGACTTAAACATACATACATCAAAATGTAACAAGCACTTCAAAGTGAACTTTTCTAATCTCTAAGTTCTAAAAGTCTACAGTAACTTACAGCGCACTTTAAATAACTCTAAAAATAAGTTGTGTTACCAAAAATAAAGCTGTGTTACTAAAAATGAAGTTGTGTTACTAAAAATAACAATACTCCATTAGTATAGAGTATCATGTGCAAATTTTTACCTCTTATGGAGACATGTATACTTTAACAAAAATAAAGAGGTGAAAAAAAAAAATTAACTGGTTTTGAAAAATGAGTGTTCTTCCACTCCTCCTCCCTCCACTTTACATGTCGTGGAAAAAAAGACAAGAGGGCCACGTTTGCCCTTTATGGCTCCACTGCCCTATAGATAAACGAGTCATAACTGGCACAATCCTTTACCAAACAGTGCCAGGTTTTAAACTCTGAGGAAGAAGTCTTCCGAAGACATTGTGGGAAAAGATGAAAAAAGCTGGTAGCCAGCATTTTCTCCTTTTCCCACAATGTTTTTCTAACATTTCCAAAGACAAATTTCAAAGAAAAATTACATTTGATTTGTTGTCTGCTTTGCTTTCACTTTAGATCAGCCTAAAATTCTGTTGTTTGGTAAAGAGTTCAATCGGTTTTTTTAATCGAAAAGAGAGTGCTTGAAATAAAAGCTGTGGCACCCACAGACACATCTAGGCCCGGTTTCACAAAAAGAACAAAAAAAAAAAATTGAGTCTCTTATTTCACTCAAACCTACAAATGGTCTCAGGTTCTAATTTAAGTCGAGTTCACCATTCGAGATGCATTTCAGTAACATTAACAGACTGTGGTAACATTTTCAAATCCTGAGTTGACACTATGTTTCAGACTCAACAAAGCAAAATTAATGGACTTAAGTTAATTTACAGACTTAAGCACATTATTTTGTTGAGTTGAGTCTGAAACATTGTGTCAACTTTGGATTTTAGAATGTTACTTAAGTCTGTTAATGTTAGTGAAATTTGTCTGAAATAACAAACATAAATTAAGTCAGGAAAGACGTCTGTTCACAGATTTGAGTAAAATAAGAGAAATGCATCTGGAATAACAAACACAACTTAAGTCAGAAAATAAGTCTGTTTGCAGATTTGAGTAAAATACTTAAGACTTAAATTTTTTCAAGAAATCAGGCCCACATCTAAAAGAGGCATATCTGCTTGCTGACCTTTATCAATGGAGCTAATAAACAACTTTCTTCACATTGTTTAGATTTGTATCACTAAATGCTTGAGACACGCTCTGGCAAAAGTTGGTTCAATACATCTCTGTAATGGATTATACCAGGCAAGTAATAAGAATATAATATTATGAAGAAATAATTATGGATCAATTTCGTCCAATAAAAGCCTGGATTTACAGTAAAATGGTCCTTGGACATGTGAAAAATTGACCAACAGCAAGAAGTTTTGGCCACAGTCAGCCTGCACTGACTGCAGGTTGACCTGGGTTGACACTTTTTGCCAATGCATTAAATCCCCTTTTCACAGAGCATGAATCACTTGTATTGAACTAAACACAACATGATCGATAATGGGTAAAATGTCTAAAACACAAAACCTTACATGTATCTCATTTCATACTGTTCTAAAAATAAGTTATGATACTGATATTAGCATATTTGGAAAAACCTATAACAGATCTGTACTTCCCTATCACATGGTCACAAAAAGAACAACTAAACATGTACTGTATCACAAATTATATTCTACAGATATTCCCTACATTCTTTGGACAATTCTTAGAACACAACATATTCCACAATATCAGACTTTATTTGTTAGCATTCAGACCATTTCACTTGAAGAGTGCCGAATAAATGAACTGGACTTCCATGGTCACGAGAGAATTCCAAAATTATTGTAATTTCGGTGACTGCTTCAGGAGAGGATACTTAAACATAGTAGACAGTGTAGATCAAAGATCAGATTGCATGATCTGTGCAGTCTGATGTTTCATCTCTATAGCCAGCAAAAACAATTAAAGTTGTGCTTAGCATCTACCAGGTAAATATATTGCATGGCCATAAAAAGGTATACACTTTAAAGGAGGATATTTGAAAAATTTTGTCAAACTATGAATTTCACCTTTTTCTATATCTCAGCAAAACAGACAGTGTAGACTACAGATCAAACTGCATGTTTTGTGCTGCCTGATCTTGATCTAAACTTGTGGCAAAGGCAACTTATTAATGTGAAAGGCACTTTTACTCTAGACTAAAATGACAAAATCTTAGACTGGTTCAAACCGAAAGCAACTGCAGATGGCAAATCAAATGGGACTCAAAAACTAAATTTAGCCTGAAATTTACCTATAACAGGATATAAAAGATAGTGGAGAAAAAAGAAAATGCTAGTAACAGACATTTTCTTCTTTTACCACAATGTTTTCAAAAGCCTTCTTTCTCAGTACCTTTAAAACCTGGTATTGTATGGTAAAGGAATAACGTTTAATACACGTGAAAGAAGACTAAAAAATTCTAGATATAGTATCACAATTCAAAGTTCTGATACAAAAATAATCTAAATATCCTCCTGTAAATGGAATGCAACTAAAATCATGATCATAAAATAAATAAAATAAAATATAAATTATATCACAGACGAAAGAGTTTTGGTTATAAATGAGCCATGCTCTATGAAAAGGGGGCTTATTGCATCTGCAAAAAGTATATAGAAGATACACATATTTGTTTTTTTTGGTGAAAGATCGAAATTTATTTCATCAAGTGAACACCATCGGTAATATTTTCACGAGTGGCACAGCCACGAGTGAAAATATTACCAATGGTGTTTACGAGATGAAATAAATTTCGATCTTTCACCGAAAAAAACAAATATTCTATTTATTTCATGCTTTTAACCCTTTCTTGGAGGAGCTTTATCAAAATCCAATACAGTTCTTTTCAATTATTCCCCGTGGCGTACCCCTCGCGCATAGCAACGCATTACAATATTACGTCAAGCGCGAGAAATGTAAGGTAAATGAGGTCATATTTCCATCTGGTTGTGAGTCGCGCGCAATTTACCTAGGTAACTAGAATATAAAAATCGGTATTTTCACTGGTCGTACCCGTGTGATGTCGAAAAATATTTTCACTGCTATTTCTCGATATCCTACCGGGAAGCATGAAATAATGACTCATACATCCATGCAGTCCACGCAGGCTGACATGGGTCAAAATTTTTTGATGTTTGTACATTTTCTGCTAGCCTGGCTTACAGCCAGATCATTTTTTCCTTATATACATAACTGAACATTACTTTGTCAAAAATTACGGAAGTGATAAACATTTTTGCCACAGATCTGTATGGACTGTGAAATGGGATCGCAATAAGGAAGTGATTAAAATATAATTACCACCTGGACCGAAGCTAATATTCTGCGTGGACTATTCTACCCCTAGATCCTGTCGACTGTCAGACAAAATGGATTTTATCTTTCCATAATTATGCGAAGGCTTGTTTGGTATGATGTATCACAGAAATGCAATATACCCCCTTTTGCTAGAGCATGCCTCAGATGAATATTTTCACTGTTAATCACAACCCTAGATGCTTATCCTTTGGTAAAGATCAAGATCACACAGCAGAGAGTAGGTAGTCTGATCTTGGATCAACAATGTCCACACTTTAATGAGAGTTTCAAGCCAAAACTACTACATCTTGAGTGCTTGTATGGTATGGTATGCCGTTTTCAACATTATTTAAGGTCTATAACCTCTAACTCATCAGTAAATATTGTGTATCACTGACGTTTTTGTACAAGCTATTCGGCCTTATACCTTTTAAACAGCAATATTTCGGTTTTACTATCGGCTGTAAAGTTTTATTTCTTTTATTTAGCAGGAAAAGGGTTAATAGGGTCCCATGTCTACAAAGAAAGAGGGTAACTCTGAAATTGCTTTTATAAGGGTCTTTTTTCTAGAATGGAAAATGCCAGTCAAGTTTATTCAGCTCTCTGAGGGTTAAGACACAGTGACTAACCACAGGCCTGTAAAGCTCCATGGTTTTATCAAGACACATCGAAATTTTCATTACTTGATCATTGGACACCATTACGGAAAATAGCAAACTAGCACATCACATATACAATATGGAGGCGATACGCCAGTCTGCTATATTTAGTGTTGGTGTACTATGATTGAGCAATGAAAACTTCAGTGTTTCCTGATAGACCATTGAAGCTTCAAAGATTTATGTACTAACATGGACTATCACACACTATATTCAATTGGCACTTTTTATGTCAAACACAGATTATTTCCAGTAAGGCAGTAATGTTAGCATCTTCACAATGCAGAGTTGCAGCCTTCTCATTCCCGTATCATACTGTCAAAACTGAAAATATACAAAAGAATTTATAATAAATTGGTATTTATTACCACTATAAATTCAAGATCTTCAAAAGCCTACCTACAAAAAATGGCAAGCTTGAATATTCTTCTTATTGGCAAAAATAATTCTCATGTAGACCTCTGTCATATTCTTTAATATCAGTACTCAAGCATACATCTGTAATCAGGCTCTCCTTTAAAAGTATTCAGTTTTTCAACAAAGAACTAATAATGATAGTGAGAGAGTGACCAGACAGATAGACAGACAGACAGTGACATAGACTGAGTCAGAGAGAGAATGCGGGACAGCAAGAGGGAGAGGCTGCTTTTTTTCCAGACTAACCAAAATGAGATTTTTCATCTTCTGACTTTGCAAAGATTCAAATCACCCCCCCCCCCCATTTTGTCTTTTGGTAAAGAGTTAAAAGGGAAGAAACATTGTGAGGAAAACAAAAAATGCTGGTTAGCAGCTTACCTGCATTTTCTCCTTTTCCCACAGTACTTTCAAAGCCTTTCTCACGACAGTAGTTAAAACTTGAAATTGTTTGGTAAAAGGTCAAAATACTTACACTCCCTATCTGGATAAAGTGGCCTTGACACTCTATCAGCTGACCTTGACCTTGACCTGGGCCTCTGAGCCAGATACCCACGCTGGGCATACCCTGGGCTCGGAGATCTTTGTCTATCCTGTAGGTAAATAAATCGGACATTAGATGATATTGCAGGTGATGCAAAAATTCTACAGTTGTTGATATTGTAAGCAGTTGCAGACCGCAAATGAATTCTATCTTAGTTCAGGGAATTTGTATTTGATAGGAGTAAAAGAAAATGGCAAAAAATTGAACTCTTTACCAAATAACAAGTTTTGGACTGGACCAAATCAAAGCATTTGCATACAACAAAATATATGTAGCTAAAATGATGATTTTTATCATTGACAGGGCAGTAAGCACTGTGGGAAAAGAAGAAAATGCTGGAATCACTAGCAGTTTCTCCTTTTCCCAGATTGTTTTCAAAAGTCTATTTCTTCAGGTTTTTCTTTTTGTGAAAACAGTGCAGCTTAAAGTGGCTTTATAAATTCGCACCAATTGGTTCAGTATCTTAATGAATCTTACCGGTGATGGTACTAAACCAGCTGATCTTGACCTCGTTCTGCGGAAAGTCGGGCTTGTAAGGTCAGTGGAGGTCACCAATACCTGTGGATAAAAAGAATAACATAATACTAAATAATTTGCAATTGCATATCCTCTACAAAAATATTTCTGAAAATTACAAAAACAGATTTTGTAAAGTTTAATATCAGTGGAGATTGTCAATAAATAAACATGATTAAATGGGGCTAGACAACATTTTGACAGTCATGCAAAACTTCAAAAATATTGTTTTATCACCCAATTTAACGAAGAATTAATGTGAACCACAAAATAAGAAAAAGATGTGTTATGGAAAAAAGGGTTTTAATGGTATTTCCTTAACCCTTTACCACACAATCCAACCCTGAAGAAGGGGGCTTTTGAAAAACATTGTGGGAAATGGAGAAAATGCTGGTAACCAGCATTTTCTCCATTTTTCCACGATGTTTTTTTCATTCTCAAAAGAAAATTCCACCGTATGAGCCCCCTTTACTTTGTTGTCTGCAAATGGTTTGAAATCTTGACAAGTCTGAAATTTTGTTAAGTGATAAAGGGTTAATGGGATATGTAGCCATGAATGGAATATTTAGATTTTCAAACAGAATTTAACGTGAGCTTTTTGGAAAAGTCACATGATCAAATAGACCTGTCATTGAATGTGACTTAATACCCCCGCCAACGCTTTGACAAAAACAGGCAATTTAACAAAAAATTTTCTAAGTTCAAGGGGAGATTATCCTTGAATCATAGGGAGTAGATGATTGAAAACTGCGTCTTGCAAAACTTCAGTATATGATCAATGTATCAACAAACTTTCAATACAATAGCAGCAAAACTGTAGGAGTCTGCGACACAAAATTACTAGAATTTTGTACGCAGGCGGACACACGGACGGACACACGGACAGACAGACAGGCTGATTCCAGTATACCCCCGAAAACATTCGTTTTGCGGGGGTATAATAACATGTTAGGTATGTTAACTCTTCATCGCACAGTCCCGACTTTTAACAACCCTGAGGAAGAAGCCCTTTGAAAACATTGGGAGTAAAGGAGAAAATACTGGTAACCAGCATTTTCTCCTTTTCCCACAATGTTTTCTACCCTTCCCCAAAGCAAATAGCTGAGTCACTTTTATTTTGTCATCTGCAAATGCCTTCAATTTGGACATGTCTAAAATTTTATTGTTTGGTTAAGAGTTAAATCATATTCACACTGACAAAATGAGGTCATATTTTACAGTCTTATAAATGTGGATGGAGTTCCTCATGTTTCCTGATGGTTTCTTTTTGAAATTATTTTAAAATTTTTCTGAAACAAAATTTGGTTACATGCAACTTCAAACTTAAAGTTCATGACAAAACTTACATCCTGCAATGTATTCAGTTTTTTCCGGAGATTTTCCAGTGTGCCCTCAGACTGCAGTCTTGCCTGTTCCATCGCGTCTGCATGTCTCTGCATTTGTTGTTGTAGTTGTAGCTATCGGGGAGAAAAACAAAGCAATATTGAGGCTACATGTGATTTTACAAAATAGTAATTTTTGAGACGTTTCAGTTACCCTATGTTAAGATGCTTTCAACATTTTTATATTTCCACAATTCATGAAAGCAACATGCACATGCGATAATTTCCATTGTTAACTCTTTTCCACAATATAATAATAGTAACTAGCATTCTCTCCTTTTCCCGCAATGTTCTCATCTCTTTCAAAGACAATGTTTTCTACCCTTCCCAATCAAAATTCAGTTTTTCAGAAACAGTAATTTTATCTTCCGCAAATGCTTTCAATTTGGACAAGTCTAAAACTTTGTCATTTGGTAAAGTGTCAACTCTTCACCATACACAACAACCATAGACTTTTCCAAATTGAAAGCATTTGCAGATGACAATTAAAATGTGACTCAAATGATGGAATTTGTTTCTCATGGGGTAGAAAACATTGTGGGAAAAGGAGAAAATGCTGGTTACCAGCATTTTCTCCTTTTTCTGCAACGTTTTCAAAAGGCTTCTTTTTCAGGATCATTAAAACTCAGGTTTGTGTGGTAAAAGGTAAACTAAGGCATTTCATACCCTTAACACTTCTTGTTCCTTTGCTAGTTTTTCTCTCAAGTTGGCGTCAGCTTTTCTCAGCTCCTCTGTGCTGCTTCTAAAGTTTTCTTTGTTGTCCGATTGGGGGTCTGTGAGCTGGAGTGACAAATAGCATCAGACAGAAATAATGATAAATTAAAAAATGAAGAAATTAAAAACATCTTTTATTTTTTTACCCTTTATCAAACAATCCAATGTTTATATGGCCCTTTATCCAAAAACTTCAATGTTTTTACAACCCTCAGAAAGGAGGCTTTTTGAAAACATTGTGAGAACAGGAGAAAATGCTGGTAACTGGCATTTTCTCCTATTCCACAATGTTTTCTAAGACAAATCTGACCATTTGAGCCCCACTGAGTCTGTCGTCTGCAAATGCTTTCAATTTTGACAAGTCTAAAATTTTGCTGTCCCCTGTGGAGTTTAGACATTCTTTACATTTTATTTCTGTAACAATTACACCATTCTCTTGAATGTTGTTTTTACAACAATTTTTTTTTTGTTGCTTCTAGAACATGGAAAAACCTAATTCATTCTGTAACAACAAAACAGTCTTTCTATCATTTCTGAAGCATTATAAAAAATTCTGATGTTTCTATGAACATTTCCTTGTCTGTAACAAACATTCCTTAAATGTTGTTTATGTAACAATCAGAAAATTCTTACATGTTGTTTTTGCAAGAACTTAACACACACATTCCTATGTTATTTTTATGACAACTTAATATTTCTCATATTTTGTTTCTGCAACAATTAATCATTACTATTAACAAATACTATACTACTTTTCAAACAGTAAAACACTTCTATAATGTTTCTGCGCTGATTAAACGTTCCTCATTATGTTGTTTCTGTCACAATTAAACATTCCTCATTATGTTATTTATGTAACAATTTAACATTCCTAATTATGTCATTTATGTAACAATAAAACATTCCTCATAATGTCATTTACGTAGCAATTAAACATTCCTTATCATGGTGTTTACGTAACAATTAAACATTCCTCAGTATGTCATTTATTTAACAATGAAATTTTCCTCATTATGTTGTTTATGTAACAATTAATCAGTCCTCATATGTTGTTTATGTAACAAACATTTCTCATTTTGTCATTTCTGTAATAATTAAATGAAACATTTTAACATCATTTGCAACTTCATTCTGGTATTAGCCACCAATATTTAATTTCTTTTTTTATTGCAGACATTCAAACATTAATTCTATTCTATTTCTGAACCAAACAACAACAACAATAGAAAAAAATGTTTCGAGGGTTAGCTAAAAACTTTTTATCGCTTTATAAAGTTATAAGTGTCCTTACAAGAGTATAGCCAATCACAAGTTTTGAGTTAACCCCTGTAATACCTAAAACACCAACAA
The DNA here is from genome assembly GCA_946811185.2 of Hippopus hippopus. Taxonomy (NCBI): domain Eukaryota; kingdom Metazoa; phylum Mollusca; class Bivalvia; order Cardiida; family Cardiidae; genus Hippopus; species Hippopus hippopus. Next base: position 75,028,498 of record OX328098.1, on the reverse strand, counting down.
AACCATCTGCCCCAAAACAGTTTAAGTACCACAGCTTGTGTGAGAGTGATCAAATAGGTTGTCACACTGCAAGATATAGATAAACCACAAAGAGTAGGTGCCTGTGGTAAGGTACAGGATAGACAACTAGCAGGGTTTTCTGTGTGATATAGACACAAGCAGTAGCCAGTGTCTATATTAGATAGACAACCCTCATACTTTTGTCTATCCGACTCAGTCCATGTAGAATGGCAAACCGTTATATTATGCCACATATGCAGACTAAATACTGAGCCCTGATTGGCTAATCTTTCCAAACCATGGTCTAACTACAGTTGTAGAAACAAAATCATCACCTTTGTTAGTTTTAATATAAGCATTGTGCAAAATATGAGTGAATTAATTCAGAAGAATAAACCCATCACTCTATGTTAACTCTTTACCACAATTAATGACAAAAATTTAAGACCTTGTCAAAATTTTGCATTTGCAGACAAAATAAATGTAATTCAAACATTGAAACTGGAAAATGGATACTGGCAATGAGCATTTTCTTCTTTTTCCAGGATGTTTTCAAAAGTCTTCTTTGGGGCTGTTAAAACTTGTGACAGTTTGGAGGGTTAGCAAGAATCTGACACAACATCTACTACCTGCTGCGATGGATTTGGAAAACATTGTGACAGACAACTGATGATTGATTTAAAGATTGAAACGCCATTTTCAACATTGTTTCAGTTAAATCATGGTGGCCAGTGTGCCTGTCCATGCATTCATGGAGTTTTTGCCAGTACTTGGCACAATATTCTTCCAAAGCCCCTGGCTGCTTTCATACATAGCCATCGTCGAAACAATGATCAGTGGTGAGAGGGGAATTGATCCTGTTTCAATGATTACCATCAATCCTATGAAAGAAATCAACAAAGCAGGGGATTGGAACCAGCAACAAAGTGGTGTCAAGTCCTGTACACTACTGACTGCACTACCACTGCTCGGCTCACGACAAAGAGGTTGCTGCCCATAATTAGCATTTTTTTGTTCCATTTGTAAAATATTCATTTTTCTTGTATACCTACAATATGAGGCAGTTATAGAATACTGGATTCATGGACTAGAGATTAATTCACACAAAAAGTCACTGCAGCCAACAACCATTGACCAATCTCACACAAAAATATCATAGCATTCAGTGTGTTTGACCCCTTACCAACAGTCTCAAGTTTTAACGACCCTACAAAAGAAAGTATTTGAAAATAATCTGGAAAAAAGAACCATAATTTTCTCCATTTCCCACAATGATTTCTACCCTTCAATGCTGGACATTGTCTTTGAAATGGTAGAAGCCCTGTGCAAAAAGGGGAAAATGTTGATTGTCTGCATTTTCTCCTTTTCGAACAATTTTTCAAGCTTTCTTTCCTCAGGGTCATTAAGACTCCAAATTGTGTGATAAAGGGTTAACATTGTGATTCAAAGGTCAAGGTCACATAAACTTTAGAGATGTCTGCCTGAAAATAACACCCTGCACCCAAAAAGATATGAGCCATGCTCTGACAAAAGGGGGCTTAATGCATCTCCGTAAATCCATCATAACAAGGAAGCCATCACATACTTAGGGATCTAAAACAGCCACTTTTTATAACAACCGCCTCAATCATGAGGTAGACTGGTCCTTGGACATACAGAAAATTGACCAATAACGAAAAGTTTCGGCCCAGGTCAGCCTGCGCGGACTGCGCAGGCTGAACTGGGTTGATACTTTTCGCAGATGCATTAAGCCCCCTTTTCACAGAGCATGGCTTATATTTTTTTCTACAGCCTTCTTGCTCAGGGCCCTCCAGTCGTAGGATAGTTTGATATAGAATTAAAAATCATTGTTTATGTGACCTTGACACTAAAAAACCATCACCATAGCAACCATTATGTCACTCACTCTGCCTGTACTAATCTGGTCCACTACACTAGAATTACTATCTACTGTCAAAATGTCAAGAAATCCCAGATCAAATGACAACTTTTTATCTCGAGTGCTAGCTGGTAACGTAAGTGAGGGAATGAAGCTTCCCGCATCTTTGACAGGGGGGGAGTGACCCGGCACATGGTGCCGTGATGATGGGATTGGTGTACCGATATCACGCTGTGTTACTGGAGGACTTGTGATCGTAGAGGAAGTATCAGTTTGCGTAATAGAACGACTGCTTTCTTCAATATCAGATAATCGTTTGGGCGGAGGAACAAGACCACGATCTAAAACATCGTGAGAAAATGGAGGACTTGATGCAAGGCCTACAGGTTTTCTCTCTCTTGTTAAACTTAAATTCCTGTCCCAAGTTGAAGGTGGGGTCAGAGCCCTATCTCTAAAAGAGTAACCTTGCCCTTGATCCCTATCACTGGGTCTTGGGCCATAGGTCAGACTTGTATCAGGGCTTTTAAAGGAAGAATCTGCTGAAGCTAGAGAAATATTGGGGTCATGAACTCTGAAGCTGCGCTCAAAAACAGGAGTTCCTGCATCTCGGAGTATCAATTCTGGGGGTGTGCGCGCAAGGTCCAGAAATTCTCTAAACTTGGGCTCAAATGAGACTGTCGGCCCTGACACAGGATATTGACATTTGTCCCTAGATCTTGATGAGCGCTCAGAAACTTGTGTCATTTGATTTGCAGATTTCACGGGCTGAAAAAAGAATAAAGGGAAATAAAGGCATGATATGATTAGTTCTAACAGTCAATTCACCTTTCACCATATATACTAGCTATAGCTTTATACACACCTCTAGTACACAGTTTTTGAAAGCATTGTGAGAAAAGGAGTAGTCACTGTCTTCTTTTTTTTCTGAAATGTTTCTCATCTGTGTCACTTGTTCAGTCAACCCTTTACCAGACAATCTAAAGTTCTATCGGCCCTGATGGAGAATACTTTTTCGTAACATTGTCGGAAACGGAGAAAATGCCGGTAACAGAATGTTTTCTACCCATTCTCAAATTCCATAATTCAGCCACATCTAATTTTTTTGCAAATGCTTTTAATATAGACATGTGTGAAATTTTGTTGTTTGGTAAAGGGTAAAACATTTAAAAAACAAAATATTTTACTTGTCAAACTGGGAAGTATTTGCAGATGTCAAATCAAATATGGCTTATAATTTATAATGACATATATCTCTAATGAGATGAAAAACACATTGGAAACAGAGAAAATGCTGGTTATCACTATTTCCTCCTTTTCCCATGGTGTTTTCAAAAGGCCATTTCCTCAGTCTCATTAAAACTTTAGATTGTTTGGTACAGAGTTAACACTTTGCCAAATGGAAAAAAAAAAAAAAAAGACTTGAGCAAATTGAAAGCACAAAAATTTTGCAGAAACTATATTAAATGTGACTGAATATGGGATTTGTGCTTTGATAGGACAGAAAACAATACGCTGTTTATATGTTAAATCTGTTCTTGACTACACTTTGTATGTAAGGTAAAGCTGTTCAAGACTACACCTTGTATGTAAAGTAAAATATTATGAATACATTTGATTTGAGAGCTAAAATTGTTCATGACTTTACATCATATGTGAGGTAAAACTGTCTATAACAATACACTGCATGTGATGTAAAACTGTTCATGACTGCAAATTGAATGTGAGGTTAAACTGTTAACAACTCAATACTGTATGTACTGTAAAACTGTTCATGACTAACCTTTACATTATGTGAGGTGAACCTGTTCATGACTACACACTGTATGTACGATAAAACTGTTAATGACTACACTTTGAATGTGAGATAAAACTGGTCTTGACTACACAATGTAATCTGTAAGTGTTCATACCTACAAAACTATGTAAAAAGCAAACCATGTAAATCTTTTTAAGATTAAAATGATCACACACTCTGTCTAGGGAAATACTGTCTATGACGAAACACACTGTAAAGGGTAAAACTGTTTATGACTACTACTATTCATGAATGGTTGGCATTTAACCTCAGGATAAATATGTATGCATAGAGCCTATTCGTGAGTATGCAAATCCATTTGAACATTACAGCCTCCATCTCTCTAGCTTATAGGCATCAGCTGAAGCAAAGTATCCAGTGGGGTGTGTCTGCGATCTACTGAAGGTGTAACACACCAAAAATTTCCTGTTAGGTGCCCCACCCCAATGGCCTCCTTTTGTAACCCCTCCCTCCAGGGCTTTTCATCATAGAAAATACAGTTCCTACCACAAGAAGCCAATACAGAGAAATGCCAACCTGTCATGACTACATGCTAAGAAATGCTAACAACAGTGTCGTATCCAGGATGACGGCAGAGAGGGGGGAGATCCTCTATCATAGAATCAAAAAGGGGGAGTGAAAAGTTTCAGCACACTGCAGATGAAAATTATCTCTATGACATTAATTTAGCAATTGTATAGAAACAAGTGTCTTAACGATATACATATAGATACATTAAAAGTTTTGAAATGAATGTCTCTCTTTCTTATTTTACACAATGCCACTGTCTCTTCAAAGTCAAATGATGCTGTTTGCCCACCCTCAATTTGGATGAGCAACATTTGGTATCTGAGCATCACATGGAATATATGTATCCCTCTTGAAAAAGTCTGTGATGCATTTAGGTGACGTAATCCTCCATATATATTTTAAATTCAACCCGCGATTCAAATTTAAAGCAAGTTAACACAGTTTGATGAACTTCTTCACCAACACATGTGTGTTGATATCGCACCTGAGGCAATCCAAAATAACATATATCCCCCTAATCCAGATGATGACATGGTCTGTTATATTCATACAGGTATTTTCACAGCTATATTTGTGTGTTACTATTTTCAACAAAGGAGATTATTTATTTATACAGGGTTCAATTCAAAATTTAAAATACCAGAATAGACATATCTGCAGTATTTTTATTGTCAAAATGTCATTTTATTGGGCATAGGCTATTATTGAGTGGGGGATTTTTTTTGTTTTCATGAGAGTTGTCAAGAAATGAAATTAAAATTTGGAGAATTTATGGTGTAGAGAGGGAGATTCGTACAATCACGCGCCCTGGATGCAGCACTGTAAGAAGATATAAATTGTCACAGGACTAGAGAGTCAGTACGAAATAAATAGACACAACTACATGCTAATCAAGATATGAATAGTCACATGACTACACAGTAAGATATAGTCACATGACTACACAGTAAGATATAAATAGTCACATGACTACATGCTAATCAAGCTATAAATAATCACATGACTACAGAGTAAGATATTGTCACATGAGTTAAGCTGTCACATGACTATGGGGTAAGATATAAATAGTGACACAACTATATGCTTATCAAGATATAAATAGTCACATGACTATACAGGGAGTAACAGTCATATGACTATGCAGCATGATATAAATAGTCACACAACTACATGCTAATCAAGATATAAATAGTCACACAACTACATGCTAATCAAGATAAAAATAGTCACACAACTACATGCTAATCAAGATATAAATAGTCACATGACTACACATTAGTGAAAAGATAGAGCACCTCTACAGTTGGTTTTTCATCTTTTGAATCTCCTGAGATCTGATTGGTTACATCAGTCAACCTTGCCTCTGATTGGTCAGTTGTCTGAAAATGATGTGTGTCAAATGGGGTCAATGTCATGATTTTCCCTTACAATTGCACCTTCATCAGAAATCCATAGCGTGTGGAATTTCACTATGACAAGTCATTACTTTTCCTTGTTTCAGAGTGTTCCTTAGCCCTATACCAAACAATTCAATGTCTTAATGACCCTTTGGGAAATGGGCTTTTGATAACATGGTGGTAAATTTCTCTTTTTCCAACTATCATTTCTTCCCTTTCAGAGATAAGTACCATCATTGGATGACATTTGGTTAATGCACTTATATAGCTTTCAATATGGATGCCATCAAGGTATGATAATGCAGTAAAGAATTTAAATTATGACTTATGACGTAGAATTCAAAAGATATGCAGGATAACAAGCTCAAATTTCATACAAATGAGCTAAAGTTCTTTGATGGGGTAGAAAACACCATGGAAAAAAGGAGAAAATGCTCTTTACCTGCATTTTCTCCTTTTTTCCACAGTGTCTTCAAAAGCTTTCCTGCTTAGGGTCGTTAAAAGTCGAGATTATGTGGTAAAGGGTTAAAAGATTAGTTTAATCAGCAAGATGCTAGCAAACTGGCATACAAGCTGGCACAAATGTTCAAACAGATCTGGGCAATACTCTGGGAGAAAGGAGTTAAATGCATCTACACACAGTATTGACTCATGGCAGACTCTGCAGTCCACATAGGCAAACCTGGGACAAACCTTTCTGCTAATTTAAAATTTTATGCATATCCAAGGACAATCCCAGCTTATGATTCAGTAAGCTTTTATGGATCCATTTTTTTGAAAACTTGTTCGGTAATACGCATTACAAATAAGCATTAAACTCATTTTTCCCAAAGCCGTGGTTCTCTATTTTGGGTTTTTATTTGTAAAAATGGTGGTCTATGCACATGTAATGACTGACAATGACCACTTTTATATCTAGCATTCTAACATAACAAAAATTTCTTCACTTGTGACAGTATTTCAATACAGTCTTTTGCAAGGCAGGTATCTGCATAAGTTCAAAGATTAATCCATTACCATACAATCCAAATTTTTAACAACTATGAAGAAAGAATACTTTTGAAAACATGGTGGGATAAGGAGGAAATGTTGTTTTTCTCCATTTCAAAGCAAAATTTCATAATTTCATCGATATTTGCCATCTGCAATTGCTTTCGATCTGATCAGTCTAAAATTTTGTCATCTGGTAAAGAGTTAACACTACAAAGGTTGAACTTGATAGCTGTTGTTTTGTTTCAAAGGCCAACGACTGTGTTATATCATAAGCACTGACCTTTTTGCTTTTCATTTTTGCAAGGTCGTCACTAAGTCTGTTTGCTCGTGAGAACTGCTCCTCAGCTAATGCCTGCAATTCGGACACCTGAGCATTGGAACGCTTTTGCATCTGCTGAAGCTCCTGAAAGAAAGAATAAGAAAATTTTATACCTTTATCAAATAATGACTTTCACCTCTTTACCACAAAATCCTGAGTTTTAACGACCCTGAGAATGCCTTTTGAAAACATTGTGGGAAAAGGAGAAAATGCTGGTTACCAGCATTTTCTCCTTTTCCCAGATTGTTTTCTACCCTTCCCAAAACAAAGTTCAATTTTTGAGTCACATTTATTTTGTCACCTGCAAAACTTTCAATCTGGTCTAAAACTTTGTTGTTTGGTAAAGATTTAATGGTCCTGACGGTAAAGGCTATTGAAATAACTGTGATCATTATGATAGATAAAATCTTGTAAAACAAGGGTACTACAAGTGGTGGCAAAAGATTGGCTGAAGGTACTTTTCCAGTGAAAAATTTCATTTCAAAAAAGGGGCATAACTGTGCCAAAAATGTATTGAGAGATATCTGCCCTTCTGATATAGGTTCCTTCTTTGATAGCAAACAACTAGCCTAAGTATACAATAAATAAGTTTAAACATATTTACTTTACATCGATTGAGAAACAAGTTCTTACAACTTATACTAATCTCTCTCGATTCTGCTTCCTGGGAATTACACCAGTACTCGCGTCGAATGTGTGGGCCAATGAAAAATCCCAAAGTTTACACCCACTCCCAGTTATCGAACTCGGGACCGTATGGTTACAAGGCCCACACTCTACCTCACAACCACAGACACCACAATGTGGTATACAATAAATATCTTCTTTAATAAAAGCGTTATGCGAAAATGTCCAAGTTTTTGCACCACAATAATGATCGACATGGTGATGATGACAATAACTCATAATTTTTTTCAAATACAGCCAAGTAAATAATGGAATAAGATGTTAAGTGTACCCTTTTGTTTTGATCCAGTTGATCTTGTAGATCTCTTAATGTGTTTTCTAGTTGCATTCTGTCCACTGTCAACCTTTCTTGTTCCTGAACAGTGAAAAATATTTTTATCATTTAATTTCAGTAACTTGAAAGTAAATATCTCAAATGGTAAATCATACTAATGAGAGCATATTTCTTTTAAGAGAGAGACAGAAAAAGAAACAGACAAAGAGACAGAGAGACAGATAGAAAGCCTTCAAACAAAAGGGTAACAAACAAAGTACCACATGCGGGTGCCAAGGCTTGGCTGCAGTTGCTTGATTTTCAGTGAAAAAGGGGCATAACTGTGTCATTAATATTTTGATGGTATAGTTAACAACTAGTTTAAGTTTGAAGCAAATATCTTCAGTAATGACAGAGATATTATAAAATATCAAAGTTTTTGAAAATGTCAATGTTTTCTGCACCATGATGACGACACTACAGCTCTAGCAATACCTTAACATTTTCTTTAAAAATAGCCGGGCTGACAGTTATTCCATTTTCCATGCTGTTTTCAGAAGTCATCAACTGCCTCCACACAAAAAGTCATCTTTGTAAAAATGGGTTCAGTTAAATGTAAATAAATCGTAAAACATACTTACCTGCGCTGACTCTGTTCGTAATTTTTGCAATTCTTCGTAAGAACGAGTCAAAGCCTTGGCTAGTTCATTTTTCTCTTCATTTCTGTCTTGTACTTCTTGTTCTGTATTAAAAATGATTTAATCCTTTATCACACAGACTGGAGTTTTAACAACCTTGAGGAAAAAGGCTTTTGAAAACATTGTGAGAAAAAGGAGTAAATGATATTTTCTCCTTTTCCACCACAAGGTTTTTTTGCTCTATCAAAGACAAATACCATCATTGTTGTCTGCAGATACTTTCAATTTAGTTCTGTCTAAAGTCTTGTCACTTGGTACAGTGTTAACTCCTTACAAAACAACAACATTTTGGACTCGTACAAATTGAAAGAATTTGAAGACAGCTAAAAAATGTAGCTCAAAAGGTGACTTCTGTCTTTGATATTGTAGAAAATATTGTGGGAAAAGGAGAAAATGCTGGTTACCAGCATTTTCTCCTTTTCCCACAATATTTTTCAAAAGCCTTCCTCTTCAGGTTTGTAAAAATTCAGAATTATATGGTAAAGGGTTAACTAAGATTGAAAATACCTTAATATGTTAACGTTTTACCAGATGACAATTTTTAACCATTATCTGAAGTGCATTTGATGACACTTTCACAAGTAGATTCTTTTGTTTTTTTCTGGCAATAAATTGTGTCTATATACTTGTAACTGAAACTACTAATAAAGCAGCAGAGAGTGTACAGCAAGATCAGACAGCATGTATATGTAGGAACTTACTTAGATCTCTTATCTGTTTCTCGTACTCTGTAAGTTTTTGCTCATCAAGTTCCATCTTTTCTGCTTCTTTCTGCAAAAATATGTAGAAACACAATAAATACTGTATTACTGTGAAAAATAAAAGAAGAGCATCACATGCAGGTAAGGTGCCAACGATAGGTTACAGGTGATTTTTCTGATAAAAGAAGGGTCATGACTGTGTCAAAAATAATCATGTTTACCTACTCTTCATGTATGTTTCAACTTGCCAAAGTTTGAAGTAAACATTTTCAGTGTTGACTGAGATATGAGAAAATGTCAAAGTTTTTACATCTGGCCATCAACAACACAGATCATGACAACAGTAGGCCTATCACAAAACAGCCAAGGGAAAAAAGCTTAGTACAGTTTTGTTTATGGTGAGGACTAAACATACACATGTTATAATAATGAAGCATACTGATTAACTCTAAAACATATGAAACAATTTTAGAAATATCCATAATAAAAGAATTTGCAAATGACAAACTACATCAGAATCAAATTATTGGGTTTATCTGTGAAAGGGTAGAAAACATTGAGGGAAGAGAAAATGCTGATTACCAGCTTTCTTGTTTTTCCACAATGTTTTCAAAGGCCTTCTCTGTCAGGGTTGTTAAAATTCAGGATTGTGTGGTAACAGGTTAAGAAGCCAAATTATGAGAAAGAATCTATATGTGTCCGGTTCTTAGCGCTGCGGATGTTTAAGGAACAGTATAAAGCTATAATATGGTGTAATGAAAATTTGAAAAAAAAAAAGAAGTTAAACTTTATCATTATCATTTCCACTTGAAATTTTCTACTTTAATGTTGGATCAAGCTTTGTTTGTGATTACCATTTCGAAAAATAAATTACTGGATTAAAAAGAATGAATTATCAAGCTTATAGCTCAATGAAAAAGGTAAGTAAAATAGGTTTAAATGAAAAAGAAAAATATAGCTAGCTAACTAACCCAGCCACTCAAGTTGTAAATTGAAATTTGAGAAAGTAAGGAAGTTGTAACAAGACAAAAATTTAAAAAAAATTACAGAACAAAAGTTATAAGTTCAAAGTAATGACTTCAAGACTTTTTAGTAAATAGTTTTTACTAAGATTTGTTCATGTAAAAACCATTTGAGAATGATTCCCCCCCCCCCATACACACACATATCCCCTTTCCATTACAAAAAACACTTCATGAGCCCTAGGCACGATTAAACCATTACCAAACCACAAAATTTTAGACTTGGCCAAATTGACAGGAGAGATTTTGTAGAAGACAAAACAAATTGTGACTTAAAAAAAGAATTCACCTTTGCAAGGGTAGAAAACATTGCTTGTTACCAGCATAGATCGACACGGCACAGAATTAAGTGCAGTCTGATTTTGGATCCACACTGTCTGCAATTTCATTAGGCATTTTGGCAAAAAACACTCTCAATGCAATGGTTGTTACTTTTTTTTCCCAAGCCCCCTCCATCCCCCCCCCCCCCCGTCCCCCCAAAAAAATCTATATGATATACTTTGCAATCTCCAGATTACCCTTTTACCCGTTTACCAGCCTGCATAGCTCAATAAGTAGAGCATAGGACTCGTGAACGTGATGTTTCGAGTCATTTGAGGGTGTGGGTTCGATCCCCTCGGCTGGCCGTCTAAAATTACTAATAGTCTTTCGGATGAGACGTTAAACCGAGGTCCCGTATGACAGTGCTATACACCGAGCACGTAAAAGAACCAGGCGTAACTTAAGATGGGTTTTGTCCTGTATCTGCACTATCCCCTGTAACAATACTAACAGCCTTCAGGAGGCGTCGCCCATATGGGCAACCGGTGGCGACGATAAATAAACGCAAATTCAATCAACCCTTTTACAAATTGATCTAAAAGTTTTATCTACCCTGATAAAAAAGGCCACAGAAAATATTGTGGAAAAAAGAAGAAAATCCTAGTAACCAGCACCGTCTCTTTTTTCCACAATATGTTCTTCCATTCCAAAGACAAATCCAGTCATTTGAGACTCCAATGATTTGTCAACTGCAAACACTTCCAATGTAAAACAGCATTTTCTGCTTTTCCCTCAATGTTTTCTACCTTTTCAGGGACAAATCTAATTAATTGTGCAACATTTAATTTGTTGTCTGCAGATGCTATTTGGATAAGTATAAAATTTTGTCTTTCTGGTTATTAGTAACTCTTTTCAAAATGTTTTTCATAAGGTAGAAAACATTGTGGGAAAAGGAGAAAATGCTGGTAACCAGGATTTTCTCCTTTTTCCACAATGTTTTCAATATCTTTCTTCCTCAGGGTCTTTCAAGCTGTGTATGATAAAGGGAAAACAGACCCAAAAAGGTAGACAGAGTCACAACAAAACACATCAAACACACTCTACCAGTTCATACATGTACAAGCTAACTTTTAGTTTTAATGACTATTATGAAAATGGGTTTTAAAAAAACATCATAGGAAAAGGAGACAATGCTTGGTAACCAGCATTTTTTTTTTCTTTTTCACACAATGTTTTCTACCCTATTACAGACAGAAATCATCCTTTGAGTTGCATTTAATTTGTCATCTGCAAATTTGCTTGAGTACAAAATTTTGTTGTTTAGTATAGAGTTAACACTTTACTAGATGACAAAATTTTGCAAATAATGTTGCTTTAACACTTTTCATACAATCCTAACCTTTAACGACCCTGAAGAAGAGACCATTCATTGGTACAAAGTTATAAAACATTATTGTAGCCAGCATTTTCTCCCTCCCACAATGTTTTTCGAAAACTTGGTTCTTCAGTTCCTGAGGGACATTAACACATAAGATTGTATAGTACATGTATAGGCGTTAAGAGACCCCAGAAGTGTAGACAAAGTCACCGCAAAAACACACCAAATACTCTACAATTTCATACCAGTTACCTTTAAATTGTAAATATCTGTTGTAGCTTTGGAAAGTTCATTTTGTTTCGAGGAAAGATCAGTCCGGATATGATCCAGTTCTATATTGGCAGTTGAAACAAGCTGAAATTAGCGATACAGTATTCTACTCACTATTTCCATGGGTATCCTTTTATATACAATTGGTAAATTATCGAAAATCTGCACCTATGTTAAGATTTACCAATTTCGTAAATTCATATCACTAAACTTTCCCAACTCTGTGAAATTGTGCAAGTAAATATTTCCGTTCCTCTTCAATTGAAGGCAGATGCCGAAGTTCCTATGTGCTTGTATCCTGGGCAATCAGTGCACGCCCAACAGGGAAATATGACAACCCCAAGGAGCCAAACTTAGAAAACATTCTATATTCTAAATTATATTAACTCTTTACCAGATGAGGTAAATTTGGTCTGCTGAAATTGAAAGAATTTGCAGACGACAAATTTAGAGAGGCTAAAAAGGTGGTATTTTTATCTGTAAGGGAAGAAAACACTGTGGAAAATGAAGAAAATGCTTGTTATGAACATTTTCTCCTTTTTCCACAGTGTTTTCAAAGGCCTTCAACCTTAGAGCCTAAAAAACCAGGGCTTGTCTGTGAAAGGGTGAATAAAAATTCTGAATACCACACAGCAGTCATCTGTTTGGATGAGATTTTCTGTCTCGTCTAATCAGATTGCTGGTTGTGAAATCTGACATCAGATCAATATCAAGAATGGTCTTAGTATTTTATTTTGCCATTTAAAGTGGTCTATTCAGAATTTTCCTATCAAGCTAAACTTTAAAAGATGAGCCGTTCTCTGTTAAAAGGATAATTCTACCTAATGATTTAGTTGATTGTAAGACAAGGTAGATTTTATGGATCTCTAATTATGAGATTTCTTGCTTGGTACAATGCATTACGGAGATGCATTAAGCCCTTTTTGCCAGAGCATGGCTCAGATGTTTCACTATTGAATTTAGTAAGGTAATTGCTTCTAAGCCATCGATCAATAAGAAAGAAAGGCGCAAAAAAAAAAATTTTTTTTTTCAGTGGTATTTCATCTACCCTTTACCAGAAAAAAAAATTAGACAAGCTAAACTAAACACACTTCACTGACAAAAAATTCAATGCTACTCAAATTATGGAACTTGTCTTTGAAAGGGCAGAAAACATTGTGGGAAAAGGAAAAAAAAGTGCTGCTCAACAGCACTTTTTCCTTTTCCAGTACAGTTTTCAAAACGCCACTTTCTCAGAGTTTTGGTAAAGGGTACAAGAGAGTAAACTAAAAACAAAAGAATGAATCTATCAGAAGTAATCCTACATGCATTTTTAGTTTCATCATAACTTTATTTATTTTATTTAGCACTGAATGTACACAATATGGTTTTAACTTTATCTTGTTCAAAACCAATGATGATTCTCTTTACTTTCTGTTATGTTTACTGGACTGTTAAGAGCTTATAAAAAGGAAATAAAATTGTTAGTGTTAAAGCTGTTAAAGAAAGCTTAAAATGTATAAATAAACATTTTGAAATTTATCAAGAACTTGAGCTGTTATTGTAGGAAATAACAGCACCACATAGGGGTGCCAACCCTTGCCAGGAGTTGCTTTTTCTGTCAGAAAAGGGGCATAAATGTTTTAAATACTTTGAAGATTATCTACCTTTCTTAAATGGGTTTCACTTTTGATAGTTAACAATCAGCCGGAAAAGCAACTATCTTTGATATAACAGAAATTTCAGAAAAAGTCCAAGTTTTTAACAAGAGCACTGTATACAGGTGCCAACACTACTGCAAGTGCTTGATTTTTAGTGAAAATTATAACTCTAAAAAGGGGGCATAACTGTGTAAAAATAACTTTGATGGCTATCTGCCCCTGTTGTATGGGTTTCCCTTTTGATAGTTAATAACTTGTTCAAGTTTGAAATGAGTATTTTCAGTAACAACAGAGATATTACAAAATGTCAAAGTTTTTGCAAGACCACGACACAGACCACAATGCCAGGGCTACAACATTAACTTGTTGTTTTCTTAACAAACAGTCAAGCTAAAAAACTATTACATAGATGTTGAGTGTTACCTTGCAACAAGCGTAGATCAAGATCAGACTTCACAAAATGTGAAATCTGATCTTTGATCTACACTGTTCAAATGTAGAATCTGATCTTTGATCTACACCATGGGCTTTGCTGTGACAATCTGGAGTACAGCAACTTTGACATTGCCCATATTTGGACCTTATTCCCTGACTAAAAGCGACATTTGGATTTATCCAGTGCTCTAAGGACGAACAGAAGACACCACAGATGACAGGGCTATGACAATATATTGTTTTATCTTTAAAATGTTACTACAGCATTACATTAAAAAAAAAAGCAATCTCTTATGAAGTTGGCAAAAGGGTTAAAAGGTTAGAAATTTGATATGTAAAATAATTTCTGCTCTATGGAAAATTAAAGAAAAAATATTAAAAGTGTATTAAAAAACATGTAATTTCAAAATCACATGCAACAAGTTAAAATTCAGCTTCTCAGTAATTCAATAATTACTTCAACAATTACTCTTCTCCTTAAAAAACTTTGATTCTATTTCTTTCCTTGTATATTCTTGATTATTCTTGACCATTCTTTCTTAGTGGTGATTTATATAAAGCATCTAATATCATTCTTGATATATCTCATTCTTGATCTTCATTATTCTTGATTGATTTTAAGCATTCCTGATTATTCTTGAAATATATAAAGTATTCTTGACTGATAAATATTCCAAATCTTTATCAACTAGTCTTCATAATTCTTGATTATTCTTGATTGATATTTAACATTTTTGATAATTTCTTGAATGATCTACAACATTCTTGACTCATATGGATTGTTCTTCATTGATCGCTAACATGTTTACAATTTTTTTATAATCTCAATTTCATTCTTGATCATTCTTGAATGATTTAAACATTCTTGATTGTTCTTGATTAATCTCAACCATTTCTAATCATTTTCTATTGATCTCAATCAATCTTGGTTGATTTTTAACAGTTAAGAGTATTCTTAATTGATCTAAACCAGTCTTGACTGGTCTTGACATAAATGATCATGACAATTCCTGATTAATCTCAACTAATCATGGCAAGATTTTTCAAAATCTCAATCATTCTTGATTTTTCTCTGGTTTTCTTGATTGATAAGAATGATTCTAAATTGTTCTGGAGTATTTTGGGTCCCAGTCACCATTTAAATCTAAACTCATGTCACTTAATTTTCTCTTTTCTTAATTTTTCTTAATTTTATAGCACAGTCATATGTCAAATCTAGAATCAAGTCAAATCTAGGACACATCTGAGTAATTTTTGTCTATGAATTTCCATTCTATTGCAGCAGAACCAATTCTAAACACAGAGCACAAAAATTGAAACTGATTGAAAGTCCTTTATCTCTTTCCCACACAAGCCTTTGTTTTAATGACTCCGAGAAAGACAGCCTTTGAAAATATTTTGGAAGAAGTAGAAAATTATCCTTTTCCAAAAATGTTTTCTTCCCTCTCAATGACAAATTCAATCCCTTTATCCCCACTTCTGCCCCATTTGCTATATCATCTGCAAATGCTCTTAGTAAGGGGCCAGTCTAAGATTTGCTTTCTAGGAAAGAATTGGCAAAGATGTCTTCACATGCACTGAAATGATACACCTTAATTTTTACTAATTACCTCTATTTTACAATATTTTTAGTTCTTTACCAAATGATAAAACGATAAATGATAAATGATAAACTCAAGTTTGCTTCAATGGTGATTTCTGTATTTGATAGGATAAAAAACATTGTGGCAAAAGGAGAAAATGCTGGTTACCAGCATTTTCTCATTTTCCCACAATGTTTTCAAAAGGTTTCTTTCTCAGGGTCTTTAAAAGTCTGGACTGTGTGGTAAAGGGTACATGTGGTCTGTTGCATATATAGTTTCAGTAATTACATGTAACAAATTAATTTGAAAATGTGTAAAAGAAATTCTCAAAAAGTTACTGATAAAAAATTTCATCATGACATGAGTTTAGAGCAGACTCTTACAGCATGTTTATCGAAAACTCACCTTTGATAATTTACTTTCTTCTTTCTCCACTTCTTTTCTGACTTTATTCAATGACTGAAAATTACAAAAATAATAACACTGTATTTAAATCACAACATAGAAAACAGTCTCCAGGGCCAGGTTTCACAAATATACTTAAGTTTTGTACTTTGCTCATATCAGCTCACAGAATCACTTGCTGACTTAAGTTGAGTTCATTCTTTAAGAAGTTGAGTTCATTCTTTGAGACACATTTCAGCAATATTAACATGCTTTGTTAACATTCTCAAATCCTAAGTTAACACAACATTTTAGACAGAACTCAGCAAAATAATGGACTAAAGTGGGTAACCTGAGTTAAGGAGTTGAGTCTGAAACATTAGGTCAATTCTGGATTTGACAATGTTACTAAAATCTGATAATGTTATTAGTGAAATGTGTCTCAAATAACAGGCTCAGGTTAAGTCAGAAAATGAGTCTGTGAGTGAATTTGAGCAAAATAGGAGACTCAAGTCTTTTCATGAATCCAGGTTCAGAGGATAAGTTGTTAACCTATATGTTTTTCTACCCAGGGGTCCATTGTTTGATTCCAAGCTAGGCAAAATTCTTTCCAAGTTTGATGATAGTCTTTACAACATAAATCATTCATCTCTTGCCTCTGAACATTGTTGTCAGTGTTTATGTACAATAGTATCGTGGCTATTTCTATACATTTGGCCCAAAAAATAGACTTCATTCAGAACTTTTCTTTGTCCGATCCTAAATAATGTTCAGTCTACTTCAGAAGCATGCTACATTCAATCTACTTCCACTTTCAAGCTTAACCTCTTCCTACACAACAAAATTTTGGACTTGTGTAAATTCAAATCTTTGGCAGATGACAATTTGATTCTTGCTCATCTTATTAGATTTGTCTGTGAAGCGGTTAAAAAACACTATGGGAAAAAGGAGAAAATTTTGCTTACCAGCATTTTCTCCTGATTCTCCAAAATGTTTTTAACACTTAGGCTGCTAAGCGCGACTTGCTGACCTTTTGCGGACATTGTAGATCAAGATCAGACTGCACAGAACGTGCAGTCTGATCTTTGATCTACACTGTCCGATAAGGAGATTTAATTCCCCAAAACATAACTTTGAAATAGCAATATTTGGGTCTTTACTATTGAATTATAAATTCAATTTTAGTTATTTAGCAGGGTTAAAAGGGCTAAAAGCTTTATTCTTGACAGTTTTAAAACACAAGGTTGTTTTTGCAAAATGTTGAAATTGGTGTCTTGTTAGAATATGTAATACCTAAAATTTCCCAATTTGACAGATTAAGGTATACATTTTTCCAACCTCTTAGGTCCCAAGCCTTGAAATAAAAAAATTAGGAAAATCCATGAGCAAACCTTTCTAGTATCTTGATATTCAATTTCTCGTTCATCCATAGTTCTGATCAAGTCTTGCAGCTCCTCCTCTCTCTGTCGCTGTTGTCGCAAACAATCGTCGTGTGTCAGACGGGACTGTCGGATTTGTTCATTCAGTCTTTCTATCTCCAGTTTTGCTTCGTCTCGTTGAGTATGACTATCACGTAATTCCTGGAATATTTATTAAAACATTACCACAGAAATCCGAGTTAATGACCCTGCAAAATTAGACTTTTGAAAACATTATGGGAAAAGAAGAAAAATGCTGGTTACCTGTTCCAATGATATTTCCTCAGAGTTGTACAGGTAGGTCCAAGTGTTAGTTGCTGGCAGAAACATGATTTTCAAAACCATGTTAACAGTAAACAACAGACAGAGCTACTCAGCAACTTTTTACCTAGATTTAAAATTTATTCTGCCCGCGACTAACACTGGGACCAACTGTACAGTAACAGATTGTCATCTTCACAACAATTTCCATAATTTAACTGGTATGACTTGAATTAAAATTCATTTTCATGCAGATGTTTTTCACTTTTGGTTACCACTGGGCCTTTCAGGGTTACAAACCATCCTTTAATGCTGTCCCTATTTGGTATTTAATGTTAACAGCTAGAATATGTTTGAAGTAAAAATTTCAGTTACAACCACAGGATATCAAAAAAAAAAAGTCGAAGCTTTTGCATGACAACACAGGTGAAAAACAGGGCTATGAGGATATTCCCAAACAGTGTGGTAAATAACCAGAGCAACATTATACCTGTTCCATAAGCTGTATTTTATTCTCCGCATCTCTGATTTGTTCTTTTAGTATCTTTAGTTCATGTTTACCCTCTGTAAATTGAAAAAAAAAAAACCATTAGTCATCTTTTATATAAGTAATCGCTAAATCCTTTACCCCTTTACCAAACGACAAAATTTTATACTGGTCCAAATTGAAAATACTTGTACACGACAAAATAAACGTAACCCAAAAATTGAAATTTGTTTCCAGCAGGGTAGAAAACATTGTGGGAAAAGGAGAAAATGCTGGTTACCAGCATTTTCTCCTTTTCCCACAATGTTTTCAAAAGGCTTCTTTCTCAGGGTCGTTAAAAGTCGGTACTGTGTGGTAAAGGGTTATCAAAATTCATGCGCTTTCACAGAGAAAGCTTTTGCAAATAATTTTGGAAAAGGAGAAAATTCTGTACACAAACATAGAAGCTCAAATGTTGCAATCATTTTTGAAGGATAGAAAATATTCTGGGAAAAGAAGAAAGTGCTGGTTACTCCAGGAAGCTTACAGAGGGGCACCAGCCTCTGATATGAGATATGATTGAAATAATGTTGAAAATGGCATTAACAACTAAAAAAATAATCCACATAAACAGACACTCACCTTTGACATTATTCTTAATCAGCGTCAAATCTTTCTGTAAATGACCTTTCTGTCTATCCATTTCTTCCATCTCTCGTTCCCGTCGTTGAAGTTCTGTCTCTAGTGTCTGTAACCTCCGTGATGTGCTATCCACCTTCTCTTCCATTGTATTCTGACTCCTAATTTGAAATAAAAAAAACATCTAACAATTAACCCTCAATCAAACTATCTTACATTTTACCAAGAGCACCACATGCCGGTACCAATGCTTGGAATCTAAGAAATAAGAGCGATTTTATCAGTGAAAACATTTAGTATAAAAAGGGACATAACTATGTAAAAATATTTTGATGTTTACCTGCCCCTGTTGTATAGGTTTCCCTCTTCATAGTTAACAAGTACTTCGAGTTTACCTCTTCACCAAACAATCCCGGGTTTTTACGACACTTGGAAAGAAGCCTTTTGAAAACACCGTGGGAAAAGGAGAAAATACTGGTAACCAGCATTTTCTCCTTTTCCCACAATGTTTTCTACTCTATCAATGACAAATTCAGCCATTTGAGCCATCTGTAACTTGTCAGCAAATGCTTTCAATTTGGACCAGGCTTAAATTTTGGTTGTTTGATAAAGAGTTAAAGTAAATACCTTCAGTAATGACAGAGAAATTGTACAATGACAAAGTTTTTTGAACAATGAAGATGACAACAATGCAGACAAAACCATGAAGTTTTTTTTTGAAAATGGCCAAGCTAAAAAAACAATTAACTCTTCATAGAACAACAAAATTTCAGACTGGTGTACACTGAAAGCATTGCAAGCTACATATATACAGAATAATATGTTGTAGTGACTTTCCTGGTGCTTGTATTTACGTCAAGCAGCGTGAGAAATTTTGGTATTGTGCAAGACCGAAGGTCAAACGAGATACCATAATTTTCTTAGGCAGCAAAAAGTAAACACAAGCACCAGGAAAGTGACTACATCATAATATTCCTTTCATTGTATACCTACACCTTTTCAACGAAAAATACTGCAAAATATTTGACATTTTATTTAAAAACGGTATACAAAATAAAGCAAATAATGGTCTAGTTGCTAGTAACTTCCTTTTTATGAATGGCGATTAAATACTACAGGGTAAAATTTTGACCAATGTACTTGCAGATGAACACATACATATACCGCGCATGAATTACGTTGTTATGACGTCATCATACCATCTTTGGAACTGTATTTAAACTTGAATAGATTAACCCTTTGGATGCTAAGCGCGACTCACTGACCTTTTGCAGACAGTGCAGATCAAGATCAGACTGCACAGAATGTGCGGTCTGATCTTGGATCTACACTGTCCAATAAGGATACAGTATTCCCCAGAACATAACTTTGAAATAGCAATATTTGGGTTTTTACTATAAAATTGAAAATTTGATTTTAGTGATTTAGCAGGATAATGTTAAAACTGTGATGTCTGGTATAAAAATAGAAGATATTTGTTTTTTACAGTGAAAGATCGAGATTTATTTCATCGAGTGAACATCATCAGTAATATTTTCAGATGATATTCACAAGATGAAATAAATTTTGATCTTTCACTGAAAAAAAAAAATCTATTTATTTCATGCTTTTAACCCTTTCTGGGGGGAACTTAATCAAAATCCAGTACAGTTCTTTTCGGTTATTCCACGTGGCCTACCCCCTCCGCATAGCAATTCATTACAATATTACGTCAATCGTGAGAAATGTCATATTTCCATCTGGTTGAGTGGCACGCACATTTTACCTAGGTAACTAGTGTGCGGGAACTACTGTTTCCGCCTTCAATTGAAGAGTTAGAGAATAAAAATCTGTATTTTTTTCACTGGTTGTAACCATGCAATAATGAAAAATATTTCACTGTTAATTCTCAATATACTACCAGAAAGCATGAAATAAATAAGCCTTACTTGCAAAGCAACATGTAAATTTCAACAACCGAGTGAAAATTCTAATGTTACCTTTTGAGTTGCATTATTTTTGTGTCCATTGTTTTGTATGTTTCATCTAACATTTCCTTCTCTCGAGTCATTGTTGCTATTCTATCCTCGTATGATTGTTTTTCTACTGACAGTCTTTCGCACTCCATTCTGTCACGATCTATGATACCCCTCAATCGTTCGACTTCAGAAGACTTTTTATTCATGTCCGAGCTCATCTGCTCCAAGTCATTTTTCTCCTGTAATAGAAAAACAGTGTGAAACTTGGATAATTCAAATTCTACAGGAACTAAGAAAATGCTTTGTGTGTTTGGTGTTTATCCCTATACCACACAGTCCTGAGTTTTAACAACCCTGAGAAAGATAGCTTTTGAAAACACTGTGGGAAAAAGAGAAACTAGCATTTTCTCCTTTTTCCCCACAATGTTTTCTACCCTTTAAATGAAAAAGAGTACAGCATGCAGTAGCCATTGCTTGGCTGCAGTTGTTTAAGTTTTCTACCTTTTAAACAAACAAGAGTGCCACATGTAGGTGCAAAGGCTTGGCTGCAGTTGTTTAAGTTTTCTACCTTTTAAACAAACAAGAGTGCCACATGTAGGTGCCAAGGCTTGGCTGCAGTTGCTTAAGTTTTCTACCTATTAAACAAACAAGAGTGCCACATGTAGGTGCCAAGGCTTGGTAGCAGTTACTTAAGTTTTCTACCTATTAAACGAACAAGAGCACCGCATGCAGGAGCCAAGGCTTGGCTGCATTTGCTTAAGTTTTCTACCTATTAAACAAACAAGAGCACCGCATGCAGGTGCCAAGGCTTGGCTGCATTTGCTTAAGTTTTCTACCTTTTAAACAAACAAGAGCACCGCATGCAGGTGCCAAGGCTTGGCTGCATTTGCTTAAGTTTTCTACCTTTTAAACAAACAAGAGCACCGCATGCAGGTGCCAAGGCTTGGCTGCAGTTGCTTTCAGAGTCTGAAGTAAATATCTTCAGTGATGACAGAGGTATTATCAAAGTTTTTGCATGACAACTCAGACAATGACAGCGCAGATGATGCCAGGGCTATGACAATAACTCAACATTTTCTTCAAAAACAGCTGAGCTAAAACTGTCCTAAATTATGCAGCATTTATTTTGCATTCTACAAATTCTTTCAATTTGGACCAATCTAAAAGTTTACTATTTGTGTAGCAACAAGTGCCTAATCATCCCAATCCCTTCCTTCTGTAGAAAACATAACAAGAAAACTCATCTCATATAAAGTCATTAAGCTATCAATACAATATACTTACATCTAGTAGATCTCGCTGTGTTTTCTCCAACTCCGCCAATTTCTGAGCATGCTGTGTCTTCAGGTTATCAAGCTCTGTCTGTTCTATTCTTTGCATTTCAAACGTATGTTTTAATTCTGCTTTATTCTTGTTAACAGAACTGGACAGTTTCTGAAATATAAGTAAAATACATTTATCAAATAATTCCCATATTTTCAGTGTAATATAGCCATTATCAGTTACAACGTTTGAGATAAGATTTTTTTTCACTTCTGTTGTTTTCAGTGTAATACAGCCATGTTGTTAACCAGCATTTTCTCCTTTTCCGACACTGTGCACTAACATTTCCAATATAAATCCTATTCTTTGAGCATTATCTGAATCACCTTTAAAAGGTAGAAAACATTTTTGGTCGAAACGTTTGACTTTTGGTCTCCGTGATGCATGGTAGTATGCAAATCATCACAATCATACGTATGGATCCATAAAATTCATTTTGTATAACAATCAACTCAATCATGAGGTAAACTGGTCCTTTGATATACAGAAAACTGACCAATAGCGAAAAGTTTTGACCCAGGTCAGCCTGAGCAGTCCGCGCAGGCTGACCTGGGTTGATACTTTTTGCGGGTTCATTAAGCCCCCTTTTTACACAGCATAGCTCATACAATACAAGTATTTACCTGTAAAACTTCATCCTCCGTTTCTATGTCTTCTTTAAGTTTCTGTAGTTCTGTACGTTTTGCTTTAAGTTGTGAGCCAAGTTCATTCTTCTGCACTTCCATGCTTCGTAACAAATCTCTTTGTTCCTGGAAAAATACAAACACAAGCACTGCATGTGGGTACCAATGCTATCTATCGTTGCTTTTAAAAATACATTGATTTTCATTGCAAATTTCAAGTCAAAAAAGGGGCATAACTGTATAGATTAATTTGATGGTTACCTGCCCCTACTGTATGGATTCCCCTTTTAAAAGTTAACAAATAGTCCGAGTTTGAAGTAAATATCTTCAGTAATGACAAAGATATTATAAATGTCAATTCTTTTGCACAACAACACAGATGATGACTCGGAGTTGTGACAATAACTTGACATTTTTGTCAAAAACAGTTGACAAAACAATTCAACCCTTTACAAAAAGTTTTAAGGTCTACCGCCCCTAACTCATTGCTAAACATCTCGGCAGCTTCTGTCTTTTTAGATGAGAATTAGGGCCAGTACACTGGCTAATCCATAAGTAAATATTGTGTAACATCAACGTTTTCGTAAAGGCTATTTGGCCAATCTCACAGCTTCTGTCTTTTGATATGAGAGTTAGGGGCCGTAGATCTTACTATCCCTGGGGAAGAAAGAGTTTGAAAACACTGTAAGGAAAGGAGAAAATGCTGGTTACCAGCATTTTCTCTATCCCCAACAATGTTTCCTACCCCTTCAAAGGAACTTTAACAGATTTCTTTCTAGGCGATCGCCTAAAGATGACTTCAATTCTGAGAACTCTAAAATCTGACTTTAGGGAAAAGGGATACAATACATTATTGTTTTCAAACTCAGACCATTCCTAAGCGAACAAGTTTTTCTTATCAACCTTTCATGATTACAGATTTTGCTGTATACCAAGCAAGTCATCATAATTATAATAATGGATCCACAAATCCAATTTGTTAAACAACCAACTGAATCATGACATAAAATAGTCCTTTGACATGCAGAAAATTTACAAATAGCATAAAGTTTCGTCCCAGGTCAGCCTACACAGACTGCACAGGCTGACATGGATCCATAATTTTTTTTTGTTTGCAGATGCATTAAACCCCCTTTTCACAGAGCATGGCTTGAACATTCTTACCTTCAGCTCTCTCTTATTGGCTGAGAGTTCAGACTCTGTGTCTCGTATGAGTTGGTTAATCTCGGCCTGTTTTCTTTCCACGTTCTCTGTCAAGAACTGTAACTCTGTTCGCTTCTTTCCCATCATGTGATCAACTTTTTCCAGCTCATGCTTCTGTTGATCAATCTATCAAAACAATCAATAATATTTATTGATCTGCTTCAGGTAAATTGTCTGTCTGTTTATTTGTATGGTGTTTTTAACTCTTTACAACACGGCAAAATTTTGGAAATGTCAAAATTGAAAGCTTTTGCAGGTCACAAAATAATTGCTACTCAAAAATAGAAATTTACCTTTGGGTGGTTAGAAAACACTTTGGGAAAAGGAGAAAATGCTGGTTACCAGCATTTTCTCCTTTTCCCAAAATGTTTTCAAAACAACCTTGCCTTTTGGCCATTAAAACGTGGGATTGTGTGGTAAACGGTTAATACTCTTTCATTTTTATCGTGGCAATCAATGCACCTATCCATGCAGTCCTGGAGTTTCTTTCACCAGTACTTTTCACAGTATTCTCCTACAGCCATTGGCTACTTCTCCATTTATGCATGGCAGTGATTGATTGACACTTTTAACATTATTTCAATCATATCATGGCAACAGATCGCATATTCATGCATTTCAAGGGTTTCACCAGTGCTAGGGTAGGACTTTGAAGTGTCTTGCCCAAGGACACTCTCATGAAAAACCCGGTGGATCAAGTGGGGGTCAAGCCCGGGACCTCCAGGTCACAAGTCCTAAGCTTTACAACTGAGCCATACAGGACCCATAATCAGCCGTGAGAGAGGAATGAATCCTGAGGCAATGACTATCATCAACCCTCAGAAAACAACGGACCAAGCCTTCCTAGTTTCGACTCCTTTATTTTAAAAACTGGGCTAGCTGGCTCGGTAGGCTAACGGCTAACCTTCTGTCAATTATTTTCTTTATCCTGCTGAAGATTTCTCTTAAAAAAAAAAAAGCATTTTAACCCTGTACCAAACAATCCCAAGTTTTAATGACCCTGAAGGAGATGGCCTTTGAAAACATTGTGGAAAAAAAAGAAAAATGCTGTTAACCAGCATTTTTTTCCCTTTTCCAGCCATACTTTCTACTATTCAAAAGATAAGTATCTTCTAAACTATAGTGAATTTGCAATCTGAAAATGCTTAAAATTTGGCTGTGGCTAACATTTTGTCCATTGGTACCAAGATGCGGAGTAACAAATAAAATCTCTGTATTTCAACTACTTTAACCCTTTACCACACAATGCTGACTTTTAACAAAGAAAGACGCCTTTTGAAAACATTGTGGGAAAAGGAGAAAATGCTGGTAACCAGCATTTTCTCCTTTTTCCACAATGTTTTCCACCCTATCTAAAACAAGTTTCAATTTTTGAGTCCTATTTATTTCATCATCTGCAAATGCTTTGAATTTTGACCTGTCTAAAATTTTGTTGTTTGGTAAAGAGTTAAGGAAGAAGGCTTGAAAGTTGTTGTCTACAAAATAAATGCTTTCAGTTTGGAATAGTCAAAGATTTTTCATCTGATAAAGAGTTACATGAATTAATTTTGTCAATAATTAGCCACCAAACTATAGAGTGTTTGTGAAAGAAAGCGTAAGCAAGCAATGTGAAAGATGAATTAATTTCAGTCAGAACTTTATAAATTTGGGGGTTTTTCTTCATGGCATTAGACAGAAGCCTTCTACCATGTTTCAGTTATATGGTGGCAATAGTTCACTTATATCTTTCCATGGATTATAAAAGCTTTTGTCAGTGCTAGGCTAAAGTACTACAGTACCTTGCCCAAGGGCAGTCCACTGCAAGCAGCTAGGTAAATAACACAAAGACAAGCTAACATACTGATGTTACCCTTAAAGTGTCTTTCATGACTGGTTGCTTTTGCGGCCAGTGTAGATCAAAGATCAGGCTGCACAAAATGTGCAGCCTGACCTTTGATCTACACTATCTGCTTTGCTAAAACATTGTAGACAAAGCCAAATACAAAATTGCTATAAATCAGATACTAGTTCTAGGATGAAAATGCAGTTGGTTTTATTTGGCACTCAAAATTTTAGTTTTTATAATCTACACAAGCTTTCGACAGTACAACCGCCTTCCTCAAGTGTAATGATTGCATCACAGGATTACACTTGAGGAAGGTGGTTGTACTGTCGAAAGCTTGTGTAGATTATAAAAATTAAAATTTACATTTCTCAAGAAGAGGATATCATGTTTTGCGGCACTCAAAAGTTTAACAAGATCAGATAAAAGCATGAAAACTCTATTTATGAAATTGGTTCACCTTTTACCAAAATAATCCATGTTTGAACAACCCTGAGAAAGAAGCCTTTTGAAAACATTGTGGGAAAAGGAGAAAACTTGCTGATTATCACCATTTTCTCCTTTACCCACAATGTTTTCTTCCCTTAACCTAGCTTATCTTGTCAAAATCCAAGTTAGTAGTTCTTCAAGTGAAGGGATTTGCCTTTAAATGGGTAGAAAACAGTCGGAAAAGGAGATAATGCTAACAGGAGAAAATACTGGTAAAAACTATTTTCTCCACTTCCTACAATATTTTCTGCCCATATCAAAGTCAAATCTGATCATATGAGATACATTCTATTTATCATCTGCAAATGCTTCAATTTGAACAAGTCTAAAATTTTGTTTTCTGGTAAAGAGTTAATTGCTTAGGCAAATCTTACTAGAAAAAAAAATTAAACTGTTAACCTTTTACCAGAAGACAAAATTTTGCAGATGACAATTTCAGTGCCGCTCAAATGGTGCAATTTTTCTTTGATAGGGTAGAAAACATTGTGGGAAAAGAAGAAAATGCTGGTTACCAGCATTTTCACCTTTTCCCTCATTGTTTTCATAAGGCTTCTTTCCCAAGGTCATCAAAAGTCAACATTGTGTGGTAATGGGTTAAGGCAAACCTTACTAGAAAAAAAAGTCATAACATTTGGAATAACAACATTAAAAAAGCCAGTATTAAAGGTGAAAGGTCAAGGGCAAATTAATGTCAAAGGACACACGAAAAGTCAAGGCCATATTGATGTCAAAGGTCACACAACAAGTCAAGTGCATATTAATGTCAAAGGTCACACTAGAGATAAAGACCATATTAATGTCAAAGGTCACACATTATAACACATACCTTCTCCAAGTACTAGATGACATTTTAGGATAACACAAAACAGTATAGAAAAAGCACTTTCAAACAGAAATGGTTTAAAACTCGAAACTGAACTGAGAAATTAATGCAAAAATAAAATATATGCCTTCATTTTGCACATTAACTTCTCCCTATCTTGTAATAATCGTAACAATCGTAACAACCATACCAGATGGCAAAATTTTAGATCTGACACAATTATTTTGCTAAAAAGAAGTACGTTCAAAATTATGGTATTTATATTTGAAATGGCAGGAATACAATGTGGGAGAAGGAGCACATGCTGGTCATCAGGTTGGGAGAATTTAGATTATTGAACATGGATTAGAACACGGGAAAACAAGGACCACCACATGTAGATACCAACTCTTGTCTGCAATTGCTTTTTTTTTTAATAGAAAATTCCGTAAGTTGAAAAAGGGGCATGACGGTGTCCAAAGATTTCCAGGGTTACCTGTCTTCCTGGCATGTAGGTTCCCCTTCATGACACTTAACAAACCCAATGGACTCATTTATTCGAGAAATACAACCTGAATGATTC
The DNA here is from genome assembly GCA_946811185.2 of Hippopus hippopus. Taxonomy (NCBI): domain Eukaryota; kingdom Metazoa; phylum Mollusca; class Bivalvia; order Cardiida; family Cardiidae; genus Hippopus; species Hippopus hippopus. Next base: position 75,000,685 of record OX328098.1, on the reverse strand, counting down.
CAATTTTAATGTTGGCACTTTCTAGAACGTCACAGTATGCAGACAGTGTAGAGCAAATGTCAAACTTTACTTTCTGTGCAGTCTGATCTTGATCTACAATGGCAGCAAATGCAACAATAGTTGTGAAAGGCACTTTATGGGTTAAAAACAAGCCAAAAATTGAAGTCAATATTTTCAGTATAGACAGAGATATGGGAAGATACCAAAGTTTTTGTACAACAACCTATACTCGAGACAACTGGGCTATGGTCATACCTAGTCTTTTTCTTTGCAAACATCCCACCTAAAACTGGGAACTGATAAGGAATATTTGGCCATAATTCTTCCGATCTACTACAAAAGCATTTACAACATTCAGCAACAAAATACAAAGAGATACAAACTGCGTATAAACTGGGTACTGAATATCAAGCGACATGCAATAAAATAAGTAACTTAATCACAGGTCAGTATAAAAGAACCTTTGTAAATTACATTCTTAGATTTACTGTGAATTTAAAAAGTAAAAAAAAATTCTTACATGCTGAATCAAATTTAGCCATTTGAATTAGCTAATGAGAAATCAGAAGTTGTGTTACGTTGCTATTAAGATAATTCTACAGAAATTGGCTTACGGTGCAATTTAGAATGGTTGGTAAATACAAACCCTTGATTTACTTTCCCCTTCACGTCTTTAGCAAACAAAAAAAATTTTAGACTGCAGGTCAAACCCTTTAACTCTTTACCAAACGACAAAAATTTTAGACTGGTCCAAATTGTAAGCAATTACAGACAACAAAATAAATGGGACTCAAAAATTGAAATTTGCTCTGAGAAGGGTGGAAAACATTGTGGGAAAAGGAGAAAATGCTGGTTACCAGCATTTTCTCCTTTTCCCACAATGTTTTCAGAGGGCCTTCTTCTCTAGGGTTGTTAAAACTCGGGACTGTGTGGTAAAGCATTAAGTCTTTACCAAACCAAAAAAATTTTATGCTGGTCAAAGCCATTGAAAAGGCTACTCAAAACACTGTAGGAAATTGAGAAAATTCTGATAATCAGCATTTTCTCCTTTTCTCATGTTTTCCACACTCTGAAAGAAAAACTTCATCATTCGAACCACATTCAAGATGCCTCTGCAAATGCTTTGAATCAGGACAATTCCAAAATTTTGTCTTTTGGTACAGATGTAAATGACAAAATTACTCCGCAATGGGATGAAATGTCAAATTTCTTTACGTGGCCCTATTGCAACTTGTTCTAATTCTGGTTTATAAAAGGTTAAAAAAGTTAGATACATGGATTTTTTTTTTTTCAAAAAAACTGGATTATAATACTGGTGCAAACAACTCTTGGTTACCATAACTACATGTTACCATGGTTACACATCTTACCTTTTTCTTATACTACCAATGATGAGTGAGATGAAATGAAAATAGAAACATAACAAATGAATTATGAATAATATCATGATTCAAGATTCAAGAAATGGAAAAGACAGTTATTATCCTTATTTAGGCATATTCAGATTTTCTTTTGTCACAAATTGATTGAAACCTTTCATAAAGTCAAAATAAGCAATTTTTGTGTTAATCCCTTTACCACACAATCCTGAGTTAAAAGGACCATGAGAGATTTCTTTTTCCCACAATGTTTTCTAGAGTCTTCTCTCCTACAGTCATTAAAACTGGGGATTATGTTGGAGTTTTGGGCCTTAGTACAACTTCAGCTTCTGGCTGGAATGAGTTCAGTAACAATAGATATATCAGAAAATTTCAAAGTTTTGTATGAAGACTACAATGATGATGATTCTGATGATGATAATGATGACATTGATGATGATTTTGCTGATAATGATGATTACACAGAGAGGGACATTGATATCATACAGACAGTTTCTCAATAAACTTGTGGTAAAACAGCTATCAAGATCACACCCTAAACCAATTACCACACAATGAAACTTTAGACTTGTCTGTATCAAAAGGAATTTCCAAATAACGATAAAATGTATTTATATGATAGTTTGTGTACTTGAATAGATGAAAAACCAATGTGGGAAAATGACAAAATGCTGGTTAGCAGCACTTTCTCCTTTTTCAACAATCTCTTCAAAAGCTGTCTTTCTCAGGGTCCTTAAAAGTTGTTCGGTAAAGGTTTAACTCTGCCAAACAACAAAATTTTGAACTTGTCCAAATTAAAAGCTATTTGCAGACAACAAACTGCATGTCACTCAAATTACAAGCATCAACTGTAATAGGGTAGAATATGTAGTGGAAAAAGGAGAAAATGCTGGTTACGAATAGTTTCTCTTTTTCTCACAATGTTTTCAAAAGGATGTTTCTTCAGGGTCATGAAAATATGAGATAGTGTGGTAAAGAGTTAACTCTCTGCCAGACAACAAAATTTTTTACTTGTCCAAATCCAAAGCTTTTGTAGATGACATACATGTGGCGCAAAATGTGGAATTTCTCTTTGAAAGGGTAGAAAACATTGTGGGAAAAGGAGAAAATGCTGGTTTACCAGCATTTTCTCCTTTTCCCACAATGTTTCTAAACACTGTCTTTTTCAGGGTCTAAAAGGTCTTGATAGTGTGATAAATGTTTAAACAAAGAACATAACCAAAAATTCGGCATAAAGTTTCACAAAATGCAAAACAATGTGACATCCGAACATTTTTTTTTTCTCAAGAAAACAAACTACTACATGTGATAACATTTTGCTTAGAAAACACACTTTGTGTTGGCCCTAAAACCCCCAAATAAACCCAACCGACAGTGAAGATGCATGTGCAATGCAGTCTGCTCTTGATCACTAAGGGCAGCATAAGGGCATATAAAAGTATTCACCAGCCATTCTGGATCACATTTTTAGTGTTATCTGTATTTCGAAAGTAACACACTTTCTGATTGGCTCAACCATTTGCTCTAACTAATCAGAAATTGTATTACTTTGGTACTTAAAAAATTCTTGAGAACCAGACTAAGTATGTCAGAATTGTTGGTAAATACAGGCCCTTGTTCATAATTTGCAAAGCAAAATGAAAAATAACCCAAATCCCACTCAAGGGGCATAACTGTGCATGATTTTTACCTTAGAAGGGGGGATAAATCCTTATATCTTGGTTTTTGTCAAAGCTTGAGTAATTCTGCTGCTATATAATCCCTGACAAACAAAATCCCTTCACCACAATATTATGTCTTTATTGTTTTCATTTTGGTTTCTCTTGTCTTTTTTCACTGGTTTTTATACCTTCCCGAGTTGTGATGACCCTGACCAACAGGGCTTTTGAAAACATTGTGAGAAAAGGAGAAAATGCTGGAAATCAAACTTTTTCTTCATGGTTATTACAACACTGGACTGATAATGAAGCCTTTTGAAAACATTATGGGAAAAGGAAAAATGCTGGTAACTAGCATTTCTCCTTTTCCCACAATGATTTCAACCCTATCAAAGACATATTCCATCATTTGAGCCACATGTAAATTGTCATTCTGCAGTTGCCTTGGATTTGCCTTGAAACAAGTCAACATGTCAGTTGTGTGGTATAGAGTTTAAGAATGACCTTGAAATATTTGACCCCCAAGAGCACCAAATGTAGCTGCCAACGCTCACCTGCCCTTTTCTTTTTTTTTTTCAGAAAAAAAAAAATTCATGTCAAAGAAGGGACATAACTGTGTCAAAAATATTTTGAGGGTTATCTTCCTTTCTGGTATGGGTTTCCCTTTGGCAAATAAACAACTAGCATTAGTTTTTTTGCCAGCATTTTCTCCTGTTTCCCACAATGTTTTAAAAAAGGTATTTTCTCCTGGATGGTCTTAAAAATGATTATGAACTGACCATATGATATATTCCATTAACCCTTATGTTTTCAGCATTATTTTGCTTCATCGGCAGAATATCTCACCGTTCAAGTCATTATTTGCCAGGTAAAAAGTCTCAAAAGATTGATTTTTTGTCTTGTTTTTGACACGGATATTAACTTCCAGTTACACGGTGTCAAAGTATAGGTTTACTCATTAAAATTATCTAATATTATCGTAATAGATCTAATGTATACAGAGAAGTGCGCTTGAAAGGCCGCTTGAGAATGAAAAGGTTAACTCTCTACCAAACAACAAAATTTTAGACTGGTCCAAATTGAAAACATTTGCAGCTGACAAAATAAATGTGACTAAAAATTGAAGTTTGTTTTGGGAAGGGTAGAAAACATTGTGGGAAAAAGGAGAAAATGCTGGTTACCAGCATTTTCTCCTTTTCCCCAAATGTTTTCAATTGCCCTCTCTCAAACGGTCGTTAAAATTGGGGATTACGAGGTAAAGGGTTCAACTGAGAAAAAATATAAAAAATAAAAACCTGCTGCATGTTTTCAGTAACTTTAATTAAAACAAAGCTAGTCTTTTGATTTAATGCAAATCATACAAACTATCCTAAAATAACACTCAGAAAAAAATGTGTAAGCAATTCATATCGTATAAAAATATGTGAACATTTCTTCAAACACAAAATTTTCATAAAACAGTTACCCTCACGCAAGCACATTCTGAGAATAATTCTATTCCACACTATCCAATCACGGTCATTTTTTAAAATTTCTTCACTAAATATCACAGAAATCTCAGGCACGTCAAATAATATCACAGTCATTTTGTTTATATTGTAGAAGTCATTCGTATTCATAAATATTGTAAAATTGCCATTATTGATAATTTATTTTACATCTTTCATGTGGAATTCTTTTTTACATCAGTCTAACCATTTGCCTAAATACTGATCATCTCCCTTGTCTTAACTCTTTACCACACGACAAATTTTTAGACTGGTTTAAATTGAAAGCATTTGCAGACTACAAAATAAAGGTGATTGAAAAATTGAAATTCAATCTGGGAAGAGTAGAAAACACTGTGGGAAAAGGAGAAAATGCTGGTTACCAGCATTTTCTCCTTTTCCTACAGTGTTTTCAAAAAGCGTCTTTCACAGGGGCGTCAAAAGTAGGGACTGTGTGGTAATGGGTTAATGCTTTGCAAAACTACAAAAGTTCAGACTTGTCCAAATTGAAAACATTGCAGACAATGTTGCAGACAACAAAATAAATATGACACAAAAAATTGATTTTGTTTGAAAGGGTAGAAAACATTGTTAAAAAAATGAGAAAATGCTGGTAACTTGCATTTTATTCTTTTACCACAATGTTTTCATAAGCTGTCTCTCTCAGGGTCATTTAAACATGGGATTACTTACAAGCAGTTTAAATGGAATTAGATTTTTAACATGATAACTGTCTTTTCTAAATGAGTCAATTCTTTTCACGTACTAGCTTTTTTACCCAGAATTAAAAAAAAAAAAGTCTTAATGCTCTACAATGTAATATCACTCCATATGCCAGAATGTCCAAAATGCACTAGAAGTTTAAATTAAATTTTAAACATAATAACTGTCTTTCCTAACTGAGTCAATATTATTCATACGATTGTTTCTTTTTTCTTTTCCAAAATTTATATTAAAAAAAAAAAAGTCTAAATGCTTGTACTATCACTCCATAATCCAAAATGTCCAATCCACTATATATCCCAACCACTTGTAAATTAGCCCATAGGGCCCTGAATTTATGACCTGAATGATTCCATTTTAGTATAAACAGCTGTAAAATTGCTATTTAAGGTTTCTTTCTTGCAAGAATATGTGTCAGAGTAAAGAACACTGTAGACCATTTGCAAACTGTGTAGATCAGGTTAAGACTGCACAGGATATGTTGTCTAATCTTAATCTACACTGTCTTAAAAACCAACTATTATACTCAATTTTATGGGTTCAGAAAGTCACTTTAACTCTTTACCACACCACAAATTTTCAGACTTTAAAAGCATTTGCAGACTACATATTAAATGTAACTCACAATATGCAATCTACCTATCACAGGGTAAAAACACTGTGGTAAAAGGAGGAAATGCTGGTGACCTGTATTTTCTCCTGTCACCACAATGTTTTCAAATGCCTTCTTTCTTAGGGTTGTTAAAGGACGTGATTGTGTGGTAGAGGGTTGGAAAAAAATGCACTAATCCCCCACTAAATGTACATGTATGCCCTTTTTCGTGTTCCTGGTCTTGGGGCTGTTACCCTGTTTAGCTGTAAACAAAGCAGAAAAAGTCCCTTGAAAGCCCAAAGTTCTGGGAAACTGTATTCATAAATAATCACCAGTGTTAAAGGGGCATTAAGCCAGAATTATGTTTTCATGTTTTTTTTTTTGTAAAATCTTGACAAAGACGTATAAATTTCATTTGCATGCAAACATGGCACTAAATCAAAACATTAATAAAACTACAGGCAGAGAACAGAAGGAATTACTATGATTTTTGTATTTTAAGTGTAAAATTTTCTATACTGTTAGTAATGGTATAGCTATGAATGCATTACAAGAGATAAATACATTTTAACTCTTTACCACACAATCCAAACTTTTAATGACCCTGACAAAGAAAGCTTTTGTAAACATCATTGGAAAAGGAGAAAATGCTGGTAACCAGCATTTTCTCCTTTTCTGACAAAGTTTTCTACCCTTTCCAAAACAAATTTCATTTTTTGAGTCACCTTAGTCGCCTGCAAATGATTCTAATTTGGACAAGTCTAAAATTTTATTATTTGGTAAAGAACTAAACAAAAATATAATTTTTATTGAAGTTGGCTTGATAGTGCAGTGATAGTCACTGACTCTGGTTCAGAAGATCGTAAGTTTGAGGCCAGCTTGAGGAAATTTTTTTCCAGCATATTTTTTTTCCCCTGTTTAAAAAACCTTCTACCTTTCAAACCCCCCCCCCCCCCAAAAAAAATTGGATCAAAAATCTGGTTTAAAGCCCCTTTTTTGAAAAAATTTAGACTTGTCCAAGTCCAAAGCATTTGGAGATGACAAATCAACTGTAGTTCAAATGGTGAAAATTGTTGGTGAAAGGGTAGAAAACATTGTGGGAAAGGAGAAAATGCTGGTTACTTTTTTTATCATATTTTCTACCTTTTCAAATACAAATTCAGTCATTTGCGCCACCTTTAATTTGGCATCAACCTTATTCCACAATGTTTTCCCAAGCCTTTTTCATTTAAGTCACTGCTTGATAAAGGATTACAGTTGCCTCAAATACCCAAACAAAATAAACATGAAACATTGTCAGGATTTTACCCACAAAAACATAACGAATAATTTTCTGCAAAACAATGTTAAAGCTAATACAAGCACCACATGTGGGTGCCAACACCCTGCTTCAGTTGCTACAAGGAACAATTAATTTTCAGAGAAAATTCTAAGTCAAAGGGCATAACTGTGTCAAAAATATTTTGATGGTTACCTGCACCTGTTGTATGATTTCCCCTTTAGATATTTGACAACTTATCCAAGTTTAAGTAAATATCTTCAGCAATAACAGAGATATTATAAAATGTAAAAGATTTTGCACAATGATAATGACAATGCGTAAGACAGTGATGAAAGGGCTATGACAATATCTCAATATTTTCTTCCAAAAGCCAAGTTAATGATCTGATCTGTACATACATAAATTATATAGCAGCAGAATTACCTTTAAATGAAATTTTGATAGACAATTAGAACAAAAAAGTATAATTAAAATCTGAAACAAACCTCTTAAAAGTCTACTATAAAACAAGCAATTAGGAAAAAAAATCTAAACTTTCTAGGTCAGCCTCTGCACAAATTCATTCTATGAAGCAATAATATTTTGCTACTTTTTTTAAAAGGGCACCAAACTAGGTTTTTATTTAAAATTGTATTGTATGCAAAGATCGCTGTAAAACTAAAATACATAGTTGGTTTTGCTAATCTGATAATTTCTTACTACAGTGTTTATTCTAGAAAATGAAAATGAGGGAGGATTTTTCCCCTCCATCTTAAACTTGCTCATATGACAGACATTTATTCCTGTCCAGGACCATACAGTAGACTTACTGAACAGTTTACATGTCAAAAGACAGTTTCTGGGATATCCCTCAATAGAAATTAAATCCATTTTCTAGACTAGAGTAAGACAGAAATAAAATTAATTCGATAAAATTCATTGCAATAACAGTGGTCTGAGACTAGGTAAAGTGGCATGTTTTGGACTCGGTTCTCTTGGAAGTGGGCTGTTTTGACTCACTTCCTGTCAAGGGAGGTTATTTTTACAGACATAATATGTTGCAAAACAGCTTCGGTAATGATGCAATTTTATTCATAACAGTGGTATTTTCGGAGAGGCAAGAGTAAATTCTCTGTTTTTGGGTCTTTTTCTATCTTTATTTTTCATGCAGGACTACGAGGGGATATCAAAAAGTTTTGAGCCTCACATAGAAAGAGCCAGATATTCAGATTTAAACTGCTTTATTTTTCAACATAGTCCCCTTTCAACACCACACACTTGTTCCATCTAATTTTCCAGTCATTGATACCCGATCGATAGAAGTCAACATCTTGCTCCCCTAACCAGCCCTCCACAGCAGTGGTCAACTCATCATCAAACCTCTGGCCCCAAAGGTATTTTTTAAGCCTGGGAAAGAGGTGGAAGTCGCTGGGGGCTAGGTCTGGAGAATAGGGTGGGTGAGGGAGGAGTTCTTAGCCATATTCGCACACAGCTTCCATTGCAACACGGCTGGTGTGGACTGGCGCGTTGTCCTGGTGAAGCAGAATCCCACGACGGATTTTCCCGCTGCGTTTCTCCTTGATGGATTGGCGCACCTGCTTCAGTAGGTTAGGGTAATATTCCCCATTCATTGTTGTTCCGTGGGGCAGGTAGTCGATGTGGACCACTCCTTTGCTGTGCCAAAAAATGGTCGCCATAACCTTCTTGGTGGACCTGGCGGCTTTGAACTTCTTTGTCTTCGGAGAAGTGATGTGTTTCCATTCCATCGATTCCTTTTACTCTCCGGATCGTAATGATAAAGCCAGGTTTCATCACAGGTTACAACCCGAAAGTGAAAGTCATCTGGGTTGGTGTTGTACCGAGTTAGCAAGGCTCCACTGATGGTGACCCTCGACAGCTTCATGTCATCCGAAAGCATTCTCGGGACCCATCTTGCACATACCTTGGACATGTGGAGTTTGTCATGAAGTATGCTGTGTATGGATCCATGTGAAATGCCAGTTGCTTCTTCTAACTCATAAAGAATGATTCGACGCTTTTCCATCACTAGTTTGTGCACTATCTCAATGTTTTCTGGGCTTGTACCAGTTGTTGGCCGTCCTGACCAGGGGTCATCTTCTAAACTCACTCTGCCACGCTGGAATTCCTTCACCCAGCATTCGATAGTTGCAGAAGAAGGGAAGACTCCCCATAAACTGCAGTCAATCGCTCTTCAACCTGTTTGGCAGATTGACCCTCCAGGACTAGAAACTTTATCACCGCTCTGTACTCAGTTTTGTCCATTTTGCCAACTCATTGGCGGTATGTCCTTTCAACAACTTGTTGTGACTAAATAATTACAGCTAGCAAAACCATCCTACATACAATCAGTAGTTAACACATTCATGTACATAAGGTGTGAAGCATTTTACTATCTGAATGGAAAAAATGCCTGAGGCTCGAAACTATTTGATAGCCCCTCGTACCAGTATCACCCACTGGATGTGAATTTATGTGGGATCTGGTAAAAATCAGCATGAATCCTGCAATTGTGCATCCTAGAATAGACACTGTTACTTTCCTCACCCTTTTCCACATAATCCTGAGTTTTAAAAACACTGTAAAAAAGGCCTTTTGAAAACATTGTGGGAAAAGGTGAAAATGCTGGTAAACAGCATTTTCTCCTTTTCCCACACTGTTTTCTACCCTTCCCAATACAAATTTCTATTTTCAAGTCACATATACTTTGTCGTCTGCAAATGCTTTCAATTTGGACAAGTCTAAAATTTTGTCGTTTGGTAAAGAGTTAAAATGCTATCTACTGATTCTATATCAAATATGTTGACATTGGGGCCAAGGTTTGAAAGATCATTATTTTTAACACCACCTTCCACAATGTTTTATTAAATCTACAGTGATACATTTATATATGCCAGGGTAAGGGGTTTACAATCTACATAGGAAAGTATTATTTAACTTTTTATCAGACGACAAAATTTTAGATTTTTCTAAATTGAAAGCATTTGCAGATGACAAATAAAATGAGTTTCAAATGATGAGATTTACTGTGGGAAATTGAAAAATTACTGATTACCAGCATTTTCTTCATTTCCCACAATGTTTTTAAAGCATTCTTCCTCATGGTTGTTAAAACAAAGGGTTAACTATTCACAAAACAATCCCATCTTTTATTAGGAAGAAGGCTTTTGAAAATATTAAGAGAAAAGAAGTAAATGTAAATAAACAGCATTTTCTCCACTTTCCCAAAATGTTTGCAACTCTTTACAAAACAAATCCAGTTTTTACGAATATGAAAGTTTGCAACAAATGCATAGTTCAAATACAAACCACCCCAGCTGGGATTTGAACCCATGCGATAAAGATTCTCGTTTATTAATGTTCAAAAGACTGATTCACTAACCACTGAGCTAAAGACGATTCTCCTTAACGCAGTTGTTGAGCATTGATTTAATAAAGAAGAAGCTATGCCGTAAGGAAGGAGTGATTTCCCATAACACAATCATCTGAGAAAAATTTAACTTATTGTTTACATCTCTTTCCAATATGGACAAGTCTAAACTTTTGTCGTCAGATTAAGAATGAACGAGTACGTAATTTTGATAGTTTATTTGTAAGTAATATTATTATCAATTCATAGAATGAAAGAAAATGCATGCTATGAGTATAATAAATAAAAAAAAAACAATAAAATAATAAAAAAAAAGTCAAGACATAAAAAAAACTTACTTGATCTCTCATTCGAGCAATTTCATTTCGTCGTTTAGCGAGAACGTCCTCCGCATCTCGAAGCGCAGTGACAGTTTCCCGTTCTTTCTGAGTGGTAACGGCAAGTTCATTTTGTAATCTTGCTAAACTGTAAATGATATAAAATCCATATTCATCTAAACAACACTACTTTAAAAGACTGTCATTGTACTCTGAGATTACAGTGACCAATGAAATTATTTTGATCATGTGCTACCACTTAAGTAGCCTGGGTTCCAGTCTGTTCATTTTTCCTTTTCTATCATTTGGACATTTCATTGTCAAAAATGACGGCCTGGGGACATCCGAAAACCGATCGCAGCGACATCTACTTTATTCCATCTCTCAGTGGGGTGAAGCAGATGTAGCTACTATCAGTTTTCAAATGTGAATGACTAAAAAAAGATACCCAAATTCCAATAACCTTGGTTTGATCACTTTCTGTTTGTGAGCCATCTTTTAAGATATTGACAACAAAATTTCGAACGGGTTATTTACAATGACGTTGGAGGATAGTTTAATAATAACAAGGGTTGCTGAAGGATGCAGTGTATTTTTGATGGCACCAACCGGTTCTAGAAAGTTACCTGTATATGAAATCACTGCGTTCTATTTGAATTGGTCTAAAAATGTGAGTATCTGTCGTTTTCAGCATTGTGATGTCACACACAAAAAAAAAAACAAGTCTATAATTAGATCATCTGCACAATTCATAGTCACAGGGACACCCTCAAATGTCCCCAGGCGGTAATGGTAACGGAAGCGATAAACAGACACCTGCCAAATATCTTGAGCAGACCGCGATTAAGAGAGCATGATAAGGAGTTATTAAGAAATTATTACCGGCTTCACCCAGGCTACCACTTTAGTACAAAATGTCTAAATCTAAATTGGACTCTGAAGAGTCCTGGATCTGTATTAACCAACCATTCTCAAGAATATTCTAAGTCTTATTCTCCAAGCTTATCTAATTTTCAAAGTAACACAACTTCTGATTGGCGAAACCAAATGGTTTAGCCAATCAGAAGTTTTGTTACTTTCAAACATAGAAAATTCTGGAGAATTAGACTAAGGATATTCTTCACAATGATTGGTGTACATGGACCCCAAATATGAATTTCTTAGAATGAGGTCAGAGTCCTTAATATCAATACATGTGTTTGCCTGGAAGAGTAGTCTCCCTTGCATGTAAGCTATAGAAATCACTAAAATTTATTGTTTCTTAAAATTTCCATTCATAAATCACCATTATCTGCTAAACCCTTTACCAGACAGCCATGAATTTTAACAGTCCTTAGGTAGACAGCTCCTGAAAACATAATGAGAAAAGGACAAAATGCTGGTAGCCAGCAATTTCTCTTTTTCCCACAATTTTTTCTACTCTTTTACAAGCAAGCTCCATCACTTGTATCACCTTTGTCGTCTGCAAAATAATGCTTTGAATTTGGATGAGTCTAAAATGTTGTCATTGGGTAAAACGTTAAAGCTCATTTTCGATTGATTGAATGGTGCTTTATGCAACCTTAAATATTATTTCAGTCATATCACTGCAACAGCTCACATGTTCATGTATATCCTGGATCTCACCAGGACTAAGCTAGGGCTCTGAGGTGTCTTGTCCAAGGACACTCCCACAACAACCCAGTGCTTCCAGTGAGGCTTGACCCAGGGGCCTCAAGATTACGAGTCTAACACTTTACCACCTAGCCACATAGGACTCAGCTCGCAAGACTAAAAGTGTCTGGACATTACGCAAGAAGTTTCTGATAATCAGCATTTTCTCCTTTTTCCACAATGTTTTCAATAGCCTTTTCTGTAACGGTTGTTAAAACTTATGATTTAACAGTAAAAGGTAAAAGAGTTTATGAAAGTCTCTACTTACTTTTGCTGAGTTGCTTTTGATCTGTTGTCTAAATCTTTAAAGTCTGCATCTCTTTTTGTGATGAGCTGGAAAAACAGAAAAGGTGACATTTCATTTGTGAATAAGAGCTTGGCATGCAGGTACCAACTGTTAGTTTGTATGGTGTTCAATTCCATTTTCAACGTTATTTCAGTTACATAGTGGGGGCCAGTATAACTATGCATCCTTTCCTGCAGTTCTCTCTGTCAGTTTTTTGCACAATATTCTTTCCAAGCCACAGGCTTCTTCCTACATAACAATTGTAGAAACAATGATAGTCATTAAGAAAGGAATGAAATTTACACCACTGACACCCCACCCCATGGTTTCTAGCCCTATATGCTACCAACTGAGCTTATCATGGGTTACAAATTCATGGCTGCAGTTGCCTTTTCAGTGCAAATTCTGGTCGAACAGGGGGCATAATCAAGTTAAATACGTGTTCAGGTTTACCTGCCCTTCTGATAGCTAACATTGAGCCTAAGTTTAACTCTTTACCTGACCACAAAATTTTAAACTTATCCAAACTGAAACCAGTTGTAAAATCAAAATTAATACCATTCAAATGATGGAGTTTGTCTTTGAAAGGTTAGAAGACATTGTAGAAAAAGGAGAAAATGCTGGTTACAGCATTTTCTCCTTTTTCTACAAAGTTTTTCAAAAGTCTTTTTTCTTAGGGTCATTAAGACTACTGATAGTGTGACAACGGGTTAAGCTAGTGGAAAAGAAATGCAACTGAATGCAGTGAAATATTGTGAGAGAAGGATAAACATTCATTGCTCACACTGACCCATAAACTTAGTTTTCACAATCTATAAGTTGAAGTTAAATAAACTTACTTGTGTAACGTCCCTCAACAATTTTTCTTGTTTTGTTCGTTTTGACTCATATTCTTTTGCCTCACGTCTGATAGCATTAAGTTTTTCTGTTGCTTTAATCAGTTCTATTCCGGCAATGTTTGCACGCTTTTCAAGCTCTCCTGTCTCTTTGACGGTACTTTCTAAGCCGTGAGTGGCTTTGTCATACTCCCGGACGGTTTCCCGTGCCTGTCAGAAAAAAAAGAAAACAGACTGATTGGTCATATTTTCTTATATACAAAAATCTACTCCAATAGAGTATTAACTATATAAAATGGGAAAAGAAAAGCACTGTAAACACTGTAAACTTGTCAAATTGAAAGCATTTGCAGATAACAACTTAGATATGGCTGAGGTGTTGGGACCTGTCGCTGAACAAGTATAAAACATTGTGGAAAAAGGAGAAAATGCTGATTATAACCAATTTCTACTCCTTTTCCCAAAATATATGAGGGGTTCAATGGCAAAAGGGGGCTTAATGAATCTCTGTGATGCATTATACCAAGCAAATTATAGCATAATTATGACCCATAAAATCTATTTTGTTTTACAACCAGTTGAATCATACGGTAGACTCGTCCTTTGATACACAGAAAAATTGACTAATGGCAAAAAGTTTCAACTAAAGTCAGCCTGCAGAGACTGTGCAGGTTGACCTGGTTCGATACTCTTTGCAGATGCATTAAGCCCCCTATTCACAGAGCTTGGCTTGTATTTAAAACCTTCTACTTCAAAGTCATGAAAACACTGGATTGTTTTACAAACCGTTAAACAAAAAATATACACACAAAATCTTCAAGGTCATATGAATGTTTAGTAAAGAGTTAAAAACAGAAGCACCTAATACAGTTGCTTTTAGAAAACAATTTGATTTTCAGTGAAAATTCTAACTTAAACAGGGGCATAACTGTGCCAAAAACAGTTTTATGGTTATCTACCTTTGTTGTATTACCCCTTTTGTTACTTAACAATAAGTCAGAGTTTGAAGTAAATATCTTCAGTAATGAGACATTATGAAATATCAAAATTTTTGTATGTCGACACAGACAATGACAGGACTATGACAATACCTCAATGTTGTCCTGGAAAACAGCCGAGCTCAAAAATTGTGAGGAAAAAGACATCTTCCTTGCATTCATAAAAAGATAGGTATATGCTACCTACCTCATCCCTGGCACACTTCAAGTCTGTATTACATTCCTTCAACAATCTGTCTGCTTCTCTAAGCTGTGACTTTCTCTTAGCAAGTGTTTCCTCCAAACATCGAATTTCATCACGTAAGAGTTTTTTGCGAGAATTGTCCATCCTCTCGTCAAAACTGTCTTCGTCATCACTATAGACTCTCGTTTTCCTGCAAAAACACAATCTGGGTTACAGAGAAGATAATTATTGTTTCCCTCTCATTACCTCCCAAAACAAACTTGAGCCAGACAACTTTGAAAATGCCCATGTAAAATATGAATAAAAATTGTTTTTGCTTTGACCCTTTTTGAAACAATCTTAAGCATTAAAGACTGATCACAGAGACTTCTGAAAACACTGTGGGAAAAGCTGGAAAGCTGACAACCAGCATTTTCTCCCTTTTCCACAATGTTTTCAACCCTTCCAAAGGCATACATCATTCAATCCACATCCTTTTTGAGCTTTTGAGAAGGTCAAGGAAAAAGGTAAAAAAGCCCAGTAACCAGCGTTTTCTCCTTTTCCCACAATGCTTGCATTCTTCATCACAAAATTACATGTATAAATGAAAAAAAATAATGAAGACACCTTTCCATATCCATTTTGGTGTTCTGTAAATCCACCTGCACAAAAAAATAAAAAACACCAGTTTGGAAACAAAAAAAATCTTGCCTTAAAATTCTTTAACCCTTTACCAAACAACGCAATTTTGGACTTTTCCAAATTGAAAGCATTTGCAGACGACAAATAAAATGATCCTGACATGACTGGAACTGTATCAGAAAGGGTAGAAAACATTGTGGGAAAAGGAGAAAATGCTGGTTATCAGCATTTTCTCCTTTTCTCACCATGTTTTCAAAAGCCTTCTTCCTCAGGGCGTTAAAACTTGGGATTGTAAGGCAAAGGGTTATGAGCTCAATAACTAATTATCTACATGTAATTAATTCTGTCATACATCCATTTATTCACACCTTCACCCTTTACCAAGAAATCCCTTGCTTTTATGGCTTTGAAAGAGAACACCTCTGAAAACATGTGTAAAACAGGACAAAATACTGAAAACCAGCATTTTCTCTTTTTTCCACAATGTTTTCTGTTCTTTCAGAAACATTTTACATCATTTAAACAAACATTAAATTTTGTCCTCCGCAAATGCTTTCAACATTGAAGAGTCTAAAGTTATGTCATAATGTTTAGTGTTAAGTGTTTCACTCGTTACCAAGGTAACAACATTTTAGACTGGTCCAGATTGAAAGCATTCACAATCAACAAATTAAATGTGGCTAAAAAAAGAGGATTTCTGTCTTTGGTCGGACAGAAAACATGGTAGGAAACGGGGAATATGCTGGTGAGTAGCATTATCTCCTTTTCCCAAAATGTTTTCAAAAGCCAAGTTTTTCAGGGTTGCTAAAACTTTGGGTAGTGTGGTAAGGGGTTGACTGCAAAGGCTGATTTTATACCTACCAAATCTTAGTAAAATCAAAATTCAAAAAAAGTGCTGCAAATCAGAATTAATAGCTATTCAAAGAAAAGGTAAAAAAAATCGTTTATTAACTATAATATGGAAAACATTGCCAGAAAAGAAGCTACTTTTTGTTATAAACAATTGCTCCTTTTTCAACATTATTTTTACATAAAAACTGCCAACTGTGAGGGGGTGGGCGAGAGTGTAGGGTTTTAAAAAGCTGTACATTTGTACAATATTGCTACACCATATGGTCAATAATAAAACTAATCAATTATTTAGAAAGCTGCATGGTATTTCCTAACTGTTTTCCAGACAACAAAATTTTAGACTTGTCCAAATTCAAAGCATTTGCAGACGACAAAGTTCAAATGTGACTTGAAAATTGAAATTAGTATTGGGAAGGGTAGAAAACATTGTGGGAGAAGGAGAAAATGCTGGTTACCAGCATTTTCTCTTTTTCCAACAATGTTTTCAAAAGGCCTCTTTCTCAGGGTCGTTAAAAGTCGGGATTGTGTGGTATTTCTTAACTCTTTTCCAGACAACAAAATTTTAGACTTGTCCAATTTGAAGGCACATGCAGACAACAAATTAAATGTGGGTCAATAGAGGGAATTTGTCTTTAAAAGTGTAGAAAACAGTATGGAAAAATGAAAAAGTGCTGGTTCCCGTTTTCAATTGCCTTCTTTCTTGAAGTCGTGAAAAAAGTGGTAGTAAGTTTGATAAAGGATTTGACTTTTAAATAAAGAGAGAAAAAAAAAAACATTGTGGGGAAAAAAAAAAAGAAAAACATACTGTCTATCAGCATTTTCTCCTTTAACCACAATATTCTCAAAAGCCTTCATCCTCGGGGCTGTGTAAATTTGAAAATTTTGGTGATGGTTTATTTACCATTTGGCTCTGTTTTATTTAGACAAGAATTAAATTTGGTAGTTTAGTATACATTCAAATTCATACAAAAAAAAATACATATTTACACTTACTTTTTTCTACGTGCATTTTGACCTTTTAAGAATTCTAGATCTTCTTTTGCTACATTTCTCTCAAACTGTAATCGTTTTTCCTCAGCTTTGAGATTTTTTAGATTTTTCTGTTGCCGCTCTATAGCCAGATCTAATCCTTCCAATTCGTCCCTCCTTTCCTGATTGGATAAAGAAATTAAAAATAAATACCTTTTTTGAAAGCATAAAGTGCAGATATAAAATCAAACTAAATTTACAGTTTGTTTAGCATAGACTGTTAACTTTGGGATAGACTGTTAACATTTGGCATAGACTGTTAATATTTGGCATAGAGAGGTAAACATTTGGCATAGACTGGTAACATTCAACATCATTTCATTTTATCTCAACTGCCAGTGCACCTAACCATGCTTTCCTGGAGTTTCTTTTTTTAACAGTTTCCAACCAGTTCTTACCGCAATGTTCTCATAAAGAGTTTCAAACCAGTTCTTACCACAATATTATCAAAAAGCCACTGGCTGCTTTTCAACATTAACATGTTTAGCTTTAACTCTTTACCAAACAACAAAATGTTAGACACGTCCAAGTTGAAAGCATTTGCAGACAACAAATTAATTTATTTAAATAATGTGACTTGCCTTTTACAGGGTAGAAAACATTATGGGAAAAGAAGAAAATGCTGGATACCAGCATTTTCTCTTTTTTCCATGATGTTTTCAAAAGGCTTCTTCCTCAGGGTTGTTGAAAGTCGGAATTTTGTGGTAAAGAGTTGAATGAGCCACCTTTAACATGCAAATGCTCCATATTTGAACATGTCTAAAATTTTGTTGTTTGGTAGACTTAAAGATACATCTTTACTCATTTTCATCTAGTTTTTTTTTTTTTAACCCATTTCATCTTTATCTTATGAAACTATAATCATTCTTGTATCTTCATGCCAAATGTTGCCCTCGACGGTTGCAAGGTTGCACAGATTACAACAGATAAAAAAAGCATTTCATTCTCTGGAGGCTGTCAAAGACATCACAACCACAGTTTCCAGTTTTAAGTCATAGATAAATCCCATGAGTTTCTTTCAAACACCTTATATCGACTTTTTATCTATGTTTACATAGCTGACTAGATTCTACACACTATCAAGTTTTTACAGCGTTTGTTTACCTTCTGGGTGTAAAGATATATCTTTTAACACTCAAGCTGCTATGTGCGACTTTGTGGGCTTTTGTGGACAGTGTGGAAAAAGATCAGACTGCACAGAACATGCAGTCTGATCTTGGATCTACACTGTCTGATGCCGTGAGATTTCTCAGACAAGCAAGAATTTTTAAATTGTAAACTATGAGCTTTCACTATTGGCTGGGAATCTTTAGTTTAACTTATGCATCAGGTTAAAGGTTAAGTTATGACAAGTTCCTCAATGGAAATGGTAACTATTTCAATAACAAAAGGGAAGTAACTTTATTGGAATATTTTCAACAATTTTGTAAGTAGTTATTGCCCTTTATTGGAAAATTTCACTCACTGCCAGCTCTCCCTGTAGACGTCTTATGAGACTGTAATCTTTGTCATCTTGCATTTCTGCTTGCAATGACTGTAATAATAATTGTAAAAATAATGATAATAATAATGATGATGATGATAATACAGTTAAACTCTGGTATTATGAATTTCAGGGGACCACTAGATTCAATTCACAGTAAGCGAACTTCACTATATTTTGGGGCTCAAAAGATGGATACATGTACATGCAGTATAATACCGGTACTTATACTCATAGTGCAAGTACTGGTTCAGGTTTCCAGTAAGCAAGCATCAAGAACTATCAAAAAAAGCAAAAATGAACTTGTTTCACAAATTATATAAATTGAATAAAGCTTAGAATCCCAACAAAGAAACAAGCAAAACAAACCTTTTCATTGGCAATTCTTGCTCTCAGCCTCTTCAGCTTTTCTTGTAATTCTGCAATATAGTCCTCCTGCAAAACACAAGTAACACAAAAACCTCAATATTCATAACTTCAGAATTATCTAACACACAACACAAACATCTCAATATTTGCAACCTCAATAATATCTAACAACACATAACACTTTGTATGGATTTGTATTGGAGTTCAGCGCCATTTTAACAGCTTTGGTCATATCATAGCCGTCAGTGACGCACCCATGTGTTTCCTGGCTTTCTCACACCAGAGCTGACACGACTTTCTTTCTAAAGCCACTGACTACTTTTCTCACATGCGTCAGAGGTAAGAGGCGAAAAATCGCCCGAAAGAAAGTTTGCCGCAACCAGGTATCCAAACCACAACCTCCAGATCATGAGTCAGATACACTAACCACTGAGCTACCCGGCCTGGCCACGCACAACACAAAAACCACTCAATGTTCACAACTTCAAGAATATCTAATAGCTTGTCAGACATTACACATCCAAAATCAGACTGCAAAATTTGCAGTCTTATCTTAACCTGCACTGCTACCAAAGACCATTTAACTCACCATACAATCAACAGTTTTAACAACACTGTCAAATATGGCTTTTGAAAACAATGTGTAAAAAGGAGAAAATGCTGGTAACCAGCATTTTCACCTTTTTTCACCTTTCCCCACAATGCTTTCTACCCTTTCAAGACCACATCACATCATTTCAGCCACATCTAAATTGTCGTCTGCAAAATGCTTTCAATTTCGACAAGTCTGAAATTTTGTTGTTTGGTAAAGTTTTACTTGGCGCTACATGCATGTGTTAAACCTGTCCATATTGAAAGCATTTGCAGATGACAAATTAACTGTGTCCAGAAAAATCAAGTTTGCCTTTGATATGGTAAAAATTATTCTGGAAAAAGAAGGAAATGCTTGTGACAAGAATATTTACTCCATTTCCAACAATGTTTTCAAAAATCCTTCTCCTACAATCCTTCTCCTACATTGTTTGGCAACAAGTTAAGATAAATCCCACTCTAACATATATTCATGTCTACTTGAATGGTGTAAAAAACCTTCAAATTATTTCAAGTGCAAATTTAAAATATCAACCTTAAATCTACAACCGAGTCAATTGTTAACCAGCTAACCCATTATAAAACAGACACTAACTTTAACAGCCCTAAGGAATAACCCAAATAAAGCTTTTGACAACATTTTGAACACAAGAAAAAATGCTGGTAACCAATAGATTTCTTGTTTTTCCCACGATATTTTCTACCCTTCCAGAAACAAATTTAAATGTTTGAATTACATTTATTTTGTCATTCTGCAAATGATTTCAATTTCGGCTTGTCTAAAATTTTGTCATTTGGTAAAGAGTTAACCCTTTACAACACAATCTTGAGTTTTAACAACCCTGAGAAAGAAGACGTTTGAAAAGATTGTGGGAAAAGGAAAAAATCCTGGTAATGTTGCTTCTCTTTTTTAATCAATGTTTTATCAAAAGCCTTCTTCCTGACAGTTGGTTAAATTCAGAACTGTTTTGCTGGTAAACAGTATTTATTCCCACAATGTTTCTTATTCTTTCAAATTTCTCTTTTACCCGTTTTTCACATAATCCTGACTTTTAATGACCCTGGGAAAAAAGGCTTTAGAAAACATTGTGGGAAAAGGAAAAAATGCTGGCAACCAGCATTTTTTCCTTTTCCCATCATGTTTTCTCACCTTCCAGAAATAAATGTCAATTTTTGAGTCACATTTATTTTGTTGTCTGCAAATGCTTTCAATTTGGACAAGTCTAATATGTTGGCATCTGCAAAGGGGCAAGATCACTTATCAATATTTAAAATAATTGACACCTAGCTCGAAGTCATACATTGAAAAATAAATCCAACAGATAAAAACTGTGTACAAAAGGGGTTTTATAGCGTTGATAAAAAGGTCTTTATATAATACTATAATAAAACAGATTTAACCAATATAGAACTTTTAATAAATAAAGTGGAGCATTTTCAGTCACTTAAATCTGTACCACATGACAAAAGTTTACACCAATCCAAATTCAAAGCATTTGCAGACGATAAATCAAATATGGCTAACTTGTTGGAATTTGTCTTTGATAAGGTGAAAAAATTCTGGAAAAAGGTGAAAATGCTGGTAACCAGCATTTTCTTCTTTTCCAACAGTGCTTTCTACTCTTTTAACTCTTTACCACACAATCCCGATTTTTAACGACCCTGAAAAAGAAAGCCTTTGAAAACATTGTGGGAAAAGGAGAAAATGCTAGTAACCAGCATTTTCTCCTTTTCCCACAATGTTTTCTACCCTTCACAAAACAAATTTCAAATTTTCAGTCACTTTTATTTTGTCGTCTGCAAATGCTTTCGATTTGGACAAGCCTAAAATATTGTCTTTTGGTAAAGAGTTAAGTCTCAAATTTAGTTGAATGTTAAAAAGATAACACACATATCCTATAATGAATAAATGGAGCATTTTTACAGAGTAAAGTCTTGACTACAAGACAAAATTTCAAACCTGTCAAAACTGAAAGCATTTGCAGAGGACTAACTAGATGTGACTGAATTGATGAGACTTGTCTCCTTTTCTCACAATGTTTTCAACCCTGTCAAACCGAATTTCCATCCTTTGAGCCACTTTCAATCCACCATCTGCAAATGCTTTCAGTTTGGACATATCTAAAATTTTACTGTCTGCAGAGAAAAGCATTTGAAACGACAAATGACATGTTGCTAGAGTCACGGAATATGTCTCTAGCATGTTTCGTTATTTGAGCCACACTTAAATTGTCATCTGCATACATATTCAATTTGGACTTTATCTAAAACTTTGTGATATGGTAAAGTATTAAACACATGATAGCCTGGTAAAGGGTTAAAAAATATTTGACAGGATTAGTTATAAGCTAATGTCAATACCCTATTAAGTATATATATATATATAGAGAGAGAGATAGAGAGAGAGAGAGAGAGAGAGAGAGAGAGAGAGAGAGAGAGAGAGAGAGAGAGAGAGAGAGAGAGAGAGAGAGAGAGAGAGAGAGAGTTAGTTAGTTATAAAAATAATGGCGTAGGCAGTAACTTTGTGAAAAATATTCTGAGAGATTGATTAACTGTATGGTGTTTAATACCATTTTCAACATTATTTCAGCTGCGGCCGGTGCACCTATCTATGCTTTCTTAGATACCCTTTTACCAGTATTCAGCACAATATTATTCCCAAGCAACTGGCTGCTTTACCGCATAGCCATCGTCGAAACAATGGTCAGCGATGACTATCATCAATCCTTGGAAAGAAATTGGCCAGGCCAGGGATCGAACCAGCAACCACCTGTTCTCAAGTCTTCTATGCTATTGACTGAGCCATCCCAGCTCGACCAACTTTAACCCTTTACCAAACAATCCCTGGTTTTTACGACCCTGAGACAGAAGCCTTTTTAAAACATTGTGAGAAAAGGAGAAAATGCTGGTAACCAGCATTTTCTCGTTTTCCCACAATGTTTTCTAGCCTGCTTGAAAAAATTTTGAGTTACGTTAATTTTGTCGTCTGTAAGTGCTTTCAATTTGGACCTGTCTAAAATTTTGTCGTTTGTTAAAGAGTTGAATATTCTGAGGGTTAACTACCCTTCTTGTATGTATTTCCCTTTTGATAATCAACAACTTGCAGATTTGAAGTGAACATCTTCCATAATGATACAGATATGAAAAAATGTCCATCTTAGCGTACGACAAGGTTGAAAATGATAATTTCTAACACTAACTGAGATACATTGTAATGGTCAGTGCACTTATCTTTGCTTTCCTTTAGTTCCTTTCACCAGTACTTTGCACAACATAATTCCCAAACCACTGGCTGCTTTTCCACATAAACATCGTCAAAACAATGATTAGTGGTGAAAAAGAAATAAATCCTATCGCAATCATCAATCCTCAGACAGAAATATGTCAAGCTTGGGTTTCGAACCAGTGAGACCCTATTCTTAAGTCCTGTATGCTACTGAATGTGATACCTGGGCTTGGCACCGTACAGAAAGATAACATCCATCCTAGAAGAAGCCATGCTGTTCTATAAAGGTTTTACCATTCAAATATTTTACACCTACTTACCAGATCATGATGTTCGGGGACATTACAGAAAAGATAGGTTTCGTCATTAGCACCGGAGGTTTGAGCCATGGTTCCACCTCGTACCGGGGACTGTCCGCTTGTCACTGGCCCTGAAATAAACATGTCATAATTTAACCCTTTACCACACAATCCAGAGTTTTAAAAAACCTGGGAAAAGTAGAAAATGCTGGTAACCAGCATTTTCTACTTTTCCCACAATGTTTTCAAGAGACCCCTACTTCAAGATTGTTAAAACTAGAATTGTGTTGTAAAGATGTCAAAGGATCATTCAGACCTTTTCTTGTCATAAAAGCCTATATACATGTATTGCTATTTCCAGGTTGGTTTTTCAAGAGTGTGTGAAAAAGTAGCAGTCAGTGATGAACTAAGATCAAAGATGTATCTTCTGTGTGCAGTCTGATCTTGATATATACATTTACTGTCTGCAAAAGCAACTCAAGCTGGTTCCAGCATACCAAGGGTCAACTCAATTCTCAATTTTTTTTTTCACAAAATTGTGTCTACAGACAGACAGTTTGGTTGGTAATGTGTTAATTAGATTATATAGCCCCCCCCAACAACCCCACCCACACCTCTTGCATCATGTTCTTACGGATACAGTGTTTTTTCATGTTGTCCACAGCAGGTTTATGCAAAGCCATATTTGCACTAACAGATTTACTTTTTAATTACCCAACGACAAAATTTTAGACTAGATCAAATTGAAAGCACAGGTCTGCAGACGACAAATAAATGTGACTCAAAATACTGAATTTAGTTTGTGGAAAGGTAGAAAAAATTGTGGTGAAAAGGAGAAAATGCTGGTTACAAACATTTTCTCCTTTTCTCACAATGTTTTCAAAACTCTTCTTCATTAGGATGGTGTGTTAAAGTCAGGTTTGTGTGTTATAAAGTTAAAAACTCTTTACCAAAAGACAAAAATTCTAGACAAGTCCAAATTCTAGACAAGTCCAAATTCTACGCCTTTGCAATGACAAATCACGCATGTCTGATGAAATTGCCTATGAGCAGACAGAAAGTTTCGTGTGAAACGGAGAAAATGATGATTATCAATACATGTTTTTTTAAACATTTTACTAAAATTCTGGTTACCAATATTTTCTCCTTTTCCCATATCGTCACAAAAAAGCCTTTTCTCTAGAGTCATGAAAACTCACGATTGTTTTGGGCAAGAAATAAGTATAAATTTCTACAATAGACATAAAAAAAATCTAACAAATACCTCTTAACACCTCACTATCTATCCACCATCAAAAATTCACAAATCCCCGTATCAAATCATCTCTCTATATTTCAAACAAAACCGATCAGCATACACAATATTTATTCCAACATAAAAGCTAACAGTTTACATATCAAATAAAATACTCCAATCTTTTTTTTTCCCTGTCCCACACCTATGATAACACGGCCACTCAAACAAGGCTCGGGTGAATATTAAGTATAGCAAATTAAGATAAACCGTAAAACGCTCATGAATAAACATTATAAATACAGGAAAAATACACATGATAAAAAGTTCAATAACTTAACCCTACACAAGGTGATAAAAAGATTTAAAGACTGGTCCAAGTTGAAAGCATTTGCTGACAATAAAATATTAATGAGAATCATAAATTGCAATTAATGTTTCAAAGGTTTAAAAACATTGTGGAAAAAGGAGAAAATGCTGGTTACCAGCATTTTCTCCTTTTCCCACAATGTTTTCAAAAGCTTTCTTTTTCAAAATCATTAAATTTCTTAATTGTTTAGTATCAGGTTAAGGGACTTTTGAGCCGCTAAATTACTGGCTAAGTTTGATTCGTGTTCGGACATGACTTTATACCCAATCAAATATTGGTAAAATGCTGCTCTACTTAATGATTGATTGATATTTTATCCTTTGCCCCCACCACCATTAATCCTTTTCTATTGGACAAATTTCAGAACCTTCGAAATTGCAGGCATTTCTGACACTTTATCACACATTCCAGGGGTTTAAAAATTCCTGAAAGAGAACGCTTTTAACCCTTTACCACACAATCCAGAGTTTTAACAACCTTGAAGAAAAAGCCTTTTGAAAACATTGTGGGAAAAAAAGAAAATGCTGGCAACCAGCATTTTCTCCTTTTCCCGCAACGTTTTCTACCCTTCCCAAAACAAATTTCATAATTTTAGCCATGTTTATTTTGTCGTCTGCAAATGCTTTGATTTTGGACCAGTCTAAAATTTTGTCGTTTGGTAAAGAGTTAAAGACCCTTAAAGAGAGTGCTATTGAAAACATTGTGAGAAAAGGAGAAAATGCTGGTAACCAGCATTTTCTTCTTTTCTCACAATGTTTTCTACCCTTTCAATTACAAAAATCACCATCTGAGCAACATTTAATTTGTTTTCTTGAAATGTTTTCAATTTGGTCTAGCGCAAAATTCTGTTGTTTGGTAAAGTATTTATCCCTTTTCCCAAAGGACAAATTTTTGACCCTTTGAAACTGAATGCATTTGCAGAAGACAATTTTTACCCTTCACCACACGATCCCTAGGTTTGACGACCCTGTGGAAAAGGCTTTATGAAAACATTGTGGGAAAATGAGACAATACTAGTTAGCAGCCATTTCTCCTTTTTCCATGATGATTTCTAAGGCAAGTCCAATATCTTTCATCATACAGAATTTGTTGTTTGCAAATGCTTTCAGTTTTGACAAGCCCAAAATTTTGTCATGTATCAAAATGTTATCTTTGATAATTTTGAGAAGCTGACCTACCCTGATTGGCTACAAAACATTGTGGGAAAAGGAGAAAATGCTTGTTAATGCATTTGCCAGCCTTCCACCTCAAATCCATTATAATTTGGGATTTTCTGGTTGCCAGTTAACCCTTCACCTAGAATCTTGTGTTATAACAACCATGAGAGAGATTGCTTTCGAAAACCATCATGGGAAAAGGAGAAAATGCTGGTAAACTAGCTTTGAGGGGAAAAAAAGCTCATGCTTCAAGTAAACATTTTGTCATCCTAAATTGCTTTGAATTTAGATAGGTCTTAAATTTTAACACCCGTTCAAGACTTAAGTCCTGGATTATTTCACAGCTAGAAACACACCTGATAATGCTTTTGTGGTATTTGAGTGAGAATTTGAATAGACCAATCAAAATGCTGGTACATATCTGTATTGTGCTGGATCAAAATAGGAAAACTGATGATAGAGAAATCTAGAAATAAATTCATTTTTGAACAATAGATAAGAGTTACACAGTAATACAATTCATTTTGTTAAAATTTATTGCAATAACATTAGTCTATGACTAGGTAAACAAGGCCATTTTGGAACGAGTTGTTTTGGAAGTGGACCGTTTTGACCAACTTCCTGTCAAGGGAGGTTACTTTCATAGACATGTTGCAAAACAGCTTCCACAATGATGCCTTTGTATTCATAACAGTGTTTTTTTTTAGCAAGGCAAGACAGAATTCTTGAATTTGTGATTTTCACTGTTTATTTACACTGGACTGCCACACATTGCATCTGAATTTATGCAGGAGCTGAGAAAAATTAGTGTGAATCCCCCAGTTGCCTGTCCTAGAATAGACACTGTAGATATACTTTAATATCTATACTCTTCATATAATTGCTTTTATATCTTTATTCTTCATATAATTGAGCCATGCTGTGGCAAATGGGGGCTTAACTCTTTACCAAATGACAAATTTTTGGACTGGACCAACTTCAAAGCATAGAGGCAAACAACAAATTAAATTTCTGACTTTGACAGGATAGAAAATATTGTGGGAAAAGGAGAAAATGCTGGTTACCAGCATTTTCTCCTTTTTCCACTTTATTTTCTATAGGCTTCTTTCTCAGGGTCATTAAAATTCAGGATTGTTTGGTAAAGAGTTACTACATACCTGTGATGCATTATACCAAGCAAGTCCTCACATAATTAGGGATCCATAAAATACCTTTTGTCTAACAACAGGCTGAATCATGAGGTAGACTGATTATTTGACATGGAGATATTTTGCTTAGACACAAGATATTTTGGTTCAATACTTTTTTGCAGATGCATTAAGCCCCCTTTTAATTGAGTACGACTCAATTGTTATTATTTCTATCAGCATTTTTGGCTGATTCCAACAAAGTAACAGAAATGTACATAAAATCAAGGAACATTTGCATTTTCAGTTCTGTATTTTCTACAATTTTCTTTTACATCAAGTTTTAAATGACCAATGCCCGTCATTAAGCTAGCCATTAAAAAAAAAAAACAGAGAATTACACTGATAAAGGGAGCTAATCCTTATAAAATTTTAAATTAAAAAAAAAAAACAGAGAATTACACTGATAAAGGGAGCTAATCCTTGTAAAATTTTAATGAAAGTTGTCAATCTAGATTTACTTCCCTTTCATTAATTATCCATCACAACCCCCCCCCCCCAAAAAAAAATTACAGCGATATTTCTGTTTAGCAATGATATGCTGGATTGACCAACTCCAATAGCTAAGGTGATCTAGCCGGAGACCAGTGAATGTCAAATCTCTAGTCACTGGAGGGTGTGAATTTGATCCCCACAGCCACCTAAAATTACTAAAAAAGGTACTGTCGTCTGCAAATGCTTTCATTTTGGAAAAGTCTAAAATTTTGTAGCGTGGTAAAGAGTTAATACCTATAAGATTCTGCAGGGGGTCAATTGCCTGCTACAGGGCAAAGCTAAACAAACCAAACAGAACAATCACAACCATGCTTATTAGTAAATTTAACCTATATAAACATCAAATCCAGTAAAAATGAACCCCACAGACACTTAAACACTGTTGAACTTCGAGTCTTTACCCCAAATGACATAATTTTAGACTTGTCCAAGTTGAAAATATTTCAAGAGGTGAATGGAAATCTATTCCATCTGCATTTTGGAAAGTTTTACGGGAAAGAGAAAAATACCCTCTCATTTCTATTACCCTTGTGGATTATTTATTGTGCCTTATAACTCACAACCGTGGTTTATTGAATGATAAACTACATTAGAAAGAAGATTATTTCTTAAAAGAAGATTATTTCTTAATTTAATTCTTTACCAAACGACAAAATTTTGGACTGGTCCAAATTAAAAGCATTTGCAGAAGACAAAATAAATGTAGCCCAAGTAAGATTTCTGTCTTTGGTAGGGTAGAAAACATTGTGGGAAAAGGAGAAAATGCTGGTTACCAGCATTTTCTCCTTTTCCCACAATGTTTTTAAAAGGCCTCTTCCTTAGGGTCGTTAAAACTCGGGATTGTGTGGTAAAGGGTTAAATACAATTATGGTCAGTCCTATAGAGTTATCTCTCTTTGAGCACCTCTTGTGCATAGATGATAAGAAAATGTACAGGTCTGGCAAGAGAGAGAGATATCAGAACCTACATCATGCCCGTAACATAGCCAAAAAGGAAATGAAAGCCTGAACCCTTACCAAACAGCAAAATTTTAGACTTGTCCCAAACTGAAAGGAGTTGCAGACAACAACATAAATGTGACTCAAAAATTGAAATTTGTTTTTGAAAGGGTAGAAAACCTTGTTGGAAAAGGAGAAAATGCTGGTTATCAGCATTTTCTCCTTTTCCGACAATGTTTTCTAAGGTTTTGTTCCTCAGGGTCGTTAAAAGTCGGGATTGTGTGGTAAAGGGTGAATATACCTATTAGATACTGTGTTGCAATGAAGAAGCTGTCAGTAAGTATAGGCTGTAAGAACTGACCTGGCAGGCATGCCTAACCTTTGACATGAGTGGAACAGTTTATTTTTCATTTTAGAAGTCGAATTGTTTGTTGTAAATCTACAACATGCATCATAACAGTATGTTATCGATTCTTTGCTTTATGGACACATGAAGTGCATACTCTTCCATTGTCTAAAATCATTGTGAACAAGAGCCATGCTGACATGGCCATCCCCCGCCGAATGCTTCCTCAATAGAATATGTGTGTCTTCTTGTAGGTTGGTATAAAGGCTTAAAAAGCTAGATTTAAGAATTATTTTCTGGCAATGCTAAATACAAAGTACAATGTAAAATTTCAATAAAGTACACTTTTCTTATATAGCTGTCAAGTGTAAACACATGAAATCAGACAGAAGAAAAAATCTGAAAAACAACAAAAAGCAATAAATAAAAAAACATTGAAGGAAGAGTTATCACTCTTGTGTACTGCACTCAGAGACAACCATCCAGCTGTGAAGTTAATACAGCTCAAGTTATGCTCCAAAGAAACCTTGAGACACAAAAATTAATAAAGGAACATAACTCCAAAATCATGGTATTGCACTTCTCCTCAATAAAATCTGCCTACCTCAGAATGGGCAATAACTCCTTAACTATACAACCAAGAGTTATGGTTCTTGTGCACTGCACTTCTCCTCAATGTGATCTATGCACATGTGAAGTATCATGTTTTCGAGTTATGCTCCAGACAAAATTTAAGTATGAAAAATACAAAGGGCAATAACTCCTGAATTATGGTACTGAAAGTTGTGGTTCTTTTAGACTGCACTTCTAGTTTTCAAGTTATGCTCTGGACAAAATTTAAGAAAGAAAAATAACGAAAGGGAATTACTCCTAAATTATGGAATCAAGAGCGTTGGTTTCTGTGCACTGCACTTTTACTCAATGTGATCTATGCACATGTTAAGTTTCATGTTTACACCTCTAGTAGTTTTTAAGTTATGCTCTGGACAAAATTTAAGTATGAAAAATGACAAAGGGCAATAACTCCTAAATTATGGCACTGAAAGTTATGGTTCTTTTAGACTTCACTTCTCCTCAATGTCATCTATCAACCTGTGAAGTTTCGTATTTATATCTCATGTAGTTTTCAAGTTATGCTATGGACAAAATTTAAGTAAGGAAAATAATAAAGGGCAATAACTCCTAAATTATGCAATCAAGAGTTATTGTTCTTGTGCACTGCACTTCTCCTTGATGAGATCTATGCACATGTGAAGTTTCATGTTTACACCTATAATACTTTTCAAGTAATGCTCCAGACAAATTTTAGGTATGAAAATTAACAAAGGCCAATAACTCCTAACTTATGGCACTGAACGTTATGGTTCTTTTAGACTGCACTTCTCCTCAATGCCATCTATCAACCTGTGAAGTTTCATGTTGATATCTCATGTAGTTTTCAAGTTATGCTATGGACAAAATTTAAGTAAGAAAAATAAAAAAGGGCAATAACTTGTGCACTGCACTACTCCTTGATGAGATCTTTCCACCTGTGAAGTTTCATGTTTACACCTATAATAGTTTTTGAGTTATGCTCCAGACAAGAAAGTGGGACGGAAGGACGGACAGACGGATTGCTGGAAGGACAGAATGACGGACGGGCAGACGGACGGCTACTATTACGATATCCCCTGCCACCTTTTCAGCAGGGGGTAAAAAAGCTGCTTCTTATCCGTGCTGTTCAATTCTTGGGTTCTCTATCTTTATTTTACATATCATACAGCTACTCATGATGATATCCAAACTACCTGTTTTACCTCAAAATTTAAAATGCAGTAAACTGTGACATAGGCAGGTCAATTCTTACAGCCTATACAGATGGCTACACTTGATTGTACTTCATATATGACACGATTGACTTTTGTTTACATATGGTCCTAGTGGTAGGTCTAAACGAGACTTTAACCTTTTAGCACAAAATGAAAAGTTTTGATGACCCTGAGGAAGAAGCCTTTCGAAAATATTGTAGGAAAAGGAGAAAATGCTGGTAACCAGCATTTTCTCCTTTTCCTGCAATGTTTTCTGCCTTTTAAAGCCAAATTGCTTAATTTGAAGAACATCTAATTTTTTGTCTGCAACTTCTTTCAATTTGGACAAGTCTAAAATTTTGGCGTCTGGTAAAGAGTTAACTCGGTAAAGAGTTAACTCGAAGAATTCCACTAATGGAAAGAAGAAGTATCATAATAAAGAATACTCACTAATGGGGCTTGGCATGGGAACATTTCCTGTGCGTGGCATTGAATGCCCTGCAATTGGTGTGCCTTGTGCAAGGGGTTCAACAGGTAAAAATTTCACTCGAGCATCAGGTGACCTTGACCTTGACCTGTGTCTATAGGTTGCTGGAGGAGGACCACCCCCTCCCCCACCTCCGCCGCCACCACCACCACCATCGCGGTTGTAATACACTCGAGCCGGTGGTTTGCCAGCTGCTGTTGGATAAGCTGGAACAAACACTCTGCCTGAATTATATGCCAAGGCTTGTGCTGGGCCTGTATAGGCTGTGGGCCCCCCTGGGCTTGGTCCCATGGCAACACTAGGTCCTTGTGAGTCTGTTGGTACTTGGGCATAACCTGGAATCTGGTTTCCAGCTGTCCCAAAAATTTGTGTTCCTGCATAGCCTGGAGTTTGAGAACCAGCATATCCCGGTGTTTGGGTACCAGCATATCCAGGAACTATGCCAGCATTTTGGGCTGGTACCCCTGCTGCACTTCCTGTCTGAGTTGGAATAGTATAACCTGGTGGTATCATATAACCCTGTGGAGTGGTTCCTGGTCTAATAGACTGAACAGGTCCCATGGAGTAACCAGCCTGGGTACTAGCAACAGGCAGTGAATGAGCTCTTACTGGGGAGACGCCAGAAGTTTGGTACCCTGCAGCAGGAATGGATCCAGTACCAGCCATAATGGTCCCCTGTCCTTGTGCTGGAATACCACTGTTATAAGGTATACTCTGTACCCCACCAAATGTCACTCCAGGTCCTGTCATGTGACCATGTTGTGGAGCCATCATCTGTGCACCTGCTGTAAGAGCACCTGTTGGAAGAGCACCTGCTGTAAGAGCACCTGGCAGCATCACAGCACCCTCTGGTGTAGAATATGCATTGACTGGTGCACTAGACATTACTGGTCTGTAAGCCTCTGGTTTGTGGACTGGTTCAAAGGCAGTTTTTCTGTCTGTACTGTCATCTTCCTTTCTCCTGTCAGATCTTTTCTTCTCTCTATCTTTATCTTTTCCCCGCTCTCTCCCTCTGTCTTTTCGTCTTCCCCTGCTGTCCTGACTACGTCCACTACGACCTGGCTCTGACAATCTGTCACTATCAGCATCAACACCTGTGTGCAAACAGAAGTGCACCCATACACCAAAACCACACATCACAAATCTAAATGAAAGCTTTCTTTACTAATTTAAACCACTATTGCAATTAACTGTAATATACTTCAATCCAATAATTTTATTATTTTTTCTTTTTTGAAAAAAATAAAAAAAAAAAAAAAAGAAAAAACATTATGTGGAAAAATGACAACTGCTTGCAACATGCAATTGCTCATTTGCACACATTGTTTTCCTTGCCTGTCATTTCACAAGGGTATCTTTCTTTCAAGAAAATGTTCCTATATTGTGTAATTTTAACCAGAAAGCAAAATTCTAGACAAGTCTGTAATTGAAGAAATTTACAGATGACAAACAAAAAGTACTGGTATTTTAAGCCTGTACAACACAATTCCAACCCTTCAAGAGAAGACTTTTGAAAACATTGTTGGAAAGAAGAGAAAATGATGGTAACCAGCCTTTTCTTCATTTCTGACAATGTTTTTTACAGTATTAAAGAACTTTGCTTTATTCATATCACTTTGGATTTGTTTGTGAATTGAAGTAATGAATTAAAATTGTTTCTAAACAGTTAGTTCAGAAAAAAAAACAGCAAAACTCATGCAATTAACTTTATCAATCAATTATCTACAAGATATGAAAAAGAAATTAAAAAAAATTTGAGATTTACGATTGTATGAAAACCAATATAATTGGATCAAAGCACTTCAACAGCAAAGTTTACCCATTACCAAACAACTCCAAACCTCAACAATCATGAGAAAGACAGTTTTTGAAAACATTGTGGGAAAAACGAGAAAATGCTGTTAAGCAGCATTTTCTCCTTTTCCCACCACGTTTTCTACCCTTTAATAGACAAATTCAATCATTTGGGTCAACTTTATTCTGTCATATGCACATGCTTTAAATATTGCTGAGTGTAAAATTCCGTTGTCTGGTAAAGGATTTGAAAAAGAAAAATCCACAAAATTTTCAACTCAAAATTCTATGTGACAGCCCCCATACCTCTATCTGCATGACGTTTTATTGGTGACTGACTTGGCCGTGATCTTCCCGTCCCAGTTGAAGGTCGTCCACCAGGTGGCGTGATAACCTCTCTTTGTTCTGGTGCACCAGCTCCACTATTCATATTGGGAGATGCCCCACCCTGGGGACTACCTCCACTCCCAGCCCCACTGCCTACACCAATACCTTGGGTTCCATAGCCTGGTGGGGCATAGTGAGTTCCCTGAAATATTTAAGGTTAAAGTCACACAGTGTATCACAGTATGGTATTACTCGAACAAATTGACCTGAAATTGACCTGTACACAAAGAATAATTAGAGAATGAATATTTTTTATCATTGCATATACTTGGATGGTACGGAAATTGTATTAATAGTAAATGTCGGGTCTGACCCTTTCAATGGCAAAGTCAAAACAAGAAACTTTCGCGGATGACATGGATCAAGATCAGACTGCACAGAAAGTGTGTCTTAGATTAATTTCATCAGCCACGTATTACCAATTCAAAGCAACAAAATCATGTTTGTTTCAGGTATTTTAAGTATTCTTAAAAGACACAACAAATCTATAAGCCTTGTCAAGGATTGAAAATAGTTCATATATTTCCACATTCAGACGACAACAGCCGAAACGAAGTTTGGACAGTAATTCAAGTGTGTAATATATGGTAATAGACGTCATTCATTTCATGTCAATTTGTTCGAATAATACAAAAAGATTTATGGTTTAATGACAATACTAAAGGCATGCATTCCAGACTCATTCATTTGAAGTGTCATCCAACAACAATGTGGTCTCAGAAAGTGCTTTACAACTGATAATTTCTATTTTCATGTAAAGATGGCCTCAAAACTGAAACAAAGATAGAAATACAAACAGATATCACACAGAAAACATAACAAATTACCAAGTTGTTGGTGTTTATCTCATCATGAAGGTCATCCCAGGGACAAGAGGTACTGTTTTGAGGCACACTGTTCACTGTACATCTGACTTAGTAGACCAATCAAATTTTGTGTTGATCTATACATGTGACTTTCTTTTTGGTTTGTTTATATACATAAGACTTTGTCAACAGATGAAATTTTGTGATACTAAGTTATCTACGGATGAATCAATTACAAAATCAATCAATCTAACTTACCATGGAAGTCATGCCAGGGACAGGGGGTACCATTGAGACAGGCTGTTCTCTATACTGAGACAAAAGTGGTCTGTAAACTGGGCCAGCTGCTGTACCATGGTCCTGAAATAGGTCAAGGTCACATTAAATAAAGGTTAATGTGTTTCAGTTTAACATTGTTTTAATAGCTTATGTCATATCACAGAGGTCAGTGCATCTACACATGTTTCCTGGCTTTCTCAAACCAGCACTGACACAACTTTCTTTCCAAGTCAATAACTACTTTTCCTCACATGCATCAGAGGTGAGAGGCAAAAACTCACCGCAAAGAAAGTTAGCCCCAACCGGGTATTGAACTCTCCAGGTCACAAGTCAGATGCCTTTACCACTGAGGTACCCGGGCCGGCTAATAAAGGTTAAAGTTAATATTGATAAATGACAAATAGAAACAAGAGCAAGGCGTGTAGATGCAAAAGCTAGGATGTAGGAACTTTTCTTCAGTGAGTAATCTAAATCAAAAAAGGGGTATAAATTTGTCAAAAATAAGCTTAGAGTTACCTGCCCTTCCATTGTGGGTTTTGGGATACTTAAAAAAAAAAAAAGTAATAACAGAGAGGTGAGAAAATGGTCAAAGTTTTGCCGTGTGACAAACCTTTGAAATGGTCGAAAATGGAAGTGTTTGCAGGCTGCAAGTAACAGTGGTTCTGAATATGGGTAGAAAAATTTTGTAGAAAGGAGAAAATGCTGGTTACCAGCATCTTGTCCTTTTTCCCAATGTTTTCATGAGGTCTTTCCCTCAGGGTGAAACAAAACACTGATTAAATGTGGTTCTGAAGATGGGTAGAAAACACTGTGGAAAAAGGAGAAAATGCCACTTATAATGTTTTCATAAACTCTTTACCTCAGGGTGAGAAAACATTTTGGGAACAGGAGAAATTGGCAGTTACCAGCATTTTCTTTTTCTTCCCAGAATGTTTCTGTAAGGGTTCTTCCTCAGAGTCAGTAAATCACTGGATTATCTGATGAAAGTTCAACCCTTCACCACACAAACCCGAGTCAAAATGACCTGGAAAGCATTTGAAAACACTGTAGGAAAAGAAGAAAATGTTAGTTACCTCCATGATCTCCTTTTCTCACAATTTTTTCAAAATCCCTTTTTTCAAGGTCTTTAAAACTCAGAATTGTGTGGTAGAGGACTAAAAAGAAAAATGGGAACCAACTCACGGTAAGATAATACTGGGTACCGGTCCCTGTGTTGGCCTGGACCCCAGCTGAAGAAGAGGGTGGGGGCATGGTTTGGACATAAGCTGACTGCATGGCTAGAGTTTCTTTTAGATTGTTGACTTCTTGTCTTAATCTCCAGAGTTCATCATCAGCCCCTGATGTTCCTGGAGAAAAAAAGTGACAAACTATTGAAATCTCATAATTTCTAACTTTCTTTTGGAAAAAAAAATGACAAAGATGTTCCTGCTAGAACATAGTGACAAACATGATAGTCTAATGATTTGAAGTAAAGGGTTGATTGATTGTTTGGAATAATGTTAAAAACACAAAACATTTAACAGTTATATCGCTGCAGCCAGCACACCTATCTAAGTTTTCTTGGAGTTCCTTTTACCAGTGCTTCACAAAATATTCTTCCAAAGACACTGACTGCTTTCCCACATTACCATTGTTGAAACAATGATCAGCAATGAGAAAGTGAATCCTGTCGCAATGACTAAAATAAATCCTCAGAAAGTAAAATGGCTGACCCGGTGATTCAAATCCACGACCCCACTGTCCTCAAGTACTGTAAGCTACCCACTGCACTCCTGGGGCTTGGCACATTCCAGATAATACTGGTACTTCTGGTACTTGTTCTCTTTGTCATTTCACACAGCAGTAAGTATCTATACAGACCTAAAGTTGCTCCCTGACAAGATAAGTTATCCAGCAGCCATCAGACACGTAATTTATCCAAGAGAAATAGATAATATAATGAAGGGTCTAGATGATAGTGGTAAAAGTTTTCTAGATCATTTCAAATACAAGTATCTATACAGACCTAAAGTTGCTCCCTGACCAGACAAGTTATCTAACATTCCGTTCAGTCTGTTAATCTCATCTCTCTGGGCTTCAAGAATATCATACAGCTTGGCTAGCTCATCTTCTTGTCCAGCTGAAAATTGAACACTAACAGTTATCATGTTCAAATGGTTTACCAAGTAAAACAAGAGCTAAACATGCCGAAGCTAATGCTTTGCTGCATTGCTTCTTTAAATAGACTGATTTTCTGTGGAAAGTTGAAAAAACAGCATAACTAATTCAGATATATTTTGATGGTTACCAACCATACGATAGTCAACAACCAGGGGTGGACTTGATTTAGCTGATCTTAGTACTCTGCAAAGTGGAGACTATAGATCCAAGAAAACACACTGCAGTCTGATCACGATCTTCAATGATTATGCAAAGACAACTATAAATGTGATAGGTATTTCAAGATTTAAAATCTACCATCTGGAAGTAGTTGCTTTTACAGTGAAAATCTAGTCGTAAAAGTGGCATAACTGTGTCAAACATAATTCAGGATTACCTGAGCCGGTTGTATAGGTTTCTCCTTTTGATAGTTAACTACTTGCCAAGGTTTAAGTAGATGTTTTCAGAAATGAGAGAGATATGTGAAAATGTCAAAGTTTGCACAACCACAATGCTACCAACACAGATGGCGAAAGTGCTATGACAATACCTTGTTTCTATGTTGAGAAGAACAGCCACACTAATAAAGTAGTCCTATAATTGTGTTCACCAAAATGGTACCAGCAAGTCTTTTAAGTGAATGCAATTCTTATTTTCACATGACACATTTTCCACCAGTTTAAGACTCTTCTAAAAATAGATGTCACATGGCAGCAACTATGTATGAACTATGTTCTACAGTCCGCACAGGTCGACTCAAGTCGAAACTCCTAACTTTTGGTCAATTTTCTGCATGTCAAAAGAACCATTCTACCTCAGGATTCAATCAATCATTAGACAAGATAGATTTTATGGTTCCATAATGATGTGATGACTTGCTTGGTACAATGGATCATGTAGATACATTAAATGACCTTTTGCCATAGTATGGCTCAATTATTATATGGCCTACAACACGCGAAAAGGGGCATTCGGACATTTGCGTAACGTGTTGTCTCAGATCAGCCTGCTCAGTCTGCGCAGGCTGATCCGAGACAGCACTTTACGACTACATTAGATTTAGTCGTATAGTAGACTTGCGTGAAACAGAAAATTACATAAAAGTGGAAAGTGTCGTTTCGGATTAGCCTGCGCGGACTGCACAGGCCGATCTGAAACGACACTTTACACAAATATCCAAATGCCCCTTTTCATGTGTCGCAGGCCATATATAGCAATACATGTACATACTGATCATCTGTGAGCTGAGATCAGCCTGGTTGATTTCGGTATGTAGTTGTTG
Source organism: Hippopus hippopus (assembly GCA_946811185.2). Classification (NCBI taxonomy): domain Eukaryota; kingdom Metazoa; phylum Mollusca; class Bivalvia; order Cardiida; family Cardiidae; genus Hippopus; species Hippopus hippopus. The sequence goes on along the minus strand of OX328098.1, from coordinate 74,962,765 downwards.
CTCACGATCATCCAACATTCTCTGTAAGAAGTCCGCAACTTGCTGGGCTTGGTCAAGGTCAGCTGCAATTACCTGCATTCTTGCTTCCTGTCTTTCCTATAAATAGATTTGTAACATGATCGAGTCATTAAGTGATTAAAGCTGCATAGTGGAAACAAGTTAAAAATTGATCTTGTCCTCACAAGTTAGTTCTTGTTGAAAGGACATAATTGCCTTATTCACAACAGCCGAATCATATCTTTCAAACTACGTAACAACAAGACTGATTGATCAATGCAATTTAGCAATCAACTTTTGAAAGAACGATGAGCTACTATAAATATTTTGACCAACCAAATTCATGCCATATTTTCAGTTTGCTAGTACATTCCCATTTCATGGTGAATGGTGACAATTAAAATTTTGTCTCCGCAAAGTTTTGACCACTATAACTTTCTTAATATCTATCTGTTTGTTCCAGGCCATGCATGAGATTGAAGATAAACAGCCATAAAACATGGAAAAAAAAGTATATTTAATATCAAATACGAATGAAGTCACTACCGGCAAACTCAGACAATATGAGAAAAACTCTGCTAGTGTGATAAAACCTTGGCCAGTATGACTCAGCAAATATCAAATCAGAAATGAACGATGAATCTAGGCCATCAATTGAAAAGATTGTCAATAATCAAATATCTCGTATTGACCAAGTGACTGCTGTATTAGACCTCAGCCTTTGAGGTCATATACCATACAACACTGACCTAGTATCATTTGGTCAAAATGAAATCACTAAGTCTTGATTAGTAACATTATAATTGTTTTTACCTTCTGTAACTCCATATGATCTTTCAAAGCTTTGATTTCATTTTGGTAACTTTCTTCCTGATCGTCCAACTTCTGTTCCAACATGGCTGCCTCTGCCTCGGCATCAATAATCTGAAAAACATAAACTGAACTCTTTACCAAACAATAGCATTCTAGACTGGTCCAAATTGAATGCAAGTACACAACAAATTCAGTGAAGCTCAAAAGATTATTTCTGTCTTTGAATGGTAGAAAACTGATAGTCCAACTTCAGTTCCAACATAGCAGCTTCTGTATCCGCAGCTCAGCCGGTTAGCTGACTCATGACCTGGTGGTTGCATAGTTGATACCAGGTTGAGGCAAACTGTCTTTCAGGCAGTTTTTTGACTCTCTTCTCTGATTTATGTCAGAGAAGGAGTCAGTGGCTTGGAAAGGAAGTTGTGTGAGAAAGCCAGGAAACATTCATGTATGTGCACTGACCGCCATGATATGACCTAAGCTATTAAAATGGCATTAAACTCCAATATAAACATACCAAAATAAAGAAATTTACCTCTGCATCTATGTTGTGGTAAAACAATAGTTACTCTTTACTAAATGTCAAATAGTTGCCTTTGCAGCCAGTGTACATCAAAATCAGGCTGCACAAAACGTGCAGCCTGATCTTTGATCGACACTGTCTGCTTTGCTGAAACACTGTAGGCAAATGCAAACATGATATTGCAATTATTTTGGCTGTATTTCTAGGATGAAAATGTCTGATGGTTTATTTGGTGTTTTAAGGATTAACACTTACCAAACAATCCCTAGTTTTCATGACCCTGTGGAAGAAGCCTTTTAAAAATGTTGTGGGAAAAGGAGAAAATGCTGGTAACCAGCATTTTCTCCTTTTCCCACAATGTTTTCTACCCTATCCAAAACAAACTTCAATATTTGAGTCACATTAATTTTGTTAATTGTCTGCAAATGCTTTCAATTTGGACTGGTCTAAAATTTTGTTGTTTGGTTAACCCTTTCACAGATAAGCCCTGGTTTTTAAGGCTCTGTGGTTGAAGGCGTTTGAAAACACTGTGGAAAAAGGAGAAAATGCTCATAACGAGCATTTTCTCCATTTTCCACAGTGTTTTCTTCTCTAACAGATAAAAATACCACCTTTTTTGCCACTCTAAATTTGTCATCTGCAAATTCTTTTAATTTCAGCAGACCGAAATTACCTCATCTGGTAAAGAGTTAAGAGTTAATTAAAATCAGAACAACAAACATAGACAGTGATTCAACTAAATTTTCTTGTGCACAAATCATTATGCAGAACAAGCATATGACATGACAAAATGAAAATCTTATCATATTAAAATTAGCTCAAAATTATGAAAAATTGATTGTGTAATACTATGTTAAATTATGGGCCAGATTGATAGATTGATTGAATGGTGTTTGAAGCCGCTTTCAGCATTATTTCAGTCATATCACGGCGACAGCTTACATATTCATGCATTTCCTAGGTTTTACCAGTACTATGCAAGGGCTCCAAAGTGTCTTGCCCAAGAACACCATGGCTTCCAGGCTACGAGTCCCACACTTTACCACTGAGCCACGCATGACCCCAAATTATGGGTCACAACAAAACCTAGAAAGTGGGATCTAGAAAATGTTTCCATAAGGAAATAATAATTCTGACTGTATGAAATTATGGCTAAATGGAATGTTATTGTTTTACATGCTCAAAATATTTATGTTAAACCAAGAATCAAGACAAAGAACCTTGTGATTCAACATAGTGTTTCAATGCAAAAAATTTATGATATTACTGTAAAATCACAGTGTAAAAATGTATTATTTTAGCCCTTTTGCTCTAAGCATTATTTTGCTTCCTCGGCAGAATATCTCACTCTTCGAGACATTATTTCCTTTAAAAAACCTCAAAAGATCAATTTTATGAGACAATATCTTCCCGTTACATGGAGTCATAGTACAAGTTTACATGTCAAAATTGTCCGTTCTAGTAAGACATCTATCATGCATACATAGAAGGGGTCCTTCAAAGAGCCTTCCAGAATGAAAGGGATTAGATTCCCAAAATATTCATCTAGTGGTTTACTGTTTACATGCTCAAAGTGCTTTATTGTGTATGTCACATCAAAGGTCATGGCGAAGTATCTTTTGATTCAACAAAATCTTTCAGTGCAAAAATCTGATGAAATAATAATAAAATAACAATGTAAAAATGTTACTATATTAGATTCTCAAAATATTCATCAGGTGATTATCCTATTACCACACAATCACAAGTTCCAACAACCTAGAGTGAAAAGCCTTTTGAAACATTGTTGGGAAATGGAGAAAATGCTGGTAACCAGCATTTTCTCCTTTTCCAACAATGTTTTCTACACTATCAAAGGCAAATTCCATCATTTGAGCCCCATTTAAACTGTTGTCTGCAAATGCTTTTAACTTCAACATCTAAAATTTGTCGTGTTGTAAAGAGTTAAGTTTTACATGCTCAAAATATTTGATTGTGTATGTTACATCAAAAGTCATGACAAAATATCCTCTGGTTCAACAAAATTATTATGACATAATGATAAAATGAAAACATAAAAATGTTATTATTTTAGAATCTCAAAATATTCATTTAGAGTTTTACCGTAACCTTTAGAGCACGGAATAAAGCTTGGGGACATTTTAGATCTAGAAATAAGACTCATATAATTGCAACTTTAGTGCTGCTCTTTTCCAGAATGTTTAAGCAAAGCTGACAGTGTAGATCATAGATCAGACTGCACATGATCAGACTGTACATTTTGATCTTGATCTACACTGGCCGTAGAGGCAACTACAGTCGTGAAAGGCGTTTCAATGGTTAAGAATCAGAATATAGTACCTAGATTGTAAGTATGTCATCAACATCCATGTAGAAATTCAGAGTTTTGACAACCCTGAGATAGATAGCTTTTGAAAATGTTGTGGGAAAAGGAGAAAAGGCTGATAACAATCATTTTCTCACTTTCCCATTTAACATTTTTTACACCGTTAAAGACAAAAAGTATCATGTGAGCTAAATTCAATTTGTCGTTTGGTAAGAATTAGTGTACACAACGAGAAATTTGAGCATCAACAATGATGACCTTTTTATATTTTCATTACCACGACATTATATGGCTTGCTACATGCAAAAAGGAGCATTAGGACATTTGCGTAAAGTGTCATCTCGGATCAGCCTGCACAGTACGCGCAGGCTAATCCAAGATGGCACTTTACGACTACATTAGATTTTGTCCTACAGTAGACGTGCGCAAAACTGATAATTACATAAAAACAGAAAGTGTCGTTTCGGATTACCCTGCGCGTACTGCGCAGGCTGATCCGACACGACACTTTACGCAAATGTCCGAATGCCCCTTTTAGCGTGTTGCAGGCCATATGATTTTTGCTCTGAATCAGAGCAAAGTACCCAAATTGTTGTTTAGAAAAGTGTGTTTGTGTAGAAACTGTATGAAATAATGATAATTAATATAACAATGTAAAAATGCTGTTAATTGAGGTACCAAGTGTTTCTTGAGGTGATTTTTTTGTAAAAAGATTGTCTTTAGACTCACAAGTGATGAGTGTGCCATATAGTGCCATTGGTCCTTTTCCCTGAATACTTTTAAAAGCTGTCAAAAATGGGGACATATATGATATTTTTCATTTGGTATGAGACAAATAACAAATGTGAATTTCAGTGGATTTAAGTGGAATTATGAATAAATTAGATTTTAACCATAATTAAACACATGCTACCTCTCACCTGTGATTGCTAAAAAAGTACGAAATAGAAATATACATGCTAAATTTTACAGTTTCCTTAACCCCTATCCTGCTAAATAACTAAAATGAAATTTTCAATTCAATAATTCAAACCCAAATATTGCAAGTTATATTTTGGGGAATAATATCTCCTAATTCCGTGCAGTCTGATCTTGATATATGCTGTCTACAAAAGGTCAGTGAGTCGTGCTTAGCGGATTAAGGGTTAACTCTTTACCAAACGACAAAATTTTAGACTGGTCCAAATTGAAAGCTTTTGCAGAAGACAATCTGAATGTGGCTAAAATGATGGAATTTGTCTTTAACCCTTTACCAAACAAGCCCTGGTTTTCACGACCATGGAAAGGAAAGCTTTTGAAAACCTTGTGGGAAAAGGAGAAAATGCTGGTAACCAGCATTTTCTCTTTTTCCCACAATGTTTTCTACCCTTCCCAAAACAAAAATTCAATTTTTGAGTCACTTTAAGTTTGTCGTCTGCAAATGCATTCAATGTGGACCAGTGTAAAATATTGTCGTTTGGTAAAGAGTTAATAGGATAGAAAACAGTGTGGGAAAAGGAGAAAATGCTTGTTACCACAATATTTTCAAAAGGGTTCCTTCTTTGGGGCGTTAAAACTGAGGACTGTGTGGTACAGAGTTAAAAAACTTAACTTTTAACCGAATTACAAAGTTTTAAAACCATCCAACTAAAAAGCCCTTTGCAAGCAAGAAAAAAAAAAATGTCTTTTATTGGGGGATTTATATTAGAAAAGGCTGGAAAACATTAAGAGAAGAGGAAAAAAAAGCTTGTTACAAATCCTGTATTTAAGCCACATTTAATATTTTTTATCACATAAAACCTCCTCCGGCAGTGTATTAAACCCATGACTTATTTTTGATAATACACTAGTGTATTATCGTTTTTTTGGGTCTCATTTCTGATCAGTTTTCAGTCATGAGCGTGTGAAGCCAGAGAAACCAACCACAGTTTGTGCGGGAATTTGTACTGTTACGCTGTTTCGGGGAAAAATGACATCGTTGTTGCTACGACGTATACGTGGGCAAAGTTTATGATTTTTATGTTTCATAAAAACCAAGAAGTGCAGCGAAAGTCTCTCAGAAACAATGTCATTGCGGAAATAGGTGGAATTAATCCCTCTATAAACTATTTCATTGTTCTTTCGGTCTAAATGTCGAAGAACTATCTACTTGTGTATGTACACATTTGAAACCAAACTACAACTGTAAACATGGACCTGTGAACGGTATAGAGGCTAAAGGTGATGATGCAGGATATTTTTTTGTCTTTCATTCATTTTATGTGATAAATAGAATCTCACATTCGTGTTTATCTATTATCATCTTTATCAAACTCGTTGACTAAAATGTATTTGACGCTCCCAAAGGCTCGCTTCATACAATTTTAGTCAACTCGTTTGATAACTAGAGGCGCTTGAGCGCCTGTATCGCTCCACAGGCCTGATATTTCTATAATGGCGAAAGGAAGTTTTTAACAATTATCATTCAATCCTGCATTTTAGCTCACTGAAGAAACAATTTGGTAGACAACCACCATAGGAACTTACCTGCAAAACAACAATGAAATCCAATGAATAGTTTCAGAGAAGAAATTTTTCAAAGATTTTACTTTATACCATTAAAGGAAAATGAGTCTCCCATAAAAGCCATGTTTTTTGACAGATCTTTTTTTTTTTAAGGAATTCTGTAAACCTGTATCTAAGGAACATTCCTGCAAAATAATAATGCTATCCAAATAGCGGTTTGGGAGGAGAAGATTTTTAAAGGTTTTTTACTTTGGTTGCCATGGCAACCAGAATTCTTCATGGAACACAATTATTTGAAGGAATTTGAAAGAGGACCACCAAAGGAACATTCCTGTGAAATTTGGTAAAAATCCAGTCAATAGTTTCTGAGGAGAAGTTTTTTAAAGAAAAAGTTTACGGACGCACGCACGGACGAACGGACGGACGGACGGACGGACGCACGCACGACGGACACAACGCCATGACAATAGCTCGCTGGCCTTTGGCCAGTGGAGCTAACAACAATGAAATCCAATGAATAGTTTTAGAGAAGAAATTTTTCAAAGATTTTACTTTATACCATAAAAGGAAAATGAGTCTCCCATAAAAGCCATGTTTTTTGACAGATCTTTTTTTTTTTAAGGAATTCTGTAAACCTGTATCTAAGGAACATTCCTGCAAAATAATAATGCTATCCAAATAGCGGTTTGGGAGAAGAAGATTTTCAAAGTTTTTTTACTTTGGTTGCCATGGCAACCAGAATTCTTCATGGAACACAATTATTTGAAGGAATTAGAAAGAGGACCACCAAAGGAACATTCCTGTGAAATTTGGTAAAAATCCAGTCAATAGTTTCTGAGGAGAAGTTTTTTAAAGAAAAAGTTTACAGACGCACGCACGAACGAACGGACGGACGGATGGACAGACGGACGGACGCACGACGGACACAACGCCATGACAATAGCTCTCTGGCCTTCGGCCAGTGGAGCTAAAAATGATAATACATAAACACTCATGTAAGATCCTCTATATCTGTAACTGCATTTCATTTGGAGATGTCTAACATTTTGTTGACTTGCAAAGATCAACAATGACTTATTGACTAAAGAACTAATCCTTATCCCTTAACCCTCTACCACACAATCCCGAGTTTTAACGACCTGACAGAAAAGATTTCTGAAAACTTTGTGGGAAAAAGGAGAAAATGCTGTTAACCAGCATTTTCTCCTTTATCCCACAATGTTTTCTTCCATTTCAAAGTCGGAAATTATCTTTTGAGCAACAAAGAATTTGTTGTCTGCAAATGCTCTTAATTTGGACAAGTCTAAAATTTTGTTGTGTGGTAAAGAGTTCAATAAATCACTGTGAGAAAAAACTATGTACTGTACTTCAATGGCACAAAAACATTGTTGGAAAAGAAGCCAATGATAACTGGAAGCACTGGCTTCTTTTCCAGCAATGTTTTTTCCAAACTGCCCATCACATCAGAGTAAATGTTGTATTTGAACAGGGAGTCATATACAAGTCAGCATCTTACCACAACAAAGCTTTTAAAATAGTGGCCCATACCAAATCTATCTCTAATCAACTACAAATTTCGAAACATGTGTATCACTTACCCCTGATTTGTGTAAAAACTTAATAAATGGACGCCGTCTTTTGAAAATCTACCATCAACAATAACAAGGGGTAGATAAAAATCTTTACACTTTACCACACAGTCCCGACTTTTAATGACCCTATGGAAGAGCGCTTTCAAAAACATTGTGCGAAATGAAAAAATGCTGGAAACCAGCATTTTTTTCTTTTCCCACAATGTTTTCTATAAATTCAAAGAGAGAAAACAACATTTTAGCAACATCAAATATGTTGTCTGCAAATGCTTTTAATTTGGTTAATTCCAAATTGTTGTTTGATAAAGAGTTACCTCTTTACTAACGCTTTCCAAAACAACAAAGTTTAGACTCATCCTAGTTTAAAACATCAGCCGACAACAAATTCAAAATTGATACAAATGAGCTTATGCTCTATGATAGGGTACAAAAAATTGCAGCGTTAAGGAGAAAATGCTGATTACCAGCATTTTCTCCTTTTCCCACAATGTTTTCAAAGGCCTTTCTGCTCAGGAGCATTAAAACATGGGACTGTGTGGTAATGGGGTATTCACTGATTGAGTGAAAGTATCGTAAATGAAAATTATCGTTGAATTTAAAAATTTTGTAAATAGTTCCAACAAGTAAGGTAACTTTTTTTTCTTTTTTAAATCTGTATAAAACGCTAAAACAGAGAAATATTTATCTTAATTGACACAACGTTATTCTATGGGTAAACATCACATTTTATGACATAGTCATCATTAATGACATCATTATTACAGCATGTTTCATATACACAAAGTATAAAGACGATTTACAGAGGTCTTGATTTTTACACATGTCAAAAAAGATGAGAAAAATATGTGCTGTATTTTGAGCAGACTATTCAATTTAGTTGGATATGGATTGAGAATAAGGAACAGGATGAACAGAACAGATGGTTGGTGTTTCGGATTAAGAAAATTTATGGTGCTCAGCTCGGAAGAAAAATGTCCTTTTTTGACTCTGACACATTTAATTTATCCAAACACTTTTTAATTTGCACAAGTTTGCACAAATTGTTGATTTGAAGGTGTTTATTCAGAACCCTTAAAAAAAGGTAAAACTTTAATTACCTTTTTATTTGCATCTTCTTCTTTCGTCCTCATGGCGCGTTTCAATGAGATCAGCTCATTTTGTAATTCGTCAAATAAATGTTTTTCTTCTGAGTTTAGAGAGCTGCGACGACTGAAGGCAGACTCGTTATCGTCGTCATGGACAATCTTAGTCTGTGGAAAAAAAAAAGAAAATATCTTATTTATGCCTTGTAGCATTTAGGTCCTTATGGAAGTTGAATGGATCAAGATCAGACAGTAAAGAACATGTAGTGCAATCACAGATCTCTCTACTGTTTTGTATTTTATTCTTTACCAAACAAGTTCTTTGCTTTTCCAGGATGCATAGAGTAAGATCATACTGTAAACAATGTGCAGTCTGATTATGAATCTACACTGGTGCTTCACAATTAACGAGGCAATCTCACATTTTAAGGAATAATGCTTCTGAAATAGAGAAACTATTGGTAACAAGCAATTGAAAAGTTTGATAGTCTTTGAATTTAGAATTGAGCCCTATACAACGTGTCAAAATTTCAGACCTGTCCATACCCAAGGCTTTTATAGATGAAAGGAAAAATGCTGGTTACCAGCATTTTCTCCTTTTCTCACAATTTTTCAAAAGGCTTCTTCCTCAGGGTCGTTAAAAGTCGGGACTGTGTGGTAGAGATGTAACGGCTAACCTGTTTGGCTCTATTTCTGGCCTCTTTCAGAGCATTTCTCAACCTCTGTAATTCTTCATTTAATCTTCTTATCTCTTCTTGATTGGTTTTTAGCTCTTCTCTGAACTAAAAAGAAAAATATTTCAAATTAAATTTACTCTTTACCACACAATCCTGAGATTTAAGAACCCTCTGGAGGAGAGCTTTTGAAAATATTGTTGGAAAAGGAGAAAATACTTGTAACCAGCATTTTCTGCTGGTAACCAGCATTTTCTCCTTTTTCCAGAATGCTTTCTATCCTATCAGAGAACTTAAGCTCATCTGCGCCACTTTTGAATTTGTCATCTGCAGTTGTTTTGAAATTGAAAAAGCATAAAGCTTGTCGTGTTGGAAAGAGTTAAATAAGATTAACATTTGTTTGTTTGGTCTTTTATGTCCTTTTCAACATTATTTCTGTCATATCACAGCTGCCCAAACACCTATCACTGTCACAGCCTGAAATTGTATACCCTACCTTTTTTTGAGATTTAAAACTTGTCTAAGTTTGAAGTAAATATCTTCAATAATAACAGAGATATTTTAAAAATTGTCAAAATTTTACATGACAACGCCAGAGCTATGGCAATACCTCTTTGAAAAATAGTCGAGCTCAAAAATGCCAGTCCTATATTGATTTTGCTAGTCATAAAAAAAGCCACTGGCAAAAAATTACCTCTTAATAAAACAACAAGATTCAAACCCTGGATTTGAAACAAACTTAATTATATGATGGCGGAATGTTTAGCGCCCCCTCTACCTAATTTGAAGTAGCACATAAATCTTTGATAAATTTTTGGGGAAAAAAAAAAACCCTCTTCGGAACAATACCTTATTTTTTTCATTTTTGACCTTCTCATCTCTCTTGTCCAGTTTAGACTCTGCCCTCTTTAGCTGATCTCTCAGTGATTGGTTCTCGTGATCAGACTTGTCCAGTCTATTTTTTGCATCATCCGCATCTTTAAAACTTTTGTTCAGTTTATCATGTACAAAGCCCTGTAAATCCTTAAATGTCTTTCCGAGAACATCTTTGTCATTTTCTGGTTCAATCGAGACCTGAAATGAAATAAATTTCTTTGTTCAATGCTTGAACCTTTAACCTTTCCAAGACAATCCGAGTTTTAACAACCCTTAGAAAGAGGGCTTTTGAAAACAATGTAGGAAAAGGAGGAAAGGCTGGTAATCAGCATTTTCTCCTTTTTCCATGTTGTTTTCTATCCTTTCAAAGACCAATTCCACCATTTGTGGCACAGTCAAATTTTCGTCTGCAAATCCTTTGAATTCAGACAAGTCCAAAAGTTTGCTGTGTGGTGAAGAGTTATATCTTTATCAAACAACAAAATTTTAGACTTGTCCAAATTGAAAGCATTTGCAGACGTCAAATAAATGTGAATCAAAAACTGAATTCAATTTGGTAAAGGTGAAAAACGTTGTGGGAAAGGAGAAAATGCCGGTTACCAGTATTTTTCTCCTTTTCCTACAAGGTTTTCAAAAGCGAAAAATCCCTGCATTTAAGCAATATTTTATTTGTCAATTCCATATGCTTTGGTCTTCAACAAGTATAAACTTTTGTAAATTAAGTACAGATTTAGGGTTCCTTCAACCAAATTACAGTCATGTCACAGGGACCAGTCTACCTATCTATGTCTTCTTAGAGTTTTTTTTTTCCACTACTATGCACAACACTTTTTACAAGCCTTTGGCAGCTTTTCTCCATTAATTCTTTACTTAACAACAGAATTTTGACTGATCCAAAAGCATGAGCAGATGACAATCTAAATGTAACTAAAACTGATTAGATTTGTCTGTGAAAGGGTTGAAAACATTAAAGGGAAAGGAGAAAATTCTAGTTAGCAGCATTTTTTTCCGTTGTCCACATTGTTTACCAAAGGTTTTTTTTTGCCCCTGGGTTGTTAAAATCTGGAATTGTTTGTCAGGGTTAACAGTATCAAAACAGTATTTAGCATTGACCAAAAAATAAAATCTTGATGCAACATCTTACATCTATCAATGTTCCTGAAAAGAGGTTAGCCAAGCTGGGATAAAGTAATAACAAGCCTTCTGTGATATGCAATGAAATACTAGGTTTGGCAAAAAATTTGTTTTTCTTTATTTTTTTTTCACTGTGTAAAATCTGTAATGATTAGATGGAGTTTTTGTATAGCTTCAATAATTTTTCCTTTTTCCACTATACTTCAAAAACTTTCTTTCTCAGGGTTGTGATAACTTAGGACTACTTGGGAAAGGAAAAATAGAAAAGCAAGCCCATAGTCTAACCAAACATTTCAGCCATGCTCTTTGAAAACAGGTTTTAACCCATTACCACACAATCCCGAGTTTTAACGACCTCAAGGAGAAGGACTTTTGAAAACATTGTGGGAAAAGAAGAAAATGCTGGTAAACAGCATTTTCTTCTTTTCTCACAATGCTTTCTGCTCTTTCTGATACAACTCTCATCATTTTGGCCACATTTAATTTTTTGTCTGCAAATACTTTCGATTTGGAACAGCCTAAAATTTTGTTGTGTGGTAAAGAGTTAATGTATCTCCAGGATGCATTATACCAAGGAAGTTATCACAAAATTACTGATCCACAAAATCCATTTTGTCCATCAATCGACTATATTTTTAAGGTAGAATGGTCCTTTGACATGCAGAAAATTTACCAATGGCAAAAAGTTTCTACCCATGTCAGCATGCGCGGAATGACATGGGTCGATACTTTTTGCAGATGCAGTAAGCCCCCTTTTCACAGTCTAAGCAATCATTTACTAACCTTTGAACTCTTAAAGGACTGTGACAGCTCTTTAAGACGTCGTCTAAGATCTGAGTTTGGTGTGGACTCCAACATTCTGGACTGGTACGTTTGTGTATCTTGTTCCACTTTGTCCTTCAGGGCAACATTCTGAGCCTGTAAATACAACAAGGTTTGATTGACTTTTGTTTATTTATCGTCAGCACCGGTCTCCCATATGGGTGACATTCCCTGTTTCAGGCTGTTAATCAGATGATGGGGGAAAGTGCAAGATACAGGAGGAAACCCCATCCCAAGTTAAGCCTGGTTCTTTAACATGCTCCATGCAAAGCACCATCACATACGATCTAGGTTAAACGTCTCATCTGAAAGACTATAAGTTAAAATAGTTGGCCTGCAGTGGAATCAAACCCACACCAAATGTCCAAAGATTTTTAGCCAACAAGTCTCACCTCTAACCACTTCAGCTACACAGGCTGACCAATAAAATTGTAATTCTTGAGTTTTAAGATTTGGCATGTGTGATGCTATAAACACAGTTTTGAAAACAAACGCACCGCAAAAAATTGCCAATGCTCGGATGCGGTTGATTGATTTTCAGTGAAAATTCTAAGTCTAAAAAGGGGCATAACTGTGTCAAAAATACTTTGATTGTTACCTGCCCTTGTATAGGTCCTCCCTTTGATAGTGAACAACTTGTCCAAGCCAATGTCTTCAGTAATCACAGAAATATTATACAATGTCAATGCAAACAAAAACGACGTGGACAACACCTTGGGTACGGCAAAATGTTTTTTTCTTAAAACAGCCAAGCTAATAAAATAAGCCATGCTCTGTGAAAAGGTTTAATGCATTAGCAAATAATATCCAACCAGGTCAGCCTACACAGCCCATGCAGGTTGAGCTGGGTCAGAACTTTTTGCTATCAGTTAATTTTCTGCATGTAAAAGGACCAGTTTACCACATGATTCAGTTGGTGGATAAACAAAAAGAATTTTATGGGTCCATAATTCTATTATGACTTGTTTGATATTACCCCCTTTTGCCAGAGTACTGGTTATACGTTTTCGAACAAATGAACTTAAAAATAGCAAATATGAGCCGTATTCTTAAATGGCCCCATTAACCCTTCACCGCACAAGCCGACTTTTAACGACCCTAGGAAAGAAGCCTTTTGAAAACATTGTGGAAAAAGGAGAAAATGCTGCTAACCAGCATTTTCTCCTTTTCCCACAATGTTTTCTACCCTATCAAAAGAAAATTGCACCAGTAGAGCCACATTGATATTGTCATCTGCAACTGCTTTCAATTTTGACAAGGCTAAAATTTTGTTGTCTGGTAAAGGGTTAAAACGTTGAACATGTAAAACATGAGCGCAGCATGCAGATGTCAACGCTCGGCTGCAAGTGCTTGATTTTTTAATGAAAATTCTAAGCTGAAAAAGGGGCATAAATGTGTCAAACATATTTTGATGGTTACCTGCCCCCTGTTGTATGAGTTTCCCTTCTGATAGTAAACAACTTGTCCAAGTTTGAAATAAATATCTTCAGTAATAACAGATATATGACAAAATGTCAAAGTTTTTGCACAGTGATGCAAACACTGCTGCCATCCTGGGTTATTGCAATAACTTGTTGTTTTCTTTGAAAAAAGTCAGACTAAAAATCTCTCTACCTTGACTGTTTCTAGTTGCGAGATCAGTTTTCTCATTTCTTCATCTTTTTTCTGTGCTTCTTTCGTCTTCCTCTCTCCATCAATAGCCTTTGCTTTTTCTGTCTGAAGTTGTTTCTCCATGGTCTGTTTGTCCGTCTGTAAGAAAAAATTGTAAAAGAAGTAAGTGCCAATAACTATACACCAATACCTTGTCTATTTAATTTTCTACCAGATCAAACAATCTCATGTTTAAACCCTTAGCCTGTCACAAAAAACCTAAAAAGAAAGCTTTTGATAACAGTGTAGGAAAAGGAGAAAATGCTGGTGACCAGCATTTTCTTCTTTTACCACAATGTTTGCAGAAGTTGTCTCCCTTAGGATAGTTAAAACTTTGAATAGTGTTGTATAGGGTTAATGCAGGGAAATTGCTTCTTGCATTTTTTTTTGTACATTTTGGAACTGAAAATAAAATAGGTTGGATATTTACTAATCAAAACCCATGTTAAAGAACCAAACTAGCAATTTACAAGCTTTAGACCTCATATTACATTGACTATAACTCTTTTGTTAAAATTATGTGACCTCATTTTACAAGGGAGATAACTCCATAAAGTTGAAATTCAATTATCTATTGACCCCATTTAAAAAGGGAGATAACTAAACTTAAAATTTTATTACCCACTGATCTCATTTAAAAAAAAGGTAACTTTTAAGATAAAATTTTATCACTCATAGACCTCAAATAAAAAGGGTGACAGCTCTTGAAATACTACCACCTTTATAGCTTATATACAAACAGGGAGATGACACTTGGAACTGTACAACTGTAGGACCTCATTTAAGCAAGAAGGTACAATGTAACTCTAAAAGAAGTATTTCGTAACTTGTGGACCTCGTATTCATAAACAGTCAGATAACTGTACTTTTAATTTCTTCCTATAGATCTCACCCAATAATGAAATTAATTCTAAACTTAACATTCTATTACACCAGAAAGGGAAGTAAGTCTAATATCTCGAACTACCCCAGTTACCTACCTTTACTATGACTAAGTTCTGTATGGGTTTGTTAAATGGTTTAAAGGCAGTTTTTGTGTCTGTCTTTTCAACTGGTAACACAGGCTACAGACAACATAGACAAAACAACAAAGACATTAAAAAAAAAGACATACAAGCCACATAAAATAGACATATACAGACATAAACAGACAGAAAAAAACACAGACATAGATAAAGTTTTAAGATTTATCCATATTGAAAATATTTACAGACAACATATCAAATGTAACTCCTATGACATGTTTCATCTTGAAAGGGTGGAAAAAAATGTAAGAAAAGGAGAAAATGCTAGTTCTAGCCACAGCCATTTTTTGTCTGTTCTCCATGTGTTTGAAAAATCTTTTTCTCATAGTACCCAAACCATGGTATTGTTTTGTAAAGGATCATGCGAAAAAAAGGGAATGAAAAAATTATATACAGCTTACATGTTTTGCAGTAACTTCACACAGACTTAACCGTTAGGCCACCAAGCGTGACTCACTGACCTTTTGTGGGCAGTGCAGATTAAGATCAGTCTGCACAGAACATGCACAAAAAGAAAAAAAAAATTGAAATGTTGGAAAAAGAGAAAATGTCGGTAACCAGCATTTCCTCCTTTTTCCCAGAATGTTCTCTTCCATCTCAAAAGACAGAAATTATTGTAAGAGCTACACGGAATTTGAGGTCTTCAAAATCAATGCTTTTGATTTGCATAAATCTAAAATTTTGCTGTGTGGAAAAAGATTAAATACAAAGAGGCAGTTACATATATTTATGATCAGACTGTATGCTTTGTACAGTATGATCTTGATCTACACTGTATGTGAACATACTTTGTTGTCTATATTGATGAGTGAATAAAAATTATACCAGATTAAAGTAAGAAGTTATTAATCAGTCTATTCTAAAATCTATTCTAAGATAAAGTTTGTATGAACTCTTCACCTTACGACAAAATTTTGGACATGTCCAAATTGAAAGTATTTGCAGACGAAATATTAAAGGTGGTTCAAATGACAAAAGTAGCCCTGGATATAGTAAAAAACATTGTGAAAAAAGGAGAAAATGCTGGATACCAGCATTTTCTCCTTTTCCTAAAATGTTTACAAAAGCCTTCCACTCAGGGTCATTAAAAGTAAGGATTGTGTAGTAAGGGGTTAATTGATTTGTAATACTTCTTTTGGCCAGTTAAATAGAGTTATCTCTCTTTGAACGGTTTTGTGTACATAATTATGGTAAGAAAAAAAGAACAAGTCCTGCCAGCCCTACACTGTGCCTGTAACACAGACAAATTGTTAACTAACACAAACAAATCGTAAACTTACCCATAAAGGGAACAGAAAATGTGAAATGCAAGCATTAATATACTTTTAAGACACTGCATCGCAGTGAAATGTACATCCATTAGTACAGAACGCTGCATTTGATTGTACTTCATAGATGATGCCACTGACTTTGTTAATGCCTGGTAATGATCATAGGTCTGAACATACCTTTAACTTAAGCATTCCACTAATGGAAATGATTTTTGCTTAAACGTGGTCACAGTAGTAGGTCTGAGTGCACCTTTAACTTGAAGCATTCCACTAATAGAAATGATTTTTGTTTACACATGGTCACGTTAGTAGATCTGAACGCGAGCCTTTAACTTGAAGCATTCCACTAGTGGAAATAATTTTTGTTAACATGTGATCAAGTCAGTAGGTCTGAACGCACACCTTTAACTTGAAACATTCCACAAATGGAAATGATGATTGTTTACACGTGGTCACATAAGTAGGTCTAAACACGCGCAATAATCTTGAAGCGTTTCTCTAATGGAATTAAGAGTTATTTCTGATAAATCTATGTTAAGTTACAATGTATTATTTCTATATCCTGTCATTGGCCAAGGGCCTACTTATTTGAATAAATGGCATCTTAGTCTATAAAACTGTTTTTGATGCTTTTTTCTTTTCAACTTTATCAAACTTCAAAAGTTTGGGCCCAACAAATTTGAAACCATTTGCAGAAGACAAAATAAACATAGCTGAAATTATTATTTCTGTCTGATTGAGTAGAAAAATTTGGGGTAAAGGAGAAAATGCTGACTGCCAACCTTTTTTTCCTTTTCTGTTTTTCAGAAGCTTTCTCTCTCAAGTTGGTTAACTCTTTACCAAACAACAAAAATTTTGACTCATCCAAATTGAAAGCATTTGCAGACAAGAAATATAATGTGACTCAAAAACTGAAATTTGTCTTGGGAAGGGTAGAAAACATAGTGGGAAAAGGAGAAAATGCTGGTTACCAGCATTTTCTCCTTTTCACACAATGTTTTCAAAGGCTTCTTTCTCAGTCATAAAAACCCGTGATTGTTTTGTAAAGGGTTAAAAACCAGATTGTGTGGAAAGAAGTTAAACAGTTTTCTGCGGCTAATTCATATAATTTAAAGAAGTTAGTTTTGGAGAAAAAGTGTTACATTTGGATTATTATTTCTCTATTTCTACAGAGTTGCGTCTATTTCTAAAATACCTGTTTCTTATCATCTTTAAACCTTATATGGGGGAACATCTCGTTAAGTTTATCATGAGGTATAATCCCAGGTATGGATTCTAGTGAATCCAAAGGTTTTGAGTTTGGGTCTCCAGTCTGCTTTTTGTGCCAAGACCCAGATGCAGCAGCAGACTCTGTTTTACTAACCGATGTCTGCTTTATAATCATTTCACCCTCCTTGAATGAAAATAAACAATTATGACCTTGAGTCATGTTCTGTGAAAAATGTACTTTAATTCTTCACCACACAATCTCGACTTTTAACGACCCTGTGAAATAAGCCTTTAAGAAAATATTATGGGAAAAGGAGAAAATGCTGGTTACCAGCATTTTCTCCTTTTCCCACAATGTTTTCTACCCTTCCTAAAAAAAAAAAATGTCAATTTTTCAGTTAAACATATTTTGTCATCTGCACATGCTTTCAATTTGAACTTGTCTGAAATTTTGTTGTTTGGTAAAGAGGTAACTCTTTACCAAACGACAAAGTTCTGGATTTGTTAAAATTGAAAGCATTTGCAAATGACAATTTAAATGTGTCAAAATCATGGAGTTTGTCTTTGGTATGGTAGAAAACATTGGAGGAAAAGGAGAAAATACTGGTTACCAGCATTTTCTCCTTTTCCCACATTGTTTTCAGAAGGCTTCTTCTTCAGGGTCGTTAAAAGTCGGGATCGTGTGGTAAAACAATGCATCTGCAAGGAAGTATTAAACTATGTCAGCTTACGCAGTCCGCACAGACTGACTTGGATAGAAACTTTTTGCCATTTGTTAACTTTTTGCATGTCAAAGGACATTGCTATTTGTCACAAGGAACTGATGTTGTGGGTACTTATAAAAATTTCCTCTTAACGCTTTACCAAACAATCCCGGGTTTTTACGGCTCTGAGAAGGAAACCTTTTGAAAACATTGTGGGAAAAGGAGAAAATGCTGGTAACCAGCATTTTCTCCTTTTCCCACAATGTTTTCTACCCTATCAAAGACAGAAATCATCACTTGAGTGACATTTATTGTGTCGTCTGCAAATGCTTTCAATTTG
The DNA here is from genome assembly GCA_946811185.2 of Hippopus hippopus. Taxonomy (NCBI): domain Eukaryota; kingdom Metazoa; phylum Mollusca; class Bivalvia; order Cardiida; family Cardiidae; genus Hippopus; species Hippopus hippopus. The sequence goes on along the minus strand of OX328098.1, from coordinate 74,944,246 downwards.
GACCAGTCTAAAATTTTGCTGTGTGGTAAAGAGTTAAAGGAGAAAATATCTGTGAGTGCTAACAACATAGGCCTTCAATATCTAAAATTTAAAAGTATCTCACTTAAGTAAGTAACTATATACAAAAATTCCATACTGCATGTAAGTTTTTAATTCAATTGTAGTCATAACTAAAGAACGTAACTCTGTCAAATTACAACATCACAGAACAATCTCCCCTAAATAAGAATAATCAAACAAAAGGTCAAGCTAAAGTAATTTTTGATAATATACTTTCTAGAATAAAAAGAACAATGCCCTGGCAAAAGGGAGTTGAATGCATCTCCATGATGCATTATATCAAGTAAGTCATCACATAATTGTGGATTCATAAAATCCATGTTGCCTAACAAGTCACTGAAGCCTTGGGTAGAATGGTCCTTGGACTTGAAAAAAATTTACCAAAAGCAAAAAGATTTGACTCAGGCCAGTCTGCCCAGATGCGCAGGCTGACCTAAGACGATACCTTTTTCAGATATAAGCCCCCTTTTCACAGAGCATGGCTCAAATATATTCTTCAGTTCAGCTATTTTCATTTACTAGTATCTAACACTAAACCTTTTCTTTCAAAAAATACTGTTTCATTATAATGGATAGAAATATATTCAAAGAGACATAACTTAGAAAAGCAGCATGATAGAGTAGTCTCCCCTAAGCTAAGAAATTTAGAATAAAGGTGTGAGCTACAGTTATTTAACAAGAGATCTTTCTGAGCAATGGAGTTCCTCTAAATCAACTCAGTTTATGATATCTTAAGTCAGTATTTTTTCTCTCACAAAATGCTAGCAATTATTTACAATGAAGTATACATTTCTATAAGGGGAGATTACTCCTTTCCTGGGAAGATACAGTTATCTCTAACCTCCAGTGAGAAAGACCATTTTAACTCTTTATTAGACGACAGAATTTTGAACTCATCCATATTGAAACCATTCCCATAATGGTTACCAGCATATTCTTCTTTTCCAACACTGTTTTAAAAATGTCTCCCCCTAAGAGTCCTTAAAACAGGATTGTTTGGTGTTTCCAAAATGACAAATTTTAGACTCCTTTAAACTTCAAAAGATCTGCAGGAAATAAATTTAAATTTGGTCCAAATGAACTGAAGCTCTCTGATGGGGTAGGAAAAAAAAATTGTGGGAAAAGGAGAAAATGCTGGTTGCCAGCATTTTCTCTTTTTCCAACACTGTTTTCAAAAGCCTTCTTTGCAAAGGTTGTGAATACCAAGGATTATTTGGTAAAAGGTTCAATAGATGTGTTAGTGTCTCAAATTTTTATTACCATTCTATTTATAGATTACTTGTCTATTTATAGATTACCAATCTACATCTATTTATTGATTATGATTACAATCTACATGCAATAATTTTTCTGTCCAATCCAACAACTAAAAAAATATATTACATCTATGATCTAATATTCTACCATACCCCCACCGACCCCTATTTTTATAATGGCATCCTAAAACTTCAGCAGCCAAGAATTTTTGTGAATGTTTTGATAAAAGTTAAAACATTTGACAAGAACACAACATGAAACTGCAAACAGTCGACTGCAGACTCTTTTTTCGGCATAGCTGAATGTTCTGGTTTTTGACCTACTTTTTGCAAAATATAACAAAGGATTAAGTTGAAATCTGTAATTGGTTAAAAATGTAGACATGTTTATTTTACGGGCTCCTGCCTATTTGCTGGCAAATTTACATCATCTATCTTTTTTCAAGATATTTCTTGCTTAGTAAGAATTCAGAGTCAAAAAAGAGACATAAATCTGTCAAAAATATCTTACATGTAACCATCCGTTCTGAAAAGGGCACCATCCTTTAGATAGTTTTCAACTAGCACAAGTTTCAAGAAAACCGCTACAATAATGACAAAGTTATGAGAAAATGCCATTCCATTCCTGACTATGATGCATAATTATGACAATGAGACTATGACAACTTGTTTCTACTACAAAAAACAGCAAAGCTAAAAATGCTACCCCCCCCCCTTCAAATATATTTCCTATTTATTTACAATCACAGTATGGTAATTTACTGGTTTTCGAAAAATGGAGCATTGATATTAAAAAGCAGTTTCAACTCCTAGGTCTCAGTCCTATATTAGATGACAACATTTTAGACTTGTCTGCATTGAAAACACTTGGTGGCAACACATACAATGTGGTGTAAATGTGGAAATTTCTCACTGAAAGACTTGAAAAAGATGTGGAAAAAGGAGAAAATCATTGTTACAAGTATTATCTGCTTTTCTATCAAAGTTTTCAAAAGCCTTATTCCTCCAGCATAGTTCAAACATGAAAAAGGTTTAGTCTTTACTAGATGACAACATTTTAGAGTTGTCCACATCTTATCGTCTACGGTCTGCGGCCCTTAACTCATCAGTAAACATCAACATTTTTGTAAACGCCTTTCGGCCAATTTCTGCAGATTCAGTTTTTTAAAATAAGAGTTATGGGCTGTAGACTCACTGACTCATCGGTAAATACCATGCAACATCAACATTTTCACAAAAGCTATTTGGCCAATCTCGGCAGCTTCCATCTTTTAATAAAAGAGTGAGGGCCGTAGACCTTAAATGAGAAGGTATGTCATTGAAAGGGACAGAAAAAACTGTGGGAGAAGGAGAAAGTGCTGGTAAGCAGCATTTTCTCCTCTTCCATCAAGGTTTTCAAGTCTCTTTCTTCTGGATAGTTAAACATGTATGGCAAGCAGTTAAACATGAGTCCTATACATTTTCTGTTATCATAGCTATGGTTACGCATGTTTCTATTTTTATCTCAATACCTTAGACTGGTTTGAGGATGTGGAATGTTCAGAATGTAGACTGGTACTGTGACTCCAGCATTTTTGTATAAAGTCAGGATCCTAACACAGTGAACAACAACAACAATAACAATACGATACAAAAGAACACTACAAGGGTGGAAAATCATGTGTTTTACTTTGTTACACTGCACAGAGAAATCTAGCCTCGGTTCCAGTTCTTTTAATTTTTTCGCTTTCTATCATTTGGACATTACATTGTCAAAAATGACGGCCTGGGGACGTTCGAAAACCAATCACAGTGACATCTACTTTAATCCATCTCGCAGTGGGGTAAAGTAGATGTCGCTGCAATTATTTCTCGAACCTAACTACTAAAAATAGATATCAAAATTTTGACAGCCTTGGTTTGATCTTGAGCAATCACTGAAAAAATTAACAACAAAATTTCAAACGCTTTTTCGCAATGACTTTCGAGGAAAGTATTACAATAACAAGGGTTGTTGAAAATCACAACATATTTTTGATTGCACAGTCTGCTTCAGGAAAGTAACTAGTAGGAAATCACCCCCATTGTATTTGAATTGGTCTAAAAATGCGAGAGTCCATTGTTTTCAACATTGTAACATCATGCGATAAACAAATCTATAATTAGATTATCTGCACAAAGCATGATCATGGGAAGACCCTCAAATTTCCCCAGGTGGTAATAATAATGGAAGCGATAAACAGATAGCTTACAAAGATCTATAGTAAATCACAATTAAGAAAGCATGACACAGAGTAATTAATAAATTATTACCGCCTGACTTTTTCTGTGTTTTGTGCTGAATTTTATGGATTGATCAATGCATCCAACTCTAAGCATGACTCAAGAACCTCTTGCAGACAGTGTAGATCAAGATCAGACTTAACAGAACATGCAGTATGATCTTGGACCTACACTGTCTGATAAGGATATTTTTTTCACCAAAAATAACTTGGAAATAGCAACTTTCATGTTTTTTCTATCCAGTTAAAATTTTCATTTCATTTATAAAGCAAGTAAAAGGTCAACTCTTTTAGACTGTTCCCTACTGAAAGCATTTACAGAGTGGTTAAAATAATAAAATTTGTCTTTGATAGAGAAGAAAATTTTGCGGGAAAAGGAGAAAATGCTGGTCACTAGCATTTTCTCCTTTTCCCACAATGTTTTCAATGGTCCTTTTTCTTGGGAAGTTAAAGCTTGGGACTGTGTGATAAAGGGTTCATGAACAGAGAGGTCATTAATGAACTTTTCATTACTGACAAGATGGAAAAAATTTTTGCTGTCACGGACACAAACAAGCAGACCCTACGCTAGCCAAAAATTTTCTAACAAAATAAGCTAATAACATGCTACCAAAATACTGCAAAGTAAAACACTGTAAAAAACCCAACACATCAAAAAATATCAAAAATATCATGAATACAGTACCTTCGCTTTTTGCTCGAAGTCTTTTAAAGCTTTCTTCAGCGTGGCAACTTCCATTTCCTTCGCTTCCATATAGTCTTGGTTTTGTGTATCCTGTTTACGACTGGTGTGTATTTGTTCTTGTAGTTGTCGGTTTGTATCTTTCTGGTCTCTCAATTTTTGTTCAACATCCATGTATTTCTTTAAATGGTAAAAGTTTACTCTTTGCAAGATGATAAATACTTAGACTTTTCCAAATTGACAGCATGCACAAAAAAAAAAATTAAACATTGCTCAAATGGCTAAAATGATGTTTTTTTGTCAATGGTTGGGTAGAAAACATTGTCAGAGCAATGGTTAATACCAGCATTTTGTCCTTTTCCCACAATGTTTTCAAAAGCTTTATTCCTGAAGACTGTTTGAGGTTTTCAGTAAGCAATCATCAGGAGTGATGGATATAAACTGTATGAGCTTGATTTAAATTCTACATGATATCTATTATATGTTGAACTCTTTACCAGAAGACAAAACTTAAGACTTGTCCAATTTGCAAGCACTTGAAGATGACACTTAATTGCGACTTAGAATTATGAGGTTTGTCTGTGAAAGGGAAGAAAACGTGGGAAAAGAGGAAAATGCTGTTTAGCAGCTTTTTCTCCTGTTCTCACACTGTTTTCAAATGCCTTCCCTGTCAGGATTATTAAAACTCAGGATTGTGTAGTAAAACACAGTGGATAAAACTTCCTAGAGGTTTGTACACAAAACACAAAAATACATACCATTTCTACCAAGATCCAGGACTTGAGAACTGAGGTCTGCCAGTTTAAATCCCAAGCATAGCAAATTTTTTTAACAAGGATTGATGATAGTCATTTTGACAGGATTCTTTTCCTTTCTCACAACTGACCATTGTATCGATAATGACTACGTTGGAAAGCAAGCAGTGGCTTGGGAAGAACATTGTGCGTAGTGCTTGTAACAGAAACTCCAGAAAAGCACAGGTAAGTGCATTGGGCACCTCAATATAACTGAAATAAGTAATGAAAACAGCATTTAACACCAGACAATACTTACCCTTTCCAATTCCTTTAACCCTTCAGCCTCAGCATCTATCACACTTAACTCTGTCTCCAGTTTTCTCACTCGGTCATTGAGGTCTTCTTTCTCCTTCAACACCTGGTCAAACTCTCGCTCCTTTTTGGCTGCTTTAGTCTGGACCTCGGCAAGATAAGATTGTAGACCTCCAACAATGTCGTCCAGTTCTTCTCTCAAACTTTCATTGGTCTCTATTTGATCTAGAGATTAAACAAAACAAGTAAACTGGAGTGCTAATGCTCTGTGCAGTTGCTTTCATTGGTTGTCTTACGAATACTGTCTGAAGCAAAGAAACAAATGAACAAATGCATGGCAGTACGAACTGCATCTGGCGGGACTGGAACCCATGGCGGACAAATAACCTCGTTCTTCGAGGTTCAAAAGACCAATACCACAACCACTGAGCTAAAGAGATATCTCCCTGACGCAGTTGTCATGTATTGTATTTAAATCGGGACGAAGCCATGCATGAAGGAGTTGTCTCCCGTAACAGTTGAGTGGTGTTTATGCCACTTTAACCCTTTACCAGACGACAAAATTTTAGCCTTGTCCGAATTGACAGCATTTGCAGTGGACAATTTCAATGTGGCTCAAATGGTGCAATTTTTCTCTGATAGGGTAGAAAACATTGCGGGAAAAGGAGAAAATGCTGGTTACCAGCATTTTATCCTTTTCCCACAATATTTTTAAAAGGCTTTTTTCCTAGGGTCGTTAAAAGTCAGCATTATGTGGTAAAGGGTTGAACATTATTTCAGTTATATCACTTTGACTCACATATTCACATATTCCCTGGGTTTCAACAACACTAGACTAGGCCTTTGAAGGTTATAGCACTCCCACAAAAAGTCCAGTGCTTCCAGAGAGGCTTGAACCCATGGTCTCAAGGCTGCAAGCCCTACACTTTAACACTGAGTAACATAGGGGCCCTTGCTACAGTTGTGTTTCAGAAAGAATTCTAAGTTTTCACACAACACAGACACAGATTATGACAGGGCAATACCAATACCTCAACATTTTCTTCAAATACAGCTAAGAAACATGAAGTGTCACAAAAATTTCAGTGACTTAAATCCCAGTAACCTTCTTCAATTCAATTTTTTACCACACAATCCCAACTTTTAACAACCTCGAGAAAGAAGCCTCTTGAAAACATTTTGGGAAAAGAAGAAAATGCCGGTAACCAGCAACCAGCATTTTCTCCTTTTCCCACAATGTTCTTTATCCTATCAGAGAACTTGGGCTCATTTGTGTCGATTTTGAATTTGTTGACTGCATATGTTTTGAATTTAGAAGAGTCTAAAATTTGGCGTGTGGGAAGGGATTAAGCCCCCTTTTGCCAGAGCAAGTACCTTCAACATGGTTCATACAAAATACTGATAGAAAAATTTAAGGGTTTTTTAAGGATTTTTTAAGGACTCAAACTTGAAAATTAAGGCTGACAAAACACTATAAATATATGCACAAATATTGGTTTCATACAGTTTATAACAGTGTATTTATCTATAACAATGGCAATACCAAATATCTTCATTACCTATTGCTTTAATGAACCCACCATCTTGGTGATGTCTTCTTCAACCTTTTTACGTTCCTCATCCTTCTCTTTTGAATGTTTTCTCAAACAATTTGACTGTCTAACAAGTGTTATTTGACCCTTTTTTTTCTGCACAGTTTTGATACATCAATATTGGACTTAAATGAAGTGTTGGGTGACAGTGTGTAAAGTCCACAAAATTTCAGCTTTCAATGTGTCATTCCGTGAAACAAACAAGTCTAATATTGCAGTGTTTGCTTGTGTGGGAATGTTACCCGACTGGGTATCATCTGTTGGTAAGGGGAAAATTAATTCGGCAGCAATACTATGAACAGGGTCTACACTTGTCTTTGGTGCACTTTTAAAAGCTGCTGCAATAGGTGTCGTCATAGTAGCGGCTGTACATTGGATGTGCTTCTTACTTTTCATTAGTCCTATTTATAAGACCCTACGTACGTTATTTCACATTTTGACATTCATCGTGTACGTAGAGTCTTATCGGTTCCTTCTTAGGTTTCTTTAGCAAACTCCGACATCGAATTTTGTCGCTGTTTGAGCAACAAATTGGGACACTTAAAATACAAAATGCCCAATAAAACTTACATCAGTAACAAGATAAATCAATATTGAACCGATTTAAAAGACTTGGTTGTAAAAAACTTACGTTTTATGAGTTAAATCCGCTTCTATTTCACACTACCCTATTTTTGAAGTGAAACCGGTGTGTATGAGTGTAGTTAACGCAACTAAAAGAATTTTTTTAAACGAAATTCCTATATCTCCATTAAAGTGTTGCAGAAAGGGGCAACCCTCATTCACAAACATAACTTTGCCTAGAAAGAAGTACTGAATCGTCTAATAGCACATAACAGACGGTTATAGAGTTTTAAGACTATTTATAAAGAAAAGAAACGCCGAGAGAATGTCCCAGTAATTTGTCCCAAATCTAGTTCGTTCCCACGTATTCTGAATCGATTGCCCCGGATTCCTCGTCCAACATTAGTTTCTGATACTTTCTCGAGTTGGTGTGTTAAATAGAGTGATAACTTTCTTGAATGACTGGTTAAGTGTTACATATCGGATTTTAAGATGTTTTATGTGCATGGCTTTATTTTACGTAGATAAAGACATGGACATAAATAAACGTACGGCAGTAAGGCTGCAAGTATTTATGTAAACTATAACTTTGGCAAATATTGAAAAGCTTCATTTCATGAAAGAGGAATAACTTCTATCGTCGATCGACGTGTTTTCGAGGGGTGCATGAACCCGAAATGCATCCCGGTTTTCTTGCGTACTATGAAGTGAAAGACGTCACCTTTTTGTATGAACCCCTTATTTGAATGCAAACAATAGTTTCACTGCTGTTAATTTAGGAACTGCAACCAAAACAAGACCGTATCCATGTTTCTAAAGGAAAGATCGGTTTTAGTGGCATTTTTATGACCTTTTTTGGATCAGATTTTTTTTTTTTTTGTTTGGTCTCCTACGACGGAAAAAAATTTCCAGACCACTCGCTGTTATTACTGAGAGTGAATATTTCCAACCCTTTTATTACGACACTGAATATTTTCAGGTGATTTATGATAAAGTAGTTTTGAAGAAAATTCCTAGTCCTTCTTCACAGCTGCTAATAAATTTGATAGAAGGAACCAAAACCGATATATCTGCTTAGGGTGCACTTACCCCCTGAGCTGTAAATCTGTGGTTAAGATTTCATATTAGAGGGTTGGACAATAATGGTTCTCAACTACAGCTTAAGCAACCCATATTTATTATTTGCAGTAAAAAAAGTCTGTTAGATCAAGATAATTGTGAAATTTTTCTGTTTAAAGTAATTAAAAAGCTGAAAAGACGGTCTGAAGTCTCTGATCCGGCTAAGTCTAACGGAACATTCTGTTGTGTCATGGGTTTCTGCGTTTTTTTGCACCGATCAATTTTTCGCGTCTGTTAATTTATGGATAGGTATTTCCGCATGATTTGACAAAGAAAATGTCAATAAGGGTGTCAATTTACTGCAAAACTGTCATTTTACACAAGATAACGGAAAAATGGCTTTTTTTTTTTTCTTGCGTGAGGTTTCGCGTGTAGCCAAAATTTATTACGTGAATTTCAATTTCACAACTTGATTTTCGCATTAATTTGCTTAAGCAGAAATACTGCAAAATGCATTATTTTTTATTTTCTGGAATTCTAGTGCTGCTGTCAAGTGGCCAAGGGACACTAAATTTTACACTCGTCCGTCCCGTTCAATGCGCTGCAAAAACTGAAGCAAATTAACTTAGAACTGTTCATTTATATTGACCAAATCAGTTACTTCTAGTGATAGGAAGCATTTTAGTTGAGAGTTGGTATACATTATGTTTTTTCATGAACTGTTCAATGGATATTTAAAGCCACGCAATGAGGTCGGGGGTTTCCCGTGTCTAAATTCAGCTTCTGGCACAAGACCGAAGGCTGAATATAGTTCTCGTTGAATATACATGATTCAAGTAGGGACTATGGTTATACAGGCATTTCACATTAATTTATGTGGGGGTTATGAAAATAATTTTGGTAAACAGAACTTCATTTAAATATTCGTGAAATAGAACCGTCAATTAAGCCCTTCGAATCGTTGGTTCACCCTGTCACTCATTCGTATTCTGAAATGCATGTTGGCCACAGGAAATTGTGCAAAAACGCCGATCTTTATACAATTGACAGAGCCAGTGAATTCATAATCGTTACTGAATGCAGTTCAAAATATCTAAAAGGTTAAAAAAAAAAAAAATTGGTTGCCAAAACCATTGTTACAATCCAGTCGGCGGGGGGGCGTAACCTGATTTCGTTCAAAAACCGTTCGGAATGTCGGTTCTTTTATTTAACCCGGAATATGCTTGTAAATATGGCGGCATTTGTGTTGAAAAAGTTACACGATTGTATTCTAGATGAATATATCATGAATGTGGCCCTTTTTCAGAGAGAAAAAAGTAAATTTGTATCTAGTTAAGTCATCTTTCATGTTAAGTTCAGTGCTTTTTCAACATTATCTCGGATTTTAGGAAATCGAATTTGCTACATAGAACTAAGTGGGGCCCGTTTAGACGTAACATGCAAAAGAAAAGTAAAACGTGAAATGTCCGATAGATAAATGTTGAACGGCAAACAAGCATGTGTACGTCTAAATATTTGGACTAACTTTTCATATGCGAGTTCAGGGCATGCTCTCCTACGTCTATTATCTTATTTCAAAGACAACAAATTACGCTGTGTTTGTCGGACTTCAATTCTCTGTCCCACGATTTGTATTTCTGGTCTGTCAGCCACTTTTTATTGAAAACACTCTCCCATGGTTGAAGATTTTTCCCTCGCAGACGATCGCGGATTACGTATTCAAAAGAGCTGATTCATGCACTCAACGTTTTTGAAACGCTTATTAATCAAGAATAGTAAAGCGTCTACTTTCTTTGATCATGTATAAAACTACGTCTTTAGTCCCGCTCGTCGCGGAAAAACGCCCATTTCAACTTTTATCCCATTTGTCTTGATGAAGCATCTAAATATCCATTTTCTTCTTGTTTTCAAAAAAAAGTTAAATTCAAATGATAGTTTTGTTGGAGAACTCGTCGTGATTCAGTTTTAATGCATCCGATTTTTTGCGAAGACGACATAGAAAAGGATCCGTATTTTATACCGTATCATTGTGTGGTATCCCGCTTTCCTTTTTCAAGTATTTCTGCTACCATTAGGACGGGTAGAAGTGTATACCCGTGTCATAATAGAATGGTACCCATTATCTTTATGTACTTGAAAGGCCTAATATTTAAGACCGGCCAGCAATAAAACTACAGCTCACTCGGGAAACGATTTTAAAGGGTTTTTTAAGGACTTTCTGTAGTTTTTAAGGGTTTTATAAGGCAGTTAATCATTTTTAAGGGTTTTTTAAGGCAGAGATCAAATTCAAGGGTTTTTCAAGACCTGTGCTAACCATGTTCAATCTGGACAAGTCTCAAACTATGCCCTTTGGTATGCAGTAAACATTTAACCCTTTACCACATGGCAAAATTTAAGACCTATCCAAATTGAAAGCATTTGCAGACAACAATTTCATAGTGGCTCAAATGATGTAATTTTTCTTTGATAGGGTAGAAAACTTTGTGGGAAAAGGAGAAAATGCTGGTTACAAGCATTTTCTCCTTTTTCCACAATGTTTTCAAAAGGCCTCTTCTTCAGGGGCATTAAAAGGCGTCATTGTGTGGTAAAGGGTTAACTCTTCACCACACAATCCTGATTTTAACAACCCTGAGAAAGAAGGCTTTGAAAACATCATGGGAAAAGGAGAAAATGCTGGTAACCAGCATTTTCTCCTTTTCCCACAATGTTTTCTACCCTTCCCAAAACAAATTTCATTTTTTGAGTCACATTTATTTTGTCGTCTGCAAATGCTTTGAATTTGGACCAGCCTTAAATTTTGTCGTTTGGTAAAGAGTTAACTCTTCACCACACAATCCTGATTTTAATAACCCTGAAAAAGAAGGCTTTGAAAACATCACTGGAAAAGGAGAAAATGCTGGTGACCAGCATTTTCTCCTTTTCCCATAATGTTTTCTACACTTTTAAAGAGAACTTTTAGTTTTTGAGTCACATTAAATTTGTTGTCTGCTAATGCCCTCAATTTGGGACAGGTCTGAAATATTGTCATGTGGTATTGTACGGGTTAACAGTCGGCAGACTACTATATATACATTCTCCTTTTCCCACAATTTTCAAAAAAGTGTTTCCTCAGGGTCACTGATATGAAATTGTTCGGTAGGGTTCAAGGCAAAAATTAAATTTATGAAAGAAGCCAAATAGCTTACCAACCATACCTTCATTTAACTGTTGTTCCAAGCGCTTGATATCATTGGTTTCCTTAGCAACGGTATCTAACATGAGTTCAAGTTGAGATTGTAACTGCCCATACATTTGGTTACTCTCGTTGATTTGTTGTTCTTTGTCCACCATGTCTGCATAGACACGTTTCTGAAACGTACAGGCGTGTAAGTTTTATCATTTAAATATTGGTTACATATACATGTATAAATTCACATCCCAAAATTTTAAAACAAATGAGCCGTATTTTGTGAAAAGGGGGCTCTGATCTACAAAAAAAATTGACCGAGGTCAGCCTCTGCAGGTCAAAACTTTTTTGCTTTTGGTAAATTTTCTGCATGTCAAAGGACCAGTCTATCCAACAATTCAATCAGTTCTTACGGAAAATTTATCATATGGATCAATAATTATGTGATGACTTGCTTAGTATAATGTATCACAGAGATGCATTAACCTTTTACCACACAATCCCCAGTTTTAACCACCCTGAGGGAGAAGCTGTTTTCTACCCAATCAAAGACAAATTTCATAGTTTGAGTCGCATTTGTCATCTGCACATTTGTCATCTGCAAATGCACACACATAAGCAAGAAAATGTTCCGTCAAGGTCGATAAACAAAAAAAATTCTCACATATCTAGGATCCTTATTATCAAGCCTGCTAAGCTGATCTTTTAGTTTAGACATCTCCATTTTCTGTTGATGCAGGGACGTCTTTGTTTTCTCCAGCTCGTCCTCAATCTGTGTAGCACTATCTTTCATCTCATTTACCTGCGGATTAAAAATATAAACGAGTCATGCCCTTTGAAAAGGGGGCTTAATGCATTGGCATTATTATGTTTTAGTAATTTTCCTACAGTTTGTATTTGACTTGAGTTGCGTTGGAAAACTCTGATATCTCTCCAAGACCAAAAGTCATGCAACATGTCAGAATTTTACTATGCAGCTACACACATGTCAATAATGTAGTTTCAAATTCAAATTGGTACAATAACGTCATAGCTTGCAAAGGACTAGGAAACTATCTCAAACCACTTACAGTTCTCATTTTTCTCGCCATTTTTTGTCGAATGGCCTGTTTTTGTTCCTCCTTGTCTTGGACAGCAGCGTCACCGATACCCTTCAGATCTTTTGTGGCATTCCGTAACTTATCTTCGGTCATTTGCAACTCGTCCGTCAATCTCTTTAATCTGTCCTCAGCTGTCAAAAAAAATGATTTTATCAATAGATAAATGCCTCAGAACAACAAGGTCTTAAGTTAAACAGGAATGTTTTAAGAAAACTTGAAAAATCATTGGAGTTAGCCTTTGTGAAAAGGAGGTTTAACCCTTTACCACACAATCCCAAGTTTTAACGACCCTGACAAAGATAGCTTTTGAAAAAATTATGGGAGGAGAGCATGCTGGTAACCAACATTTTCTTCCTTTCCCACAATGTTTTCCTTTCTTTTACAGACAAATCCCAATACTTGTGCCACATTTATTATATCCTTTGGAAATGCTTCCAATTTGGATCCGTCTAAAATTTTGTCATATGGTAAAGGGTTAATGTATCTCTGTGATGCATTATACCAAGCAAGACATGTAATTATGGATCCATAAAATCTATTTTATCTAACAGCTGGCTGAATCTTGAGGTAAAATGGTCCTTTGAAATTACAAATAGCAAAATGTTTCAAACCATGGCATACTGCACAGGCTGACGTGGGTCAACACTTTTTGCAGATCCATTAAACCCCCTTATCAAAAAGTATGGCTTACTTTTATAACTACAAGTACCTTTCAATCAAGACTCTTTTCAGTACCTGCTTTGTTCAACATAACAGTGTCCGACTTCACTAAAACTGCCTCAGTATGACAAAGATTATGATGCAGTTTCCAAATTTGTATCAATATTATTCTAGCTGTAGCATCCAATTACTAAAGACCCAATAGCAGCCAAAAGTAAAAAAAATATGTGAGTGATTAAACTGCATATACATGTACATATAAATTTCAATCATACCTATTAAAAGTATAGAAATTATTGTTAAGATGACAATCTCTTATTGTGTTAGCTGAAAGTGTAAGTCACTGGCAAAAAATAAAATTAAAAACCAGGTAGACAGTAAATAAAAGATACAGTGATCTGGCATTTTTTCACAAGCATTTTCTCCTATCTCACTATGTTTTCAAAAGCTTTCAATCTTACGGTTTGCTAAACTTGAGATTATGTGGTAAAGGGTAAAGAACTATAGGTTGTGCACCACAACATATAAATCTACTGTACATGATAATCTAGGAACAAGACACGTACACTACCACTGAAAAAAACATATTTGACCTTGCTGTGACCTAGACCTTTAACCTTTGAACATGACTCACACATGACATATTCATGCAAAGTTACTTTGACATAAAGTCATAGGGAAAAGAGTTATGGGCCACACACAAAAATGGACATTTGACCTTACCATGACAATGGCCTTGACTTTTGACCTACTGACATGGTTCTTACGTGAAACACATTGTCCTTATATGCTTGACCGTGCTGCGAAGTTATACTGAAATTCAACTGTAATCTAAAAAGTTACAGGCTGGACATAAACACAATCAGTCAAAATTTTTTTTTCATAATATCTGACCTTGATGTAACGTTCACTTTTGACCTACTGATAAAGTTCTTGCATGTAACATATTGTTTATATGTGGTTAACAATTCAAAAGTTATTCAATAAAGTTACAATGAAATTCATTCATAATAGAAACATTACAGGCCCAACACAAACACTACCTCCAAAAAACACATAGATCTGACCTTGCTGTGACCTTGACCTTAAACATACAAATATGATTCCTGTGCATGGCACATCAACTTGATGTGGGTAGACACTTGTGAAAAGAAAAAAATTGTGATTATGAAACAGGGAAAAAAGTTATGGCCTGGACAAAAAAAAAGGACATTAATTTTGATACTGCCTTGACCTTGACCTTGGACCTATTGCCATGATTTTTGCATTTGACACACTCTTTTTATGTGGTTGACAATTCTACATAAATTGGTATTAAAATTCATTCATAATTACAAAAAGTTGCAAGCTGGACTTGAACATAAGTCCCCAAAATTTTTCTTTTTAACTCTTTACCAAACAACAAAACTGTGGATTTGTCCAAATTCAAAGCATTTGCAGATGATAATTTAAATGTGGCTCAAATGATGGAATTTGTCTACAATATGGTAGAAAACATTTTGGGAAAAGGAGAAAATGCTGGTTACCAGCATTTTCTCCTTTTCCTAAAATGTTTTCAAAAGGCTTTTTCCTCAGGGTTGTAAAAACTTGTGATTGTGTGGTAAAGGGTTAAACATAATTGACCTTGCAATGACCTTCACTTTTGACCTACTGACATGGTTCTTTTGTGTGACACATTGTCTTTATGTGGTTAACAATTCTGCAAAAGTTTCATAAGTAAAAAAGTTACAAGCTGGACACAAATGTTACCCCCACAAACGTGTTTGACACTGCTGTGACCTTGACCTTTAACCTACGGACATGACTCTTGCCCATGACCAATGTGGTTAAAATTAATTCCAGATTATTATGAAATTAAGCAATAGGGAAAAAAGTTATGGCCTGGACACAGAAACAAATGGATGGATGGACAGACAAACAGACTAAACAAAAATTATATGTACCCGAAAAAAATTTTGCGGGGCATAAAAAAGTGCTCAAATATTGTATTTTTCAAAGTTATTTTAGGCAGAGTATGTTACACAGGAGCAAACAGTGTACATCTAGACTCTGTGCAGTCTCTGCACCTTCTGATCTTAATCTACACTGACTGCAATAGCACCGTAAGATAAGTTTAGTGTTCTATGGGTTAATACTACTATATAAATACAATAGAGGGAGATCTTGGCATAGGTGCATAGAGATGACCTCTCATATTGAAGGTTTCAGATTTGAATCCCAAGATAAGCTGGGTCAACCTTTGAAACTACCACCTTCTAGGCTCAAGGACTGGTTGAGGTTTTAAGGAAGCAGTCACCGAGAAATATTAATATGAGCTGTAAGAATTTGTTTCACAATTATAGTTAAATAAAGTATAATTGAATAAACTTTAGTTTAGCTAAACTAAAAAAGAACAACATCAAAATTAGCTTTCATCTACATGTCTATTTAGCAACTGTTACCATTGACAATGTGAAAGAAGACCAAATATGACAAACTACACAAGTATCACAAAGGCATGTAGCTGGGGTACCCATTGCAGACATACAAACTGAGGTACCTACATTCAATAGGAATGATTGATTGATTTTGCATCTATTTATTATCACCAATGGCTGCCCATATGGGTGACACCCAAAGAAGGCTGTCAGTTATGTTACACAGTATAATACAACATACAGGACAAAACTAATCCTTAGATACACCTGGATCTTAGATGCCTTGGTGCTTAGCACTGTCACATGGAACCTTGGTTTAATATCTCATCCAAAAGACTGTTAGTAAATTTTTTGTTTGCCAGCTGTGAGGCTTGGACCACAGATTGATTCTATGGTGTTTAACCATTTTCAGCATTATTTCAGTTATATTGCTGTGGCCAGTATACCTATCCATGCTTTCCTGGAGTTTCTCTTACCAGTAATTCAAACAGTATTCTTCTTATGCTATAGACTACTTTCCCACCGAGTCATCACCAAAAAATATTATCAGCGATGAGAGAGGAATGAATTCCGTCATAATGACTATCATCAATCTTTGCAAAGAAACTGGCAAAGCTGGGGATTTGAACCAGCAACCCCCTGTCCTTAAGTCCTGGGTGCTATCGACCACACTAAAGGGGTCTGAAAGCGCTCGGACCAGCACCCTCAAGTGTCTAGAGGTGTGCTGCTTACAAGTTTCACAGCTTACCACTACAGCTATTCCTGCTGATAAAATAAGCATACTGCAGCGTCAGCTGATATACCAACCTAACACTTTACTTAACTTATCTCATTTGAATTCATTAAAGGAAAGTAATTACACTAGCCAGACCACAACAAATTTCATCTACCTCTCCTGTAAAGGAGTCCTTAATTCCATCTTTTAACCTTTTACCAAAAAATCTTGAGTTTTAATGACCTCAAGGTTAAACAAATTAAACAAGTTATGAGTTAACATACCTGCATCAAATTTACTCAAACTGTTAGATTTGTCTGTGAAACTGTAGAAAACATTTTCAGAAAAGAAGATGCTGGTTACCAGCATTTCCCCTTTTCCCATAATGTTTTCAAAAGCCTTCTCTGTCAAAGTCATTAAAACTCCAGTCAGTGTGCTTAAAGGTTCAGAAATAGTAACTGTTGTCTCCTACAAGAGAGGTAAAACCATGTATCAAACAGAAGTTCCTTTGAAAATACAAAGATGACATGTCAATAAAAATATATTTCTGAAAATTCAAGATCAGACAGCTCATTCAGTGCCCTCTGATCTTGATCTACACAATTTGGAAAAGCAACAGAAGCTATATTTGGTGCTCCAGTGATTAAAGCATGGCATCTCTATATTATTTAAAGGGACATAACTCTTGCACAACATTGATCTATTCTGGATGAATCGAAGAACCTGAAGAACTAAATTTTTTTACCTTCTTTTACCCCCTGATCAGCTATAGAATGAATAAAAAAATTAAATGTTTTTGTTTAGACTTACCGATGAATAATTGAAATTATAAACTTTAACTATGAATATGAATAAATGCATATAAAGTACATTTGATTAAGTCTTTAACAGGGAAGATCACTGTAGACTCATACTGTAAGCATTTGCAGACAATTAAATGTAGCTCTTTATTTAGAAAAAGGTAGAAAACATTGTACGAAAGGAAAAACTGCAGGTCCTTTTTCCAAAAATGTTTTCAAAAGCGTTCTTCCTACAGGTTTTTAACTTTTTACCTAACGACAAAATCTGATACTTGTTCAAACTGAAAGATTTGCAGACGACAAATTAAATGCAATTAATAAACTGAAATTCCTGTTTGGATAGGTAGAAAACACTGTTGGAAAAGGAGAAAGTAGTGGTAACAAGTATTTTCTCTTCTTCCCACTATGTTTTCGAAGATCTCCCTCAGGTTTACTAGAACACAGGATTTGTAATACTGAGAAGAAAGCAATGTGTGAAACGGAGAAAGCACTGGTCACAAGTAATTCTCCATTCCAAAATAATGTTCAAAAGCATTTTAAAACCAAGAGATTGTGCTGAAAAAAGAGAATTCATTGAACTGTTTCAATGTAAGAATTGATAGAAACCACTGTGACAAAAGTAGATCACTGATCAATAAAAAGTACAGAAAAATAGACAGATATTCAGTGAAACAGGAGATGCATTATTGCAAGCAGTGACTGTTAACATCGCTAGGAAATCTAAGCCCTTTTCATTCCTTACTAAACAATAACGAGTTTTAATTCCCTGTTAGAGAAAGCTTTTGAAAACATTGTAAGAAAAGGAGAAAGCGCTGCTAAACAGCACTTTCTCTTTTTCCCACAATGTTTTCTACCTTTTACCTTTTTTACTTTTCTAGAAAAAGAAATTTAAGACTTGTCCAACTTGAGAGCATTTACAGATACCAAATTACACTAAGCTGAAAAGATCTTTTTTGTATTTCAAAAGGTAGAAAACACTGAGGGAAAGGGAGAAAATGCAAAGTCCCACAATATTTCTGAAAGCCTTCCTATATTAAATAACGGTTGTTAAAACACAGTAAATGTTTGGTAAAGGGTTTTGAGGTAGGTTCTTGAATATCACATGGTCTGTCTGTCTGTCTGTCTGTCTGATTGACTCTCTCCCCCCCATCTCCCCCCCCCCCGGTCCTCCCCCCCCATGTTCTGCTTCTCTCTTCTTCCCCCATCCCTTCCTCCCTGCCTCTCTCTCTCTCTCTCTCTCTCTCTCTCTCTCTCTCTCTCTCTCTCTCTCTCTCTGCATTTGCAGAATTGTTACCATCATACACAAATAGATTCAATGCAATGACTGAAGACATTTAACAATTAAGAAAATCCAGGGCCTATATTCACCAACCATTCTAAAACCTTATCCTGTTTAATAAATCAAATGAAACTTTCAAGTCAGTTGAAAAAACAACTTGATAGTAAAGGTTGCTATTTCAAACATTCTTTTTTGGAGAAAAATATCTACTTAATGGACAGTGTAGATCAAAGATCAGACTGCACATTATGTGCAGTCTGATCTTGATCTACGTTGTCCATAAAAGGTCAGTGAGTCGTGCATAGCCGCCTAGGGGTTAATAACATTCTTATTTTCCAACTTTCAAAGTAATTCTATCTCTGATTTGCCTAGTCAATCAGAAAAAGCATTACTTTCTAAACTTAAAATAAAATTAAGAATACAACTTAAAATGGTTGGTGAATAATTTATGAGCCCTGGGCCCTGATTCATAAATATGTATAACTGTGACTTCTTAACAAGGACAGAACAAAGCAAGGGTTGAGTATGGAAGTTTGGTTGGGCCATCTTTCATAGCTTAAAATTGATAAACATTTACATTATTTATGATTCTTAGGAATTTTAAGTTCACAATTCTTTGGCATTTTATGTCCCTAATTCTTTGAAATTTTCAAAACCCAAATGTTAGCAATTTTACATTGTCAATTCCTTGAAATTTTTCATCCGCTACATAATGAAATTTTAATACTTAAACCCTTTCCCATACATCCCCAGGTTTTTACAACCCTGAAGGAAAAAGCTTCCAAAAACGTTGTGGGATAAGGAGAAAATGCTGATTACCAGCATTCTCTCCTTTTCCAACAATGTTCTTTACCCTATCAAAGACAGAAATTGTCATTTTCATCACATTTAATTTGTCAACTGCAAATGCTTTCAATTTGATCTATGCTAAAATTTTGTTGTTTGATAAAGAGTAAAGGCTTGAAGAGTTTACAACGGTTTCTTAATTCTGTCCATACAAAAACCTTTTTTGAAGAAATATATGAATCTGGTACAGTTTTTGAGAAGACTGACAAAGAGTCTACACAATTTTATGTCAAGACTGCTGTTTCAGGTTCTTGTCAAAATGGGCAACTAAAACCCAAATCTTCCAGCTCTCAATGAACTTTCTGTTAACAGCATTAAAAATAAAAGGGTTGATGATATTCAGCTTTGATGAAAAGAAGGCCAAAGTTGTTGGTTTCCATACACTGAAGTAAAACCAATCAATATCCATGTGTAGTCTAAACCCTAAAAGCACCTTTCACACTACAGTTGCCTTTGTGGCCAGTGTAGATCAAGATCAGGCTGCAAAAAATATGCAGTCTGATCTTTGATCTCCACTGTCAGCTTAGCTTAAACACAAAAGACAGAAGCAACCATCTAAGTGCAATTATTTGGGTCTTATTTCTAGTCCAAATATGTCTGTTTGTTTTTTTGGCACCCTCACAGTCAAACCTGTCTCAAAAGACCATTCAGTATTAAGCAACTTTCTGCTGAAAAAGACTGCTTGTGTTTTTTAAAATTTACATCCTATCTTGAATTAAGTTAAAAATTGGATTTAACGACCATTGCTGTATGATGCCATTTTTTAAAAATTTCCTTTGGTGGTCACTCAACTCTTTACCACACAATCCAAAGTTTTAACAAGCTTGAGGAAGACAGCTTTTGAAAACATTTTGGAAAAAAAGAGAAAATGCTGGTAAATAGCATTTTCTCCTTTTTCTGAAATGTTTTTTACCCTTTCAAAGACAATTATCAGCATTTGAGCCACATTTAACTTGTCTGTAAATGCTTTGGATCTGGACAAGTCAAAAATTTTGTTGTTTGGTAAAGAGTTAATAATTCTTGAATTTCAAACCAAACAATCCCTTGTTCAAACAAACCTGAAAAAGAAGGCTTTTGAAAATAGTGTGTGTAAAGTGAGAATCCCTGGAAAGACATTGGCTGTGCTGGAGATTTCAACCAGCAACCCCCCGTTTTCAAGTCCTGTACACTACTGACTACACTACCAAAGCTTGATTCCAAAATGTTCAAGGTTTAAGACAGGCGCTCACTTTGTACAGGTACATTTAGATATTTATCCTTCTTTGAGAACTCACTATAATTATGCTTGCTAAGTAAACGGCAGTTGCTTAGTTAAGGTTGCCACTAATTCAGGTTTTACCATAACTCAGGTTAGCATGGATATTGATAGGTAACCCACACTGCTTCTTTGTTAGAAAAAGTTGACGATCAGAGCATTGCTCTATTCACTACTGGCTGATGGAGTCGAAATTTGTAAAGCACTTGATACGCAGCCTACTGACTTTTGATAGCAATCACCCTGTGAATTACATCAGCAAAAACCAATCAAATGTCACCTTACATAACCCTTTTGGCAAAATTGTTATGGAAGATAATTTTTCTACATAACAAGCATATTTTCAGAGTCCATCCTCTAAACTTCATTCAACTTTGTTGTTTAATTTGTTACAGTGAATGTTGAAGTAAATGCTGCTTGTCTATTATCATTTTTGGTAATAATTCCAAGCATATCAAACATATCTCTCCTACATTTTGGTGATGATGGATAGCATATGTACCCCACTTTTTGATCGGTGCTTTTAGGACAGACTGCAAGGAATAAATATGATCCATGCTCTGGCAAAAGAGAGCTTAATGCATCTCTGTGATGCATTCTACCAAGCAGGTCAATACATACCTAAGGACCCATAAAATTTATTTTGCCTAAAAATCAACTGGATCGGGAGATAGAGAGGTCCTTTGACATGCAAAATATTTAACAAGAGGGCCATGATGGCCCTGAAGTCGCTCACCTGAGTCTTTTGACCAAACATGACTCATTTTCAATCTCTTTTGAGATATTATGACAAACATTCTACCAAGATTTTCATGAGTTATTGACCTGAAATGACCCACTTGCAAACTGGTGCAAGACCAACATTCTGACCAAGTTTCATGAGTATTGCATTAAAAAGTACACAAGGGTTTCGAAAATTTGACTTAGTGACCTAGTTTTTTTTTTTCCAACATTATCCATTTTCATACTCTTCCAAGATATTATCAAGACAAACATTCTGACCAACTTCCAAGAGTTTGGACTAAAAATGTGGCCTCTAGAGCATACATAAGGTTTTTCTAAGATTTGACCTAGTGACCCAGTTTTTGACCCACCATTACCCATTATCAAACTCTTTTGAGATATTACCAAGACAAACATTCTGACCAAGTTTCAAGAGTATCTGACTGAAAATGTGGCCTCTAGAGCATACACAAGGTTTTTCCAAGATTTGACTTAGTGACCTAGTTTTTGACCCCATATGACCCATTATCAAACTCATCCAAGATATCATCAAGACAAACATTCTGACCAAATTCAGGAGTTCTGGACTGAAAATGTGGCCTCTAGAGCGTACACAAGGTTTTTCTAAGATTTGACCAAGTGACCTAGTTTTTGACCCAACATGACCCATAATCGAATTCCTCTGAGATATTATCAAGACAATCATTCTGACCAACTTTCAGGAGTTTTGGACTGAAAATGTGGCCTCTACAGAGTACACAAGGTTTTTCTAAGATTTGACCTAGTGACCTAGTTTTTGACCCGACATGACCCATTATCGAAATCATTTGAGATATCATTAAGACAAACATTCTGACCATTTTTCAGGAGTTTTGGACCGAAAATGTGGCCTCTAGAGCGTACACAAGGTTTTACTAAGATTTGACCTAGTGACCTAGTTTTTGACCCGACATGACCCATTTTCATACTCGTCCAAGGTATCATCAAGACAAACATTCTGACCAAGTTTCAAGACTTTTGGACTGAAAATGTGGTTTCTAAAGCGTACACAAGTTTTCTTTAAGATTTGACCTAGTTTTTGACCAGACATGACCCATTTTCAAACTCGTTCGAGATATCATCAAGACAAACATTCTGACCAACTTTCAGGAGTTTTGGACCGAAAATGTGGCCTCTAGAGCGTACACAAGGTTTTTCTAAGATTTGACCTAGTGACCTAGTTTTTGACCCGACATGACCCAATATCAAAATTGTCTAAGATATTATCAAGACAAAGATTCTGACCAAGTTTCACGAGTATCGGACTGAAAATGTGGCCTCTAGAGCGTACACAAGGTTTTCTTAAGATTTGACCTAGTGACCTAGTTTTTGACCTGACATGACCCATTATCGAACTTGTCCAAGATATTATATGACAAACATCCTGACCAAGTTTCACGAGTATCCGACTGAAAATGTGGCCTCTAGAGTGTACACAAGCTAAAAGTTGATGACGCACGACGCGAGACAGACGACGCACTACAGACGACAGACAGCACAATCACAAAAGCTCACCTTGAGCACTTCGTGCTCAGGTGAGCTAAAAATAGCAAAACCTTTTGACTCCTGTCAGCCTATGCAGACTGCACAGGCTGACAGGGGTCAAATCTTTTTGCAGATTCATTAAGCCCCATTGTTTTACCAGCAAGGCTCATATGTGTATCTCTGGTATTACAAATTTTGATTCCATCAGTCAACAGTAAATAGAGCAACGTAGAGATCGTCACCCTTGGCTTACAAAGATGCGCACACTGTGAACAATTCTATATTCTAGATTGTGATCTCAACCGTTACCTGCTCTCACACCATTCTCCGCTGTGTTGTGTAAAAATAGGTTAAAAATCAACTACATACACAGATAAAACAACCATCCCATTTTTCAAAGCATAAATTACATGTAATGTCCAATTTTCCAAAGAGTTGATTAATAAAATCTTAGAAACGGTGTAAATTAGTGAAATCATGAAAGATTTTTTATTCTTTTCCACACGACAAAACTTTAGGCTTGTCCAAATTGAAGCATGACAAATGACAAATTAAATGTAGCTAAAATGATATAATATTTCGTCTTTGAAAGGGTAGAAAACATTGTGGGAAAAGGAGAAAATGCTGGTTATCAGCATTTTCTCCTTTTCCCGCAACATTTTCAAAAGCGTTCTTCCTTCAGGCTTATTTGGAAAAGGGTTTATCAGTTACTGTAAAGACTACAACTAACGTAAAAAATTTTCTGGCTAAAAAAAAGGTAAAAAGGAAAAAACATTTTTAAATGGTATGCAAAACATTAATGAAAGAACAGTAATAAATGCTCATTACAAGCAATTCTTCCTTCCTCCACAATGTTCCAGAGCTGTCCTATGTAAGAGTAGGAAAGTTTCAGGTTTTTGTATGGTAACTGGTTTGTTGAAGTGTGAATTCTTTGGCTTTGTGCAGTTTCCTACACCTGTGGTAAAATGATTTAACCCTTTACCTTACAAACCAAAAATTTGATGACCTTCAAGAAGACAACTTTTGAAAACATTGTGGGAAAAGGAGAAAATGCTGGTAACCAGCATTTTCTCCTTTTCCCACAATGTTTTCTACCTATGTAATTCAAGTATTGAGTCATATTTATTTTGTCGTCTGCAAATGCTTTCAATTTGGACAAAGTTTTTTGGATTGGTAAAGAGTTAAAAAAACATTGTGATAAATGTGTAAGATATTCAATTTCTGTGTGAAGTAGATTTATGGATAAAAAAAAAAACCGAATGGAAGCAATTCTTTGTACACAAAAATTTAACATCTTAAATATCTAGGTAATTTCTTTTTCTTATTGTCTGATTAACTGAATGGTGTTTTTTTTTTACCACTTTCAACATTATTTCAGTTAAATCATGGCGACAGCTTTCTTATTCATTTGTGTTTTGAATCAAACCAGTACCAGGCAAGGACTCTAAATTTGTTGTCTGAAAATGCTTTGCATTTTGGACAAATCTAAAATTTTGTGATGTGGTAAAAAATTAAACTTGCAGTCATCATGTCTGAGCTATCCATAGAAGAAATCATAAAGAATTGCTTGCATTCAATATACTTGTTATAAAAATACTCTTTCAAAATATATCTCCCAGATTTCTATTATGCATACACACCTTTTGCCACCTTATCTTGCTTGATTGCAATTTCATGATCAAGTTTATTGTTAATCTCCATTTTGACTTCAGCTCTAACAGGGCCAGGAAGTGAATGAATTTGGGCTGTACTGGGCGATGCTGCCAGAATGTTTGCTTCGTCGGCAAATCTGTTGGCCTTATATCGTGCTCGGCCAATGTAAGGACTCTCTCCTAGAAGTCCACCATCATCCCCTGTCTGTTATGAAAGAAATAAGAATAAAAAGTTTCAATTTGTTCCAGGGGTAATTTTCAAAGAAGAATGTCATCATTTATTAGCAAGCTTCTACCATGCAACAGATAGTGTTTATAAAAGTTGTTCTGGATTGAATAATTACCTTCCTTTAATCTATGCAAATAAGATAGGCTGGGCAAAGTGTTTAGGTACTTGTGTAGATATATAAGAAGAAACTGACATACATCTCACCACATGACAACATTTAAAATTACTCTTATCATGTGGCAAAGAGCAGTGTGGCTGCAATATGACTAATACAATGTTACAAGCTGGCTGAAACATAATTCATTCAAAAATTTTATTGCAATACAAGAGCAAACTGTACAGAAAACACACAGTCAGTCTTGATCCATACTTCCACAAAAATTACTTACATCACCTTTGAAAAAACTTAACCTATTTCTACACAGTCACAACTTCTAAATACCCTGAGGAAGAAGGCTTTTGTTGGAAAAGGAGAAAATGCTGGTAACCAGCATTTTTTCCTTTTTCCAGCATGTTTTCTGTCCTATCAGAGAGCTAAAGCTCATTTGCATCAATTTTAAATTTGTTGTCTGGCGAAGTTTTGAATTTGACAGTCTCTAAAATTTGTCCTTTTGTACAGGGTTAAAGCATTTACAGACAAATCAGAAGTTGTCCAAATGATGAATTTGTGATTGAAACGTTAGAAAAAATTGTGAAAAAACTAAAATATGCTGGTAACCAGATTTTCTTCCTTTTCCCACAATGTTTCCAAAAGCCCTTTTTTCAAGATCATTAAAACACAGCATTTTGTGGAAAAGAATAAAAGCACTTACATCATCCAATGAATGTTCAGGACCTCGTCCCAAACTGTCAAATTTACTGTCGATCTTATGAAATGCGAGGTCTTGTTCCAGCTGATAGTGTTTCTCACATGCCTTGTTGAGTTCTTGTGTCTTTTTCTTTAACTGAAATATTATAAAACAGAAAATTAAGCCATGTGATTGTTAAACCCTTACCAAACAATTCTGTGTTTCTGAAGAGGGAAAGCTTTTCAAAACATTTTGGGAAAAGAAGAAAATGCTGGTAACCAGCATTTTCTTCTTTTCCCAAAATTTTTTCTTATTGTCCAAAGAGGAAGCTCATCACTCAAACTTTCTAATTCATCTGCAAATGCTTTCCATATGAAAAAAATTCTACTTTTTGCCATCATGTTTGAAGTAAACTCTTTACCAAATGACAAAATTTTAGACTGATGCAAATTCCATGCATTTGCAGAAGACAATATTCCAGCAAACATGACTCAGTCATTGAAATTTGTTTTGGGAAGGGTTGAAAGCATTGTGGAAAAAGGAGAAAATGCTGGATACCAGCATTTCATCCTTTTCCCCGAATGTTTTCATGGATGGATGGCTCTTTCTTGACAGTTGTTGAAACTCCTGATTAACAAATAGAAGTAAGTAGGTGCTTTTGTCAACAATCAACCTTGCAATAGGACTTTTGCTGTTGGATGAATGGTTGGATGGATGGATGGATGGATGGATGGATGGATGGATGGAATGGAATGGAATGGGATGGGATGGGATGGGATGGGATGTGATGGAATGGGATGGATGGATGGATGGATGGATGGATGGATGGATGGATGGATGAATGGATGAATGGATGGATGGATGGATGGATGGATGGATGGATGGTATAGTGTTTAACACCATTTTCAAAATTTTTTCAGTTACATCACAGCGGCCAGAGCACCTATCCATGCTTTCCTGGAGCTTCTTTCACCAGTACTCCACACGATATTCTTTCAAAGCTGCTGGCTGCTATCCCATATAACCATCATCAAGACAATGATCAGTGGTGAGAAAGGAATGAATCCTATCGCAATGACTATCACCAATCCTCAGGAAGACGGCCGAGCCTGGGATTGAACCACCAACCCCCTATTCTTGAGTCTTTAATGCCCCCTACTGCACTTCCTGGCACAGCTTGATGATAGGAAATGTAGGTGGAAGAAAGGCTGCAGGGAGGGAGGGAGGGAGGGATGGAGATAGTGATAAATGGATTCATGGATAGAAGGGTGGATAAATTGATTGATTGATGAATAGAATCTGAATAACATATAGATCAACAAACAGATTAATAGTTAGATGGATGGACATATGGATTAAATCATATATGTAAAAAAACAACTGTGTTTACAAAATCATCTTTACTCACACCAGATGTTCAGATGAGCCAAAACTCCTATATCATAATGCAATGATTAAAACAAAGCACTTTGTTAAAAATCCATCTTGAAAATCTATTATTATACTGCAAAGAAATTTCTCGTGATCTGATAGGATAATATGCCCCGAACATATATATCATGTACACTGGCAAAACCAATGTAAAAGCAGTTTCCCTTTTGGGAGCCCTGTATACATGACTACACTTTCAACACAACATCCAAAATGGCGGCATTGATCAAGATTAACATCAAGATTATGCACCAAACTGCACCTTTTATCAAGGTTTCAGTGATGTCAGTTCCCAGTGACGTCAGTTTTCATTGAATTGGGGCACTCAGAAGGGAAATTCTACTTCGTCAGCGTACTCAATTTTTGAAACCAAACGACAGGTAAAATTCGCTTAATACACGTTGGAATGGTAAAACTTTGCAGTATAATAAATTCGTTGTACGGTCAGGTGGGCAGGGGACTTGGAAACTTGTTCACGGCTGTGGTGAATCATGTCGTCCCGAGCCGAAGGTGAGGTGGCGACATGATTCACCACAGTCGTGAACAAGTTTCCAAGTCCCCTGCCACCTGACTGTACAACTAATACTGTACCAATGGAATTATTAAAATCAAAAACTACAAAAATGCATTTACCTTTACAACACAATCCCTAGTTTTAAGAGCCTTCAGGAAGAAGATTGTGGAAAAAAGGAGAAAATGCTGATAACCAGCATTTTCCCCTTTTTCCCACAATATTTTCTCTTCTTTCCAAGACAACTTCAACATTTGAAACAACTTCAATTCATCATTAGTAAATGCTCACAATTTGGACTAGTCTTTTTTTTGTTTTCATTTGGTAGAGATTTAAAACTCTTTTTCCAAGAGACCCGCTCACACGATTGAGCCATGCTCTGGACAAAAGGCGTTTAATGCATCTTTGTGATGCATGCTACCAGGCAATTCATCACAAAGCCATAGATCCATAAAGTCCATTTTGTCTAACAACCATCTAAATCTAGAGGTAGACTGGTCCTTAGACATGCAGAAATTTTACCAAAAACAAAATGTTTTGATCCATGTCAACCTGCGCAGACTGCGCAGGTTGACATGGATCAATACATTTTGTAAATGCATTAAACCCCCTTTTCACAGAGCATGGCTCATATACAAATATGGTAAACTTATGTTGGATAAGGTATTTAGATACTTTAAAGTCACCTTTACAAATCAATATTTAGAATGGAGTCAAGTTTATCTACAAGTTTCTGTAAATGTCTTTTATCATGCTGTACCATTCACTTCATAGTTCAAATATTTAACGCTTTACAAAACAATCCTGTGTCGTAATGACCCTGAGAAAGATAGGCTTAAAAAGAAAATTATGAGAAAGGAGGCAAATGTGGGTAGCAAGCGTTTTCTCCACAATGTTTTTTTTTTATCCTTTTAAAGGCAAATCCAATCATAGTATGATTTTGTTGCATACAAAATGTTGTCTATTTGCCCAAGTCTATCAAATTTCGCTAATAGGTAAAGAGTTGCCTTCACAGACAGTGTAGATCAAGATGCAGTCTGATCTTTGGTTTATACTGTCAGCTTTGCTGATTTTAGGCCTGTCCAAACAGACAACAATGATGGTTTCAAGCATTTTCTCCTTTTCCCATAATGTTCTCCGAAGCTTCTTCTGAAAAGATCATTAAAAAGTTGATTGCATGGTAACAGGTTAACCCTTTACCAAACAATCCCAAATATTAACAACCCTGAAGAAAAAGCCTTTTGAAAACATTGTGGGAAAAGGAGAAAATGCTGGTGACCAGCATTTTCTCCTTTTCCCACACTGTTTTCAAAACTTTCAGGAACAAATTCAATTATTTCAGGCATATTTATTTTGTCATCTGCGAATGCTTTCAATTCGGACCAGTATAAAAACTTGATTGCATGGTAAAGGGTTAAACGATACTCTGTGAGAAATAGGGGGCCATTTGCTCTGAATAGACTAATCAGAGAGTAAATAAATTCCCTGAATGGAATTTTATTCACTGTGTAACAGCTGACAAAATTTCAGACTTCTCCAAATTTAAAGCTTTCACAGACAACATATGAACTGTGGGTCAATTAGCAGGATTCGAAAGGACAAAAAACATTGTGGAAAGAGGAGAAAATTCCACTTTTATCAGCATTTTCCCACAATGTTTTTAAAAGTCTTTTGTGGCAAACGATTGAATCTTACAGTACCAATCAAGACTTAAAAAGCTTTTAAAACAATATCTCATAACAATGCTCATTTGAAGCAACTTCCTTCATTCTTAATCCTGCTTATAAGTACTTTACGTGAAAAATGCATCTTACAGTGTGATAAAGTTACATAATTAAAGGAATAGAAAAGAAAAATATATTCATTATTATAATCAGAATTATCATTAGCATTATCATAATCATAATTATGATGAATGAACGGTGTCATAGGTTGCATGACCATCCAGCAAATGATGATGATGATGATGATGACGACGACAACCACGATGACGACAATGATTACGACAACTATGATGATGATGATTACAATGATTATGACAACTATGATGATGATGATGACGATGATGATGATGATGATTGTGGTAATAAAGGTGATGATGACTGTCTTTGTGTTATCATCATCATCATCATCATCATCATCAACATCATGAACTTCAAGAACAAATATAACAAGAACAAGAAAAAAAACGAAAAAGAAAAACTTATCATGATAAGCATACTAAATAAAATACGTAAATTGAATATATAAAGTTTAATAATCCATGAAATGATAATAAAATTCATGTTAAATTATATACCTATGCAAAAAAAAAGGGAAAAATATATTCCTCTCTGCTACTTTTATCACTGGCACTGACGGAAGACTGACAGACTTTGAAGAACGATACAGAATCACTTAACCCATTACCTCCTAATGCCGACTTTTAATGACCCTAGGAAAGTAACCTTTTGAAAACATTGTGGGAAAAGAAGAAAATGCTGGTAACCAGCATTTTCTCCTTTTCCCACAATGTTTTCTACCGTATCAAAGAAAGATTGTACCATTCGAGCCACATTAAAATTGTTGTATGCAAATGCTTTTAATTTGGATGTGGCTCAAGTTGTGTCGTCTGGTAAAGGGTTAAACATTTATCCATTCTGTCTATGTTTATACCAATCCTAGGCTTTTAAAAACATTGTAGGAAAAGGAGAAAATGCTGGTAACCAGCATTTTCTCCTTTTCCCACAATGTTTTTCTTTCTCTATCAAAAACAAATTTCATTATTATATGTTTAACTCTTTACCAAACGACAAAATTTTAGACTGGTCCAAATTGAAAGCATTTGCAGACGACAAAATTGACGTGACTCAGAAATTGAAATTTGTTCCAGGAGGGTAAAATACATTGTGGGAAAAGGAGAAAATGCTGGTTACCAGCATTTTCTCCTTTTCCCATGATGTTTTCAAAAGGCTTCTTTTTCAGGGTCGTGAAAACAAGGAATTGTTTGGGAAAGGGTTAATTCGTCATCTGTAAGTGCCTTTCAGGTCAAATAAATTCAGAATTTTGTTTGATAAACAGTTAACTCTTTTTTATAGTAGACAGGTTTTTTCTCTCTTGAAGCACTTTTTCTTTAACAACGTTTTGGAAAAGGGAGAAATTGCTGATCATAAATTGCTTTTTACCCAAAATGTTTTCATATTATTTCTGTATCATACTCAATTCAGACAGTTTAAGGCTTTTAACTAAGGATTATTTGCTAAAGGGTTAAGCCGATACTAAATAAACTAATCTTTAACTCTTTACCAGATGATAAAATTTTAGACTAGTCCAAATTTAAAGCAGTTACAGAAGACCTAAAAAAAAACTTGACTCAAATGACTGAGATTTTCTATGAAAAAGGTAGATTGATTGATTGTATGGTGTTTAACACCGTTTTCAACATTATATCAGTTATATCGCGGCGGCCAGTGCACCTATCCATGCTTTCCTGGAGTTTGTTTCCAGTACTCGGCACAATATTCTTTCCAAGCCAGTGGCTGCTTTCCCACATGACTATCGTCGAAACAACGATCAGCAGTGAGAGAGGAATGAATCCTGTCGCAATGACTATCATCAATCCTCAGAAAGAAATTAGACGAGCCCGGAGTTCGAACTCACAACCCCCTGTTCTCAAGTCCTGTACGCTACAGACTGAGCTACTGGGCTTGACTGAAAAAGGAAGAAAACATCTAGGAAAAAGAGAAAAAAAATGCTGGTTTTCTTCTTTTCCCACAACATTGTCAAAAATTTCCTTCCTAAGGGTCAGTCAAAAATTGGATTGTGTGGTAAATTGATAACTCTACCAAGATTACACTGCTTTTACAATCTTCAGAAAGAGACTGTGCATATAGTGGAAAAAGGTAGAAAGACTGGTAACCAGTATTTTCTCCTTTTGCCACAATGTATTATACAGCCTGTCCCTCAGGAGTCGTTAAAACAAAGGATTGTAAGGTAAAGAGTTCGAACAGAATTCAATCTTATGCCTCTTGTTGGTTGAATGACTTATATTTACGATACCTTCTTTCAAAGAGAATTTTTCCAAACGTGCTTTCCATCTCAAAAAATGATGTTTAACCCTCTACCAGACGACACAAATTAAGAATTGTGTAAATTGAAAGCATTTGCAGATGCCGTAATTCATGTAGCAAAAAAGCTAGGAATGTCTTTAGAAGTGTTGAAAACCTATGTTAACCCTTTAGCAAACAATACCCGGTTTATACAGTTCCGAGAAAGAAGCCTTTGGAAAACATTGTGGAAAAAGGAGAAAATGCTGGTAACCAGCATTTTCTCCTTTTCCCACAATATTTTCTAATCTTTAAAAAACAGTTACCATTCCATGAGCTACTTTTGTCATCTACAATATTTTAAACTTATAGAAATGTCAAAGAAAATTTTGATGTTTGCTAAAGAGATAAAGACCAGCCACTGGATTAGCATAAAATATATCTGGAGTTATAATTCATGAATTATTTCATCCGACTGACACAGAACAAACACTTACAAACCTGTATTACATTATCTTATGTTTACAGACCAAACAAACAATACCTAACTTCCTAACCTTAGAGTAGAGTATGACGATGATAGAGGGTCACTTTTTTGGGGTGAAACTACATTGTTTTTCCACAGAAATGTTTACAATGAAACTTTAACAAATCTTATCAACGATAAACTTCGTTATGAAATATACATTTACAATAATTCTAAAAATCATATTGTGCACGCACTTTAACTTGTCACTTAATGAATATTCTGTTTTTTTACATGAACTATTTATAGACCTCTGATAAATTTACAATATCATCAATGCATCTCCGTGATGCATTATACCAAGCAATCCATCACATAATTAGGGATCTATAAAATCCATTTAGTTTAACAATCAACTGGATCTGGAGGTAAAATGGTCCTTGGACATGCAGAAATTTTACCAATAGCAAAAAGTTTCGGACGGGTCAGCCTGTGAAAACTGCGCAAGCTGACCTGGGTTGATACTTTTTGCAGAAGTATTAAGCCCCGTTTTTACAAAGCACGGCTCATATTCTTTTGAACTTTGTTTAGAAATGTCAGAAAAATGAACACAGTCACAGAAACAAAGTAATGAAACGTCAGAGCCGTTTCACAATAATATCCAGTCAGTGTAGTTGTTTTGGATTTTTTGTGTGTATATACAATTGACACAATATCAGTGTTTAAAGGTACAGTGTATCGTAATCATTTATTTTTTTTGTATGGTGTTTAATGCATTTTCAACATAATTTCAGTAATACCATGGCAGCCAATGTCCCTATGTTTTCCTGAATTTTACTTTCACCAGTCCTTCACAAAATATTCTCCCAAGCCACTGGCTGCTTTCATACTTAACCAATGGGAACACAGCGATCAGTGGTGAGAGAGGAATGAATCCTATCACAATAACTTTCATCAATCCTCAGAATGAAGTTGGCCGAGCTAAGGATTCTAACCCGGGAATGACTGTTTTCAAGTACTGTTGGCTACCAACTCTGCTACCAGGGCTCGACTGTAAAACATAATCACACAAGTCAAATTATACTTTGGTATGCTATTCACCAGTTTCCATGAAGACACAGCTTATGTGGTCGTACCACAGCCAGTAAGGGTATTGTCACAAACGTTACATTTAACCCTTTTCCATACAATCCAAAGTTTTGACAGCCCTAAAAAAAAATTTTTTGAAAATATTGTGGGAAAAGGAGAAAATGGTGGTTCTAATAGATTTTTCTTGGACGGGGGAGGGGTGGTCTGTATTTTGCCAGTAATTTGGGGTTGGAAAATCTACACGAGCACTGTTAGCAGGTACCTAAAACCTGTGGGTCACAAACCTGCTACCTCAAGCTCCTAGCAATAAGAACATTAACAGCTTTTGTAATAGTATGTTAACTCTTTACAACATAATCCGAAGTTCTAACCACCCTTGAAAAAAAGGCTTTTAAAAACATTGTGGGAAAAGGAGAAAATGCTGGTAACAAGCATTTTCTCCCTTTCCCACAATGTTTTTTACCCTGTCACAAACAAACCATACCATTTGCTCAATATCTAATTTGTCGTCTGCACAATGCTTTCGATTTGGACCAGTGTGAAATTCAGTAGTTTGGTAAAGTGTTGACAACTTTCGTAATAATGCACTAAATCTAAGTGCTCCCCCCCCCACCCCCCCTCAAAAAAAATTGGGGTTCAGTGACCTTGACCTTTGGATTGCACTCACCAAATCATCTTTGGTCTGTAACTGTCGCTCTAACTCTTCAATTCTGTTGCTATACCCCTTTTCTCGGCGACGTAAATCTTCTTCCGTAGCACTCAGATGGGACCTCTCTTGCTGAGAACGATTATGATCTTCTTCCAATCTGCGATATTTTGCTTCTTCACTTTCCAACTGTTTTTCTAGTCTTTCTACTTCATCTGCAATGTCAAGACAGTTTTTTGGGGTTTTTTTGGTTGGGAGGGTCTAACTCTTGACCTTCAACCACAAAATTTTCCAAATTGAGGGTGTTAACAAAGGACAAAATAAATCTGACTTAAAAATTGTAATCTGTTTTTAACCTTTACCACACAATGCCGACTTTTACTGACCCCAGGAAAGAGGCCTTTTGAAAACATTGTAGAAAAAGGAGAAAAATGCTGGTAACCAGTATTTTCTCCTTGTCCAACAATGTTTGCTACCCTATCAAAGAAAAATTGCACCATTTGAGCCACACTGAAATTGTCTGCAAATACTTTCAATTTGGACAAGGCTAAAATTTTGTCGTCTGGTAAAGGCTTGACATGTCTTATAATCATCTACCAGATGATAAAATCTTGAATTTATAAGCAGACAACAAATCAAATGTGGTTCATTGATTGTTTTTGGTTTATTTTGTTTATGGTTCAACTGATAAGGTTTGTTTTTGAAAGGGAAAAAAAAAACATTGTTGGTAAAGGAGACAATGCTGGTTACCAGCATTTTCTCCTTTTCCCACAAAGTTTTCGGAAGGTCTTTCAAGAAATAAAATTCTCCCACGCAGCTCCAAGCATACTAGATTTGCATTTATTTATTGTTGCCTACAGTTGAACATAATGGGCAACGCTCCTAGAAGATTGTTAGTTTTGTTACTGGGGACAGAGCAAGATACAAAACAAAATCCATCCTAAGTTATGCCTGGTTCTTTAACTTGCTTAGTGTACAGCACTGTTGCACAGGACCTGATTGATTGAATTTGCGTTTATTTATCATCGCCACCGGTTGCCCATATGGGCGACGCCCCCTGAAGGCTGTTAGTATTGTTACGGGGGATAGTGCAGATACAGGACGAAACCCATCTTAAGTTAGGCCTGGTTCTTTTACGTGCTCGGTGTATAGCACCGTCACATGGGACCTTGGTTTAACATCTCATCCGAAAGACTATTAGTAATTTTAGATGGCCAGCCGTAGGGATCGAACCCACACCCTCAAGTGACTCGAAACATCACGTTCACGACTCCTACGCTCTACCTATTGAGCTATGCGGGCTGGCACAGGACCTCTCATTAACATCTCATTTTAAAGACTATTAGCAATTTTAGAGAACCAGAAGTGGATTTTGAACCCACACCCTCAGGTGGCCCGAGACTTGATATTTTAAGAGCTATTTGGGCTGGTCAACAAGCAAACACAAGCCCAAATAAAGTTACTACAATTTGATGTTCCATATGTACTTATCAGACTAATTTGCATAAAAATGACCTAATCATAAAGGGAGGTAATTGCATCTACAAATCTGTACCACTGATGACCCACCTTGTTCAAATCTGTCTTTGGCAGTGTGTCTATCTCGCTCTGTAACATTTTCTCCATCAATAATCTCAAGAGAACGGATGTGAAAGATCAGATAACTCCGACAGTGATTAAACTCAGCCAGAGGATTCTCTGCAACTGACAGCTGGGTCAAATCTGGCAGTGGTTTTAATTTTGCTAACTCACTCAACTGAAAAAGAATAAAGGAGCCATTCTTTGTGAAAAGAGTGTTTAATGTGTCTGCAAAACGTATCAACAAATTGTGCTGGCTGACCTGGGTTGAAACTTTTTGCTATTGGTCACTTTTTTACATGTCAGGGGTGCGGAAAACCTACGTCCGACTCGTCCGACTTGGGAAAATTTGGCGTTGGACAAGTGACTATTTTTCAATCTAGTTGTCCGCGGACAAGTAGAAAATAGGGGATACTTTTGAAACAAATATCTATTGTAAACATTACGCAGTGAAATAAAAATGTTCAGCCATTGTACAAAATGGCATTTCGAATGATAAACAGCAGCTTGAGATGATCCCTGAATTCTGGAAATCCCAAAACATACATTTGGTGTACCTCAGCATTCACTGCATACGACAGGGTCGGTATAATATGCGGCTGTTTTTGCATGTCGACTCTGTTGCTTTGAAAAACGTCTGAATACTTCCAAGATCACAATTGTGGATTAAAATATTTTTATTTTTATCATTTTAGCACCGATTCAAAGATCTTTTACGACAATGTCGCACATGTGAATATTTTAGCCTTTAATCTGATGGTACAGCTTCAGTGCGAATGGGCTGTGGTTTAGGCATTATCTCCTCTACCGAAAACCGTCTCAAACTGAAACAATTTGCGATTCAGCGATCAATTGATGTGTGAAAATGGATCGTTTTGATAATTAAGTCTTCAAACCAAATGGAATGTGAGAAGTCTGAGACCTCGGTAGCATCCGGCAGCCCCAAACGTAAATATAACGTACCGCGACAAGGAATATGGCAAACAAGACAGCGTCTTTTTAACGAGGTGTGGTTGAATGCAATAAACTGTTTTGTTTTGGACAAGTTAGCCGCACTGGCAGACAAGTGGACTTTTTTAATTTACTTGTCCATGGACAAGTAGAAATTTCTAAGATTTCCACACCCCTGCATGTCAAAGGACCATGAAGTAAATCATGATGCAGTTTAGAGTTTATATAGAGTTTATGGGTCCATTATTTAAGTGATGAATGACTGGTATAATGCATAGAAGAGATGTAGTAACTGTAAACCCCTTTTTACCACAGCATGCCTCAAATTAAAAGGGTAAATATATAGAAACTTCAATTATCTTAAGGATAGGGCACCCTAATGGGATTCATGTAACATCGCTTTTCATCACCGAAAAAACGTACAGATTCGGCTTGGACTTGGGTAATCCATAATAGATCAGCCGATACGTGCTGGTTTCCTGCATTGACTGCAGATTTCCCAACTCTTAGCCAAATCAGTAGGATTTGGGCGATGAAAGGAAATGTTACATGAATCCCATTAGGTTGCCCTATCTTTCACTTGATCTAAATGCATCAAATCTGATAGTTTAGATCCAACAACAAAATGCATGTTCTGTAAAAGCCCATGGAGTCATGTTAAACAACATAAGGATCAAGATTCAGACCCTTCACTGATCCTTCTTAATACAATTCTTAAGACTAGTTCTCGACAATTTTCTGAATTTGAAAGTAACACACTTTCTGATTGGCTAAACCAACTGTGAAAATTGCACTTGGTCTCTGCTATTTATCAAACAATTTGACTAATTAGAAACTGTGTTATTTTCTACATATAGTATTAGACTAAAATGCAATTTAGGATGGTAGAAAAACGTGCCTAAGTATTCCAACCCACAACCTGTGCTTTAAGTAACAATAAAGGCCAAATGTAAACAAAGCAGGTGTTCAAATGCATTTGAATTTCTATCATTCTATCTAAAAGTATGGAAATTATTGTGAAGATGACAATCTATCATTGTACGGTCGGTCAACGTGTTAGTCGCTGACTGAGAAATTAATTTCAAAACTAGGTTAAAACCTGCCAGCAAGCTGTCTTTTGTTTACTTTTTGCCTGATTTTAAAATTCTTTTTCTGCCAGTGACTAGCATATGGCCCGACCGCATGATAACAGACTGTCATCTACACAATATTTTCCATACTTTTAAATGGTATGATTTAAATTTAAATGTATTATGACACCTGCTTTGATATTTTGGCCTTTACTGGGCCTTAAAAGGCTCTACCAGCAATCAGTTTTTCTTAACTTCATTCCTTACCAGAAAATGAATTCTACTCTTGTCAAAAATAAAAGCAATTACAGATAAAAAATGAAATTATGCAATTTATCTGTGAAAAGAGTAGAAAACATTGTGGGAAAAGAAGTAAATGTTGGTTACCAGCATTTTCTCCTTTTCAAACAATGTTTTCAAAGCCTTTTTTCTTCAGAGTTATCAAAATACTGGATAGTTCAGTAAAGGAGTTAAAACAAAGTTTTGTCCTTACCGACTCAAGCCGATTTCTACCAATGTGAAACGTTCTCAGGGACTTCAACCTTTTTCCCATCCATATTGGTATGTGCTCAATTAAGTTACCCGTCAAATTTAGAATCTGTAGGTTCGTTAAATTCTCTAATCCCTCTATTTTTACAATGCAATTGTCCGCTAAACTCAGTTCTTTCAACTTCAGAAGTTTATCCAATTTCTCTATTTTCTCGATGATATTGTTGTTTAATATCAATACCTGGAGTCTTTTCATTTTTTCCAGGTTCTCTATATACTGTGAAATACAAAGGTAGAAAGGTATTATATCAAAGTGTAAAAAACAGCAAAGCATGCAGGTGCAAAAGCTTGGCTGCAGCTGCTTGAATCTGAGTGAAAATATTAAATCAAAAAAGGGGCATAACTGTGTCAAAAATACTCTGATGGTTATCTGCTCTTGTTGTATGGATTCCCCTTTTGATACATTATTAGTTGTATGGTCAGGTGGCAGGGGACTTGGAAACTTGTTCACAGCTGTGATGAATCATGTCGCCCCAAGCAGAAGGCGAGGTGGCTACATTATTCACCACAGCCGTTAACAAGTTTCGAAGTCCCCGGCCACCTAACCGTACAACAAATTTATTATACTGCAAAGTTTTACCATTCTAACGAATGTTAAGCGAATTTACCTGTTTTTTGGTTCCAAAAATTGAGTACGCTGACGAAGCAAAATTTCCCTTCTGAGTGCCCCAATTCAATGAAAACTGACATCACTGGGAACTGACGTCACTGAAACCTTGATA
Organism: Hippopus hippopus; assembly: GCA_946811185.2. Classification (NCBI taxonomy): domain Eukaryota; kingdom Metazoa; phylum Mollusca; class Bivalvia; order Cardiida; family Cardiidae; genus Hippopus; species Hippopus hippopus. Next base: position 74,905,531 of record OX328098.1, on the reverse strand, counting down.
AAAGGTGCAGTTTGGTGCATAATCTTGATGTTAATCTTGATCGACGCCACCATTTTGGATGTTGTGTTGAAAGTGTAGTCATGTATATGAGGCTCCCGAAAGGGAAACTGCTTTTACGCTGGTTTTGCCAGTGTACATGATATATATGTTCGGGGCATATTATCCAATCAGATCACGAGAAATTTCTTTGCAGTACAATAAAAAAATTTGTCCCAGTTTCAAGTAAATATCTCCAGTAGTAACAGAGATGTTAATGTTTTTTAAAATTCTTGTGTGGAAATTAATGCCATTTTCATCATTATTTTAGTTACATCACAGCAGCCAGCACACCTATCCATGCTTTCCTGGGGTTTCTTTCAGCAGTACTTTGCACTATATTCTTCAAAGTCACTGGATGCTATCTCACATAACCATTGTTTAAACACTGATCATAGGTGAGAGAGGAATTAATACTGTCACAATTACTACCATCAATCTTCTGTAAACAAGTGGCAGAGAGGGAGATTAGAACCAGCAACTCCCTAGTTCCAAGTCCTCCTCATAACTGACTGAATGCCAAGTTCTAGTAATTTTTTAAAAAATTATTTTTATAACAAGGTGACGACAGGTGAAAATGCTGTCCTTTTCAGACAGTATTTTCTGCTCTTTCATAGCCAATTCCCGTAATTTTAGCCAATTCAATTTGTTGTCCGCAAATGCTTTCAAAATGGACCAGTCTAAAATTTTGTCCTCTACCAATGAGTGTTATATTTATAGTATACTTAAATATTTCAGTAACAAAATAGCTAGAAATGTAAACATTTCAATTAAAGCTTGCAGTGTGAGGTTTGTATACATACTGATAAATGGTTTGTACAGGGCACATTAATAGTGTGGTTGAAATTAAAGCTCAACTCTTTTCCACATGGCTAAATTTTTTACCTTTTCAAATTGAAACCATTCACAGAAGACAAGATAAATATGGTAAATTGCGCCTCTCCCCCTGCCCCCACCCCCCGCATCATTGAAACTCATGATTGTGTGATAGTGAGCTAACAATCCTTTGACTATAATACAGTTACATTTGAGCCCAGAAAAGACAAGACCAAGCTCACACAGCACAAATTGTGCCATTTGATATTTGATCTACACTGTTGGCTATGCTGAGACATTCTGAATAACAGCAAGATTGAAGTTATAATTATGTTGTATGCCAAACCTGGTAGAGCAGTTGGTAGTGTACATAACTTGGGGATCTCTGGTCAAACAAAGTTTTCACAAGCTTTCTTTTTTAGGGTTGTTAAAAATTTGGATTATTTGGTAAAGGGATAACTTGACAAATTTACCTGGACATTGAAACTGGAATAACCAATCAGATTTCTACCAAGATGAATCAACTCTGACAGTAAAACTGATAAAATTAATCTTATTCAAACCTTGGCAAAGCGACCTTGACACTGATATTGCAATGACCAATCAGATTTCTACAAAAATGAGTTGACCTTGACATTCCAAGTAACTTGACCAATCATACATATTCCTTTGTTGATGACCAATCATATTCCAATGTTGATGACCAGTCAGATTTCCACTGAAATGAGTTGAGCTTGCCCTTCAAAGTACTTTGACCAACAATATTCCAGAGTTGATGACCAATCAGATTTCTTCTTTGATGAATTGACCTAGATATTCAAAGTTAATTGACCAATCATATTCCTACCTTGATAACAAATTAGATTTCTCCTATGATAAATTGACCCAGATATATAGACCTAGATATATAAAATAATTTGACCAATCATATTCTTACCTTGATTTTCTTCCCGCCCTCTCCTTTGGTAAGTGTAAGATTGAGTGTTGTAACCATTTCCAAACTGTCTTCTTTGCACATCTTACGGATCAAATCTTCTGTGATGTACCTCACACCAGTCTGGCCATTTTGAAGAGGGCCTGAAGTAGAAAAATGTGAAAATAATCAACTATTCTTGCATTAACCCTTTACCATACAATCCTGAGTTTGAACAACCCTGTGGAAGAAGGCTTTTGAAAACATTAAGAGAAATGGAGAAAATACCGTAACCAGCCTTTTCTCTTTTTCTCACAGAGTTTTCTAACGTTACCGAGAAAACTCCCATCATTTCAGAAACATTCGCCTTGTTGTCTTAAACAGTGGACCAGTTTAACTTTTTACCACAGTCTCCAGTTTCAATGACCCTGAGAAAAAAACAATAGTGACAACATTGTGGGAAAAGGAGAAAATGCTGATAACCAGCATTTTCTCCTTTCCCACCATGTTTTCCAACCTATCAAAAACAAAAATCATCAGGTGTACTACAATTAACATGTCGTCTGCAATTGCTTTCAGTTTGGTTGAGTCCAGAACTGTTGTTTGGTAAAAAAAGTTAACATATTGTCATTTAGTAAAGAGTTAACAACTTCAAGCACGAGCAAAAACCAGACCTTCACACCCTTTACCAGAAAACACAATTTTAGATTTGTCCACATTGAAACTACATGCAGAAAACATGGATAGAATACTTGGCTCAAATATTGAAATATGTCTTTGCAAGGCAGACAAAAAAACATTTTGGGAGAAAATAGAAAATGCTGGCCAACCGCATGTTCTTCTTTTCCCATTTTATAAAAAGTTTTCTTTCTCTGGATCGTAAAATTCGGGATTGTATGGTACAGGGTTAATTCATTACCAAACAACATAATTTTAACTCGTTACCAAACGACAAAATTTTGGGCTTGTCCAAATTGAAAGCAATTACAGACAACAAATTAAAGGTGGCAAAAATGACATAATTTTTTCTTGATAGAGCAGAAAACATTGTGGGAAAAGGAGAAAATGCTGGTTACCAGCATTTTCTCCTTTTCTCACAATGTTTTCAAAAGGCTTCTTTCTCAGGGTCGTTAAAAGTTGGGACTGTGTGGTAAAGAGCTAAAGCTGTCCATTATGATTTATGAAATAAGCCAGCGACAAGCATATAGGAAAAAATACTGATTTTCTTTCTCCTTTTCGAACACTGTTTTCTCTTTCTGTGAGTCTTAACTGTATTCCAAACAATCCCGAGTTTTAACAACCCTGAGAAATAATGCTGGTTACCAGCATTTTCTCCTTTTCCGACAACGTTTACTTCATTCTCAAAAGAAAATTCTTTCATTTGTGTCACATGTAACATGTCCTATGCAAATGCATAGGACTTGGATAAGTCTAAATTTTGTCGTATGCTAAAATGTTAAAACTTAGAATTGTCCTGTAGAAGGTTTAAATGTAATTGCCAACACGGCCTAACAGTAATTCAAAATAAATTTTTTTTCCAACGCCATTGCTGGGGACTGAGCACAGAACACCTGGTTTACAAATATAATGCTCTACTATTAGACCCATGGAAGATCCAACATGAAAAAGGACTCACCTGGTGAGCTGGGGGTCAAGCCCCGTCTCATCACACCCCCTGGGGACACTGCTCGCCTCTGTGGAGAAGGGGTTCCTGCCACACTGAGTTGTACCCTACGGGGCAGATCCTCTGATGACCTTGACTGGTTCCCGCCCTTTGATAAAGTGGACTTGGCATTGCCAGGCGACCCTTTGGAAGCCTTGGGTACCGGGAGTTTGGACTCCCCGGGCCCGCGGGGTGTTCGTCTCATGGTACCAGATCTTTGATACTGGTCGTCAGTGGGCCGATATCTTTTAATTCATCTGAAATGGAATGAACCGGTTATACTCTTAAACTCTTTATCGCATGACAAAACTTTATCTCAACTTTTTACAAAGCAATCCAGAGTTTTACAGACCCTATAGAAAAGACCTTTTGAAAACATTGTAGAAAAAGGAGAAAATGCTGGTTACCAGCATTTTCTCTTTTTTCAACACTCTTTTCAAACCTTTCAAAGATAAATACAACTGTTTAAGCCACATTGAACATGTAGCCTACAAGTACTTTCAATTTGGATTATTCTACAATTGTGTTGTTTTGTAAAAAGTTAACCCTTTCCCACACAATCCTTAGTTTTAACAACTCTGAGAAAGATAAAAATAAACCCAACAGACATTTTAAATCTAGAAAATTTCAGTAAGACCCAAATATATGCGGTATCAATGTTGATCTTGGCTAGAATGTCTTGGCAATGCGAAAAGCCTTGATCAAAGATTAGACTGCATGTTTTGTGCAGTCTAATCTTGCTCTACACTGGCAACAAAATAAACTATAATTGGGAACAGCGCTTTAGAGGTTAACCTTCAAAGTTACACAAATTAGCAAACAAAAAATTAAATAAGGCCAAGATATTGGGATTTGTGTTTGTAATTTCAAAAAGTTTGTATTTTAGACTGGTCTAATTTGATTAATGTCGTCTCGTAAACTCTGTGCAACACAATCCCCACTTTTAACATTCCTAGCACAGATGGCAGATGGCTTTTAAAAACATGGTGGTAAACGGAACGAAATGCTGGTAACCAGCATTTTTCTCCTTTTCTTACTTTGTTTTCTACCAAATCAAAGACAAATTCCATCACTTGAGCAACATTTATATTGTTGTCTACAAATGCTAAATGAATTTGGACAAATCCGAAACTTTGTCGTTTTTGTTAACTCTTTACCTCACAATAAAATTTTCTACTCTACTAAAATGAAAGCATTTGCAGACAACAAATTAAAGGTAGCTCAAACGATGATTTCTGTCCTTGAACGGGTAGAAAACATTGTTGGAAAAGGAGAAAATGCTGGTTACCGGCATTTTCTCCTTTTCCTACAATGTTTTCAAAAGGCTTCTTCCTTAAGGTAGTTAAAACTCGGGACTGTGTGGTAATGGGTTAAGAGTTTAAAGTTAAGTAGTTCGGAATGTATAAAATTTTGTCTTCGTGGCACTCGTCCAAATATAATCCGTAAATTCACAATTCAACGCCATTAACTTATCCTACCCTTTAATGCCTTACTAAACAACAAAATAGGTAGACTTGTCCAAATTGAAAGCATTTGCAGATGACATAATAAATGTGACTCAAGAATTAAAATTTGTATTTGGAGAGGTAGAAAACATTATGGGAAAAGGAGAAAATGCTGGTTACCAGCATTTTCTCCTTTTCCCACAATGTTTTCAAAAGGCTTCTTTCACAGGATGGTTAAAAGTCGCGATTGTGTGGTAAAGGGTAAACCCATTAATATCAAAGAGTCTCAAGTTTTAAAGACCCAAGGAAAGACAGCTTTTGAAATTATTGATGGAAAAGGAGAAAATGCTGATAAATAACACTTGCTTCATTTCTGTCACTTTCAACCCTATGAAAATTGAATTTCACCTTTTGAGCCATACTTAATTTGTCCTCACATTATTTTATCATATAACCTCCTTTGTTTTCAGTGTAATATACCCATCACAAACTTTCTTATCTTATACACGTTTAAAATCACAATTGCGTGATATCATTTTTGACTTCATTTTGTTCGCATTTCATAGAAGTGAATGGGTTTTATGGATATTACTGCGGGTGCATGTATAGATTGCTTTCCATCTTTTGATCTATAATTTGTGAAATATTGTTATGTGATAAAAAGAATCTGACATTTGCTGGCGTTTGAGATGGAAATTTTTTAAACTCGTCAGTGAAAAATGTTATTAAGCCCACCAAAGACTTGCTTAATAACATTTTTCTTAGACTTGTTTAATAAAATTTTATCTCAAGCATCAACTCATGTCAGATCCTTTATTTCTATTTCAACAAGTCTAAAAATCTGTTGTATGGTAAAGATTAAACAGTCAACACAAATTTTGAGTTAAACAAGAACCCCTCATGTTGAAAGCACCTGCAGACAGAAAGCCAGATGTGGCTCAATTATGATTGAATCTGCCCATAAAAGGTGTAGAAAATATTTGTGGGAAAAGGGGAAAATGCTGGTTACCAGCATTTTGTCCTTTTCCCAGTTTTTTTAGAAAGCCTTCTTCCTTAGGGTATTTAAAACTCGACACTGTTAGGTAACGGCTTAATGACCTTTAACTTTATAGACTGGTTTCACTCTTTACCAAAAATTCCTGAATTTTAATGACCCTACAGAGAATGGCTTTTGAAAACATGGTGAAAAATGATGCTAACAAGCATTTTCTCTCTTTTCCACACATTGTAACAATATTTTCTATCCTAGTCACGAAAAATCATTTGGGCAACATTTAAATTGCAATCTGCAAATGCTATCAAATCAGAAGAGTCTAGAATTTTAAAGCATGCTAAAAACTTAACCCTTTCCGAAAAAGTGAAAGGTTTTAATGAAGAAGAAGACTTTTGGAAATGTTGTTTGCTACCATATTGAATAAAAGCTCAATCACATTGGGCCATGTTTATTTTTTCCCCTCAAAATGATTACAACGTAGTCAAGTCTTACATTTTGTCGTCTTGTAAAGGGTCAAAATTAAAGCTGTAATGGGGTGGGATAAAAACCAGGTAATATTCTGTCACCAGCTCTTATCAAAAATCAATTTGGTTTAACTCTTCACCCAACAAAAACATTTTAAACTGGTTCAAATTGAAAGCAGTTGCAGACGACAATTTGAATGTAGTTCAAATTTTGATTTCTGTCTTTGATAGGGTAGAAAATATTGTGGGAAAAGGAGAAAATGCTGGTAACCAGCATTTTCTCCTTTTCCAATAATGTTTTCAAATGGCTTCTTTCTCAGGTTTGTTAAAACTCAGGATTGTGTGTTAAGGCTTAAACCTTTATTACACAACTGCAAGTTTAAATGATCCATTGAAAAGAAGGTTTTGAAAACATTGTCGGTAAAGGAGAAAATGCTATTAACAAGCATTTTCTCCTTTTCCCACAAGTTTTCTACACTTTCACTGACAATTACTAACATTTTAGCTAAATTTGGTATGTCGTCTGCAAATGCCTTCAATTTGGTCTAAAATTTTGTCATTTGGTAAACACTCTAAAGATTAAATCTTTACTATACAATCACAAGTTTAAATAACCAATAGAAAACTTTTGACAACATTGTGGTTAAAAAATGCTTGTTACCAGCATTTTCTCCTTTTCCCTCAATGTTTTCTACTAAAGAGAAGACATGAAGAAAGGCATGATCTGTCATTTGAGCCATCTTTGATTTGTCTGAAAATGCTTTGAATTTGGACAAGTCTAAAATTTTGTCAAGTTGCTTTTCCAAATGACAAAATTTTAGATTTGTCCAAATTGAAAGTTATAAAAGCCGACAAAATTAATTGACTTTACCCCACAACCCTATGTGTTAATGACCCTGAGAAAGAAAGTTAATGAAAACATTGTGGGAAAAGAAGAAAATGCTAGTAACCACAATGTTTTCGACCCCTTTCAATTAAAAATGTCATATTTTGAGTAAAGTCGAATATGTTGTCTGCAAATGCTTTCAGTTTGTACTAGGCTCAAATTTTTGTTGTGTGGTAAAGGGTTACATATAGCTCAAACAGTGGGATAACTCTTCAAAATGGTAGAAACTATTGCTGAAAAGGAAAAAATGCTGATGACACATATTCTCCTTTTTCTGCAATGTTTTTACTACGTTTTCAAAATCCTTCTACAGAGTCAATGAAACTCGCTTGCATAATAAATAATGAGCTATGCTCTGTGAAAAGGGGGCCAAACTCTTTACCAAATGACGAAATTTTCGACTGATCAAAATTGCAGTCATTACATTTCACAGGCAACATACATCTAATAAATGTAGCAGAAATAATGGGATTTGTCGGTAAAAGGATAGAAAACATTGTGGGAAAAGAAGACGTTGAAATTTGTCTTTGTTTGGGTAGATGATGAAATTGATCTTTGACTGGGTAGAAAACATTGTGGGCAAAGGAGAAAATGCTGGTTACCAGCATTTCCTCCTTTTCCCACAATGTTTTCAAAATTCTGCAAATGTTTCGAAAGTTTTCATTGTTTACAAAAGTCTGCTTTCTCAAGCTAGTTAAAATGTGTGATTGTTTGATAAAGGTTTAAATGGACATATTAAAGTGACCCTGTTTAACTTTTGAAACATCTCACCGCCCGAGATAAATCAATATCTATGTATTGATTAAAAAAGATGTATTGAAAATTGAAATTTACCGTAGTGTCCCAGTGAATACCACATATTTAAATCAATCTTTAGAAATCTATTCAAATCTGAATTTATTGCTTTAAAGCGTCAAGATTTAAGTAAATATCTTCATAGAAAAAAGGTGAATGGTGGAGTAGAAAAATAAATGGAATTTGCAAATATAGATAAATAAAATTTACAAATAGAAAACTCAGGAGGAAGTTTGTTTGTATATATTGTCAGTGCACCTATACTTTCTTTTAGTTTTGTTCAATACTTCTTACAACACTCTTATCAAACCGCAGGCTGCTTTCCCACTGAACTATGATAGAAACAATGCTTAGCCATGAGAGAGAAATAAATCATGTTACAATGAATAAATGAAATGGACGAGCTTGGGATTCTTCATCGTGACACCCTACTTTCAAGCCCTGCAATTTCAAGATTACTTAGTTTGGTCTGCAATTTCTCCTTTTACGATGTAGTGTTTTCAAAGGCGGGGGTTTCCACTGGGTCATTTAGCTTAGATCTAGAAAGTGTCAAACAATATCACCTATTACCAGCCCTTTAAATTTATGACACAGGTCACAAATGTATAAAGGATAGAATCATATACACACCAACAATGAACATTCAATCAAAACAGCTATGCTCACAAATAGGAACAGTTTTTCATTTAACTAACAATCCTGTAACTATTGTACTAACCTACAGAAAAAGGTTTCTGTTTCAAACATAAATTGGAAAAGGAGAAAATGCTGGTATTCAGCATTTTCTCCATCTCCCACAATGTTTCCTACCCTTTGAAAGACAGTGTCCACTATTTAAGCCACATTTAATTTTTCATGTAATTATTTATTATTTTCACAAGTCTAAAATATTGTTTTCTGCAAAAGAGTATAACATATACTCCTTGACATTTTAAGAGAGATGACTGGAACAGAAAAGTGTTATGGCATCTGATGACTCTCTCATAACAGCAAAAGGTTTGGCATTCCTTTCCCTTTTTGCTAACTCGTTAAGAGTTGGTGAGAGCAAATGGACTATGATCTAAAACAAGTATCTATTCTAAGATACACATTCAAGAAATCTGGCCAATTTTTTGAGTTCCTTAATAATTCTGACAAAATGCATGATAGCCCAGCATAAAGAAACTAAAACATGAAAAGAAAGAAAAACAAAGAATTTATTCTTGCCTCACAGAATATATCACTGATTTGAATAAAACAGCATCATTTCCAAGGCTGTTTTCACAACATATTATTTCCAATTAAGAAACTTCCCTTGATCCTTGTGGGGTCAAACTGGCTAACTTCCCACCTCAGTCCAAAACAGCCCACTTTACCAAATCAGCCAACTTGCCCCTAATTTTTTTTCACCCACCCTCTTTTTTTTCATGGAGGGGGAAAACCCCCTCATTTCCAGTTTTTAGAAAAAACACTGTAATACAGTTTAACAGTCTAATCTACAAATATTGAATACCTAAACAAACAAGGATGGGATAGAGGGTTTTCCCTGACCACCTGTTTCATTGAATGCGGACCCTCATATTTTCTAAATGACCCCCAAAATTTATATGCGTGCCTCCTTTTATTCCATTTACAAGGGTCAGATGACCTCCCTCTGTCATAAAGGCCATGGAAAACCCTGGAACACGTAACTTTGATCACAATTGTAAGTTCTGAAAAATTATTTAGGCATAGGTGATAAAATATTTAAATCTAATTATATGTCAGAATATATGACACATGACTCCAGTTGTGTCAAATGAATTTAAAGCAGTCAAACTGACTTAGTCAGCTGTCAAGAACCTTTCAGGCTGAACTCTTCACTGAATAAGAAAATTTTATCCCCATCTAAATTGAAATCATTTGCAGACAACAAAGTCGATTTGGCTGAAATGATGAACATAGCATTTGAGAGGAAAGGAAATAAATTGTAAAAAGGAAAATATGCCAGTGACATTTTTCTCCTCTTCAAGCAATGTTTTCAAAAGCCTTCTTTCCAAAGGTTGTTAAAACTCGGGTTTGTGTGGTTAAGGTGGTAAAGGTAAAATACAGGTTTGCAAGATTGCAAATATTAAAATAAGAAAGCAGCCTTCAGAAACTCTCGACTTAGTCCAAAAAAATCCACTATTTGCTGAAATGAAATATGAATACATTCTTATTTGTGTCTCATTTCGTAGTTCAAAAGTACCATTACGGCTGTTTACGTTCACAGCATCGGCTCACAAATTTTAGTGAAGTAAAAGAGCGTTAAACTTTAGTCCGAAACCGACTATAACAAAACAAAGAGCAATGAGATTAGCCTGTTGCCAAGTACGCCATAACCAAATATGGTCGATTTTGGACTGTCTTAGACACTGAAGACGAAAAATACGGTCCAAGTATCTTTCATCAAATTAAACTGCAGACCTGTAGTACTTACGATTTTATCACTGGGGTCCTAAATCTCCACAATTTTAATTGGAAAAGGCAATAACAAGTCCTGACAGCTAAACCGCCATATTGTTAACGCACCGTTGCCTCCAAGCTGGTACCCAATCTTTGATGGGAGAACCAGTCTGCGGAAACGTAAAGGTACTCACAGGAGTCCAAGATTTCTGATTGCTGAAAAGGTATTTCTCTATAGAAGCCTGTGATGTGGGTACTCATTAAAATTTTCTCACTGAGATGAGTCTAATGATCACCCCTAACGTAGGTTTTAATGAAAAGCTGAAGTGCATTAAACTATTATTTTTTGTTTCAAAGATATGGATCAAAGTACGTTAAGTATCCAAAAATCGAAGTACCTAAGGTAAGCTTCACGAACTGTCCGGTCTGGAATGTGAGTGTACAGGTTTTTTAGGATATAATTCTCCAGACATTTTTGTTATCTCATTTTTATAAACTTACTTAGATCTAGCTATCTGTCTATTCGAAGCAGAACATTTCACAGCATACAGTTGACTAGGCTTTGAATCAACTGTTCTAGACCTTAGTTTAGAATCACTTGTGAAATCAACATTTTTCGTTTTTGGCATAAGGTTCATGATTTAAGAATCTGACAGAAGAAAGGGATTTATTTCGTCCATATTGAGATCAGGGATCGTATATACAGATGTGTTAATAAATTATGATACCTGCTCTGACATAGAGGCCTTTGGTAAAGATTACAGGAAATGGTGAAAAAGCTGGTAAACCGCATTTTTTTCCTTCAATACTTCACATTCTTTCAAAGACAGAAATCGTCATTTGAGCTTCATTTTCGTAGTTGTCTGTGACTGCTCTCACTTTTGCCATTTCTAGAAATTTGTTTAGAAAGGGATAATACATGTTGGACTATTAAGTGACTTTAAAAGACATTTTGAAGAAAAAAGAAAATGTTGGTGACCAGCCTTTTCTCCTTTTCCCACAAGGTTCTCTACCCTTCCTTAAACAGGTTTCAATTTCTGAGTCACAGTCAGTTTGTCATCTGCAAATGCTCTCAAATGGGACAAGTTAAAAATGTTGTCGTTTGGTCAAAGGTTAATAAAGGACCGTTCAAGAACTGCCTAAAATTGCTATACAATTACTTTGTGGGAAAAAAACTCATTTTGCAGTAGAGACTTTTGTCTTATTCAGGAATGTCTCCAATACGGTTAATAACATGTGATGTCACAAACACCATCATACGGGTCTCCGGAAGTGTCGGCATGCAGTATGCATACATGGCAAGTACTATAAATAGTACAGTTGACTCTTCAAGGCTCGATAAGTCATTTAGATCTGTGTACAAAGAACAAGTCAAGAAATATCCCAATTTTGGAGTAACTTCCGGTCTTACGTCGTATAAATGGTGGACAGATGTAGTTACGAAAACGTTTAAAGATGCCGGAAGTGACATACTAGACGCTGAACTGGTACAACTATCGGACAAACTGTATCAGTATTTTAGTACCCAAGATGCTTGGAATGTGATATCTGGGGCTGAAACTACTTTAAAAACTTTGAAATCTCGTGGATTTATACTCGGAGTGATATCAAATTTCGACGAGAGACTGGATACGATTCTAGAAAATCTCCAACTAAAACCCTATTTTGATTTCATTCTTGCATCCGCAAGGGAACAGGTAGAAAAACCGGAAGCTGAAATATTCCATAGAGCATTACGCATTTCTCGTTTTGATGCCAAAGAAACTCTTCATGTTGGAGATAATGTGTTAACAGATTACCAAGGCGCATTGAATGCTGGTATTCAAGGTATTCTTTTATGGAATAAAGAAAAAGCTTTACCAAGTGGAATTGACAGTAAATATGTTTTATCGGGGTTTGATGAAATTTTAAAGGTTCTTTGAGGAAACACAAATTTTGTTCGGATAATCAGCCGTGGCGCCGGGCGGAAACCAGAAAGCCCATGCTTCAAAATTAACCATCAACGCATCAAGTAAACGAACTGCGCTTTCTCAATCAGGAAAAGAGAATAAAATCATCTCAATTCCACATGCTTTTTCCAGAAAATTTAAAATAAAAAGAAAGTAGCGGACAATGTAGATCAAAGATCAGACTGCACGTTCTGTGCTGTTTAATCTTAATCTATATTGTCTGCAAAATGCAGTCTGATCTTGATTTACATTGTCTTAAAAATGACAAATTTGTGCTTGGATCTTTAAAGTGCTAACACCTATTTCGATAAAAAAAAAAAAAAAAAACGACGAAAGAAAGAAATGGGGAAAAAAGAAAGAAGAATCTTAAGCATAAATTGGGCATCACCTTTAATACATTCCTGACTAAACACCTGATATTGTTGAAAAAGATTTATCGTTGTGCTAAGACTGCTGTGATTTGAGAGGTCCTTATATGATTAAAGACAAAGCTATGTCACGTGGCATAGAAAGCAAAATATGTTTTATCAGGATTTGATATTTTAAAGACTATGTGAGTAAAAATTACTCCTGTTCGGGATAATTCTTCAACAGATTATCTTAGCTCATTGAATGTTTGGAATACAAGGAGTTCTTAGATGGTTGAAAACTGAACCAGAGGACAAGAATTTAGACTTCTCCAAATTCAAAATCAAAAACAGATGTGACTAGACACTGAAATTGGTCTTTAGGAGGTTAGAAACACAATGTTTTTAAAAGCCTTCTTTTCTGAAGGGTCATTAGAACTCGGAATTGTTTGGTTAAGGATGAAACACAAAGCTAAACGACGTGACATGGAAAGGGAACACAGTTTACTAGGTTTTCATGAGATTATAAGGTGTATCAGAGAAATAACAAATAAAAAATCTGCGATTGTTGTTGGTGTTTTATTGTTGTCGTTGTATAATTTGTCGTATGTTGTTGTTTGTTTGTTGGTTGGTTGGTGTTTTTATGTTGTTTTCTTCTTCAATGCTTTCTTTTTCCTTGGGCTCTTACTAAATAGATTTAGTCATCGCCATAACCTTGGTAATTATCTTTCAAATGTGTCTGCAAGCAAAAAAGAAAAAAAAAAGTAAGGATTTTGATGTAACTAAAGAATACATTTTCTCCTAACGGTAGACAGGCCAATGTACACCAACCATTTCTTTGAAACAGTCACAGTCTGATCCTTAAGAGAGTTTTTTTTTTTAAATTTGGAATTACTGATTGGTTAAACTACGAGATGCTGTAGCCAGTAAGAAGTTTTATTCAAATCAATGCGATGACGTCATATCTGATATAATAAAAACAGACGGATTTACCAATTACAATACGACTATCCTGTCTTTTAAATGCCAAAAAAAAAAATGCTCCTTTTCATCGAACTACCGCACAGTTCCTATTCGATTTTAGGGAAAATATATCTTGTCATGTTTATCGGTGCTTTTCAAGAAATTTTAATTTCGGTATGAAAGCTAAACTGCACCCTTTAACTTACAGCCTCTTCCTTGTGAAAGCAGTGATGTCCGTGGTGTGTTCTACAACAGATATAACCATCCTCACAGAGCCGCTTGAAGGGTTCACATTCCTCGTGACCTGTGATCTCTTGTATCTCTAACATGTACGGCTCGTATTCGTCTTCAGTTAGACAATGGCTGTTGGGTATTGGCGATCCTTAAATTAATAAAAAAAAAAATCATGGTTGTAAATAGTAGTTGTTTTGCAACACTAGGTAAAATTATATGGTCACAGCCGTGCGGTACCCCAAGTCTCAATAATGAGACGTTTTCGATGCTTCTTTTCATGTTTAGACGTTTATTGTGCACCGTACCATCTCTAGTTCATTGTGAAATTTCCGGGAGAAAGCTATGTACAGCACTGTACATGACTCTCTGTCTCGTCATTTTGATCTGTATTACGGTGAATTGCAAGAAATTTTTAGTAACACATATGACCAAGGACAAATTATAAAACGTTTCATTACCAAATAAAGCGCTTTTAGAAGGAAATCTCGTAATAAACTAACGAAAATTATCGTGTCTGGCAGCCATTTTGTTTCTGTTTTTGGAAACGTAAACATCTCGACTAACAGATGAATTAATTAAACTGTTTCTTGTGAATCTAAACATACCTTCTATGTGACAGAAAGGGTGACCACTCCCGTCCAGTTTACACGTCATGTTTCCCGGGCAAATATCGATCTCCTGAAATAAGTAGAATACAGCCGCTGTGAGGGCATGTTCTCTAGACATTTCTATGTTTACAGTCCAACCAGGGACCTTATTTCTTAAGAACGTTCTTAGTGTTATTCTCAGCAATTTTTTACTAATGGTTTAGCCAATCAGAAGTTGTGTCACTTGCTAAATTCAGAATTAGACTAAAGAATGTTCTTGAAAACTATTGGTGAATATACGGTCTCCGTGGTTTGACGTCTAAACTTTACTCTATTTTAGCTCTTTACCAAAAGACAAAATTTTGGACTTGTCTTAATTGAAAGCATTTGCAGACGACAGATTATATGCGGCTTAAATTATGGAATTCGTCTTTGAAAGGACAAAAAACCCTATGGGAAAAAAGAGACAATGCTGGTTACCAGCAGTTTCTCCTTTTTCCATGATGTTTTCAAAGGGTCGTTTTAACACGGAATTATTTGGGAAAGGGTAGGTTAAACAAATTACATTTTTAGGATCATTGACCTCAACAAGTAGTCGAAAGGGAAGAGGCAGCATTGGACAGCCTCTCAGCCCCCCCCCCCCCTCCCCCCCATTAATTTGGTGGTAATGGTGACAACTTTTCGCCTTTCTCCCTCGTAATTTTGACCTTTTTCATTTGCTGTCATTGAAATGTGACTTTTCCCATTTGTTAACTAAGCCTCAGCAAAGTTTCACCCCAACTCAGCATTTATCCAGCCGTCGAACAGCTATATAGCTATATATGAGCCTGCTCTGTGAAAAAGGGACTTAATGCACGTGCAAAAAGTATCGACTTATGTCATCCTACGCAGTGCGCGCAGGCTTACATGGGTCGAAACTTTTTGCTTAAGTGTGCATATTTTATGCATGGCCAGGGACAATGTTACCTCATGATCCAGTTGGTTGTGTGTGTGTGTGTGTTTTTTTTTTCTATGGGTTCATAATTATGTGATGATTTTGCTTGATATAATGCATCACGAGGATGCATTGAAGCCCCTTTTGCGAGAGCTAGTTCATATAATTGGCTTGCAACACGCGAAAAGGGGCATTCGGACATTTGCGTAAAGTGTCGTCTCGAATCAGCCTGCGCAGTCCGCGCAGGCTAATCCGAGACGGCACTTTACGACTACATTAGATTTTGTGCTACATTAGACTTGCACAAAACAGAAAATGACATAAAAATGGAAAGTGTCGTTTCGGATTAGCCTGCGCGGACTGCGCAGGTTGATCCGAGACGACACTTTACGCAAATGTCCGAATGCCCCTTTTCGCGTATTGCAAGGCATATGTAGTCAAGGCAAAATCCAAGAAACCATGTAAAGAACAGTGCGACGATGTCGCTTAGCTATCAAGAGCACTACAACAGTGTAAATGCATACATGTTTATTTTGTAGGTCATCCATACATGTATATAAGTTTATTTTTGTCCTTGGAAAAAATAAGTTGTACTATTTCCAAAAATGTGAGTATGCCGCCCCATACTTCGAATTTTCCATTTTACAAGATCTATCTGGATTGCTATGGTGGCATGTTTCTGCCACGAGATACGAGATAACTATTGCGATAGTTTAAGAGAACTATCGCGATGAAACAAACTTTCCTGGAAATATTATCTAGATCATAAAAAGTTTCGCAATAAAATATTGCGATAATTCTCACAGTAATATTGAATAAATACGTACACTGCCAATAACGCATATTTGCTTCTGCAGTTTGTCCTCGTCACACCACACCGCCGTCGTGATAACCTATAGAATAGATCAGGGATGTTCTGGGAAAAGGTCTTTAACCCTTCACCACACAATCCCGAGTTGTTTTTTTACCCAGAGGAAGAATCCTTTGGAAAACATTATCGGAAAAGGAGAAAATGCCGGTAACCAGCATTTTCTCATTTTCCCCACAATGTTTTCTTCTCAGTCAAAGACAAATTCTATCATTTGAGTCAAGTTTGATTTGTCTGCAAATGCTTTCAATTTGAACGAGCCTAAATTTTTGCGATGTGGTTAAAAAAGAAAAAAATAGTCCATGCATCTTCCTAATGCACTATACCAAGCAAGGCGGTTTTCATATTTGGAATCTGTTTTGTCCAAAAAAAAAAAGGGGGGGGGGTGAACTTATTCATTAGAAGGAATGGTCCTTTGCAAGCAAAAACACATCAAAAGCAAAAAATTACGATCTACGTCAGCCTACGCAGGTTGACCCAGATCAATACTTTTTGAAGATACAGTGAACCACCTTTTCTCACGGCATTACTTCAATAATTTAATGTGGAAGGCTTAAAAAGAGGTCCTTGGAATGAATGTGAAAGATACAAGCTATGCTGTCTGAAAAGGGGGTTTAATGGATCTGCGAAAAGTATCGACCCAGGTCAGCCTGCGCAGTACGCACAGGCTGACCAAGGTCGAAACTTTTCGCCATTGGTCCATTTTCTGTATGTTCAAGGACCAGTCTACCTCAAGATTAAGTCGGTTGTTCAAAAAAGTGGCTACTATGGATCCAAAATTATCTGATAACTTGCTTGGTACCATGGATCACGGAGATGCATTAAGCCACCTTTGCATAGAGCATGGCTCATACATTAAACGTCCTAAGTAGGCCTATTAAAGTGAAAGAGATTTAAAGTCATCAGTATAAAAGTGAAAGAGATATAAAAAGTCCTTTGTAAAACTGTGAAATACATAAAAAGTCCTCAGTATAAATGTGAAGGACATATAAAAAGTCCTCAGTATAAATGCGAAGGACATATAAAACGACCTCAGTATAAATGTGAAGGACATATAAAACGTCCTCAGTATAAGTGCGAAGGACATATAAAAAGTCCTCAGTATAAATTTGAAGGACATATAAAAAGTCCTCAATATAAAGGTAAAGGACATATAAAATGTGTATAGTATAAATGTGAAGTACCTATAAAAAGTCCTCAGTAAAAGTGTGAAATACCTATTAAAAATTCCCAGTATAAATGTGAAAGCCATATAAAAAAGTCTTCAGTATAAATGTTAAAGACATGTAAAAGTCCTCAGTAAAAATGTGAAATACATATAACAAAAATCCCAGTATAGATGTGAAAAACATGTAAAATGTCCATGGAATAAACGTGAAAAACATTATAAAAACTTGAGTCTAAAAACAGTCGAATAGACCCGTTTCATACCCGAGTAATTGCGGAAGTGTATCGAGAACGAGGCTGATGGTGTAGATAAAACTGGCAATTCTGAAACTACTGATCTATTTTTGTGACTCAGAATGCATTTGCATTTCTGTTTTTTTTTTTTTTTTTTGTTTTTTTTTGATAAAGAACATGTTTTTTTTTTTTAAATCATCTTTTTTACAACATGTAATAGAAAATACAATACCATGGTGACACCTAGATACAGTAATATGTTCATGTTGGTGATGTTTTACTCAGCTCGTTGATTCTTGGTTTAATCTGAAATAACATGTTTGTGTAAAATGCATAGCATACAATTATTTTATAATGATTATTGTTAACGAAAACACACAGTATATGATTATAGATATTTCTGAAACGATAACGTCATCGTTATTATAAAAGATAATGATAATGATATTAACAATAATAATAATAATACCAACAATATCAACAACAACGACAACAACAACAATGATAATAAATAATGATAATAATAAAAGCAGTTGGTCTATAGATGAATTAATCCCTTAACGAGCAGTTTCTCCTCTTGGAACAATATTTTTAAAAGTTTTCAGCTGAAATGTTATCTGTTTGTTTAACGATCTTATGTATTTTCTACCCTAAAGAGGAATGCCTCTGAAATCATTGTGATAAAAAGTAGAAGAAGAAGCCGTATACCAGCATTTTCTAATTTTCCAACAATGTTTTCTGTCTTTTAAAAAAAAAAAAAAAAAATCCTCATTTCAGCAACAATTAATTTGTAGACTGCAAACGCTTTGAATGGGTAAGTTTAAAATCTAATCGTCTAGAAAAGATTTCAACTAATCACCTTTTCAACCAAATCTCAACTCCACAAAGTCAACTAGCAACGCCTCACACAGTTCAGAAAAATTGTTTCAAATCCGAGAATACAAAAGAAATACTGACGCAGAAAGACAAAAATTTCGAAAAATCATTGAAAGCTGTTTCCCCCCACTACGTTTGCAGTGAATGAGTCAGTAAATCATTGACAGTCTTGTAAAAAGCGGAAACAGTTAATCCTTCACTAAATGATATCCCTTTTTACGACCCTGAGGGAAATGGCTTCTGAAAATATCGTGGGAAATGGAGAAAATGCTAGTAACCAGCATATTCTCCTGTTCCCTCGATGTTTTCTACCAGTTCAAGGACAAATTTAATCTCAGTCGTATTCAATTGCTCGTCTATAATTGCTTTAAATTTAGACATATCTAATTTTTGTGTGTCTGGATTCAAAGGCAATTCAGTTAATTATAGTTGCAGTTCAACTTCTCGTATCTTTCCTGAGTTTCACCTGTTCTTGCTTGTAGGTCTGCGTTGCACAGCTCAAGGACATTCCTGGGGGCTCAGCAACCTCAGCAGTTCGGGCCTTGAATACTACTTATTTCGATGAGTGGTACTCTTCAGTTGAAGGCGCGTTTAGACCAACTACCGAGAACACGTGGAAACAAAAATCAATGGCATGATATATGGAAGTACAATGAATCGCAGCTGTCTTTACTAACAAAGGCATATTTCATTGCGATGCATCGTTTAATAAGTATTGCTAGGCTTTCATTTCTCATTTTCTTTTCCCGTTAGGTGTTACTTAACGATTTGGCCACGTTCGGGCACCATGTAGGTTCCAATACTATCGCGTTTTCCCGTGATACTTGTTCATTTTTTAACCATATAATGCACGAGAGTGCTCAAAGAGAGATAACTCTATCGGACTGGCAATAATAAATATTTGGGACCAAAAAAAAAAAATCCTTGTGGAGCAATCGATGAAAAGGTACCAGGGTGTTTGCGTTCTTTAGTCTTTTTCATTTAATTGTTTTACATTGATGTACAATATCGTTTGGATTTGACTGGATCTGGTATATTGTTTTTTAGCAAAGTAGGACCCGTATTCACCAGTTGTTCTGAGATACAGTTTTAGTCTAATACTTTTTATTGCCAGTGCGATAGAGTTCTCTCTCTTTAAGAACTCTTCCGCTTAACTGGTAAGAAGTTGAACACGTTTTGCGAGACAGCACGATATCAATAGGAGAAATACGTTGCCCGTAAAGTAAAAAAAAAAAATACCCATAACGAGAATAACAAATGAGATCTTAAAGCCTTAATTTACTTAGACATTGCATCACAATCGAATGTCTCTTCGTTTGTAAAGATAGTTGCATTTTATTGTATTTCGTGTATGCTGCCATTGATTTTTGTTTACGCGTGGTCCCGGTTATAGGTCTAAACATGCCTTTAATGTGAAGAGTTCCGCCAACAGAAGTAAGAAGTATTCTAGATTTAAAAAGTAACGCAGTTTTCGATTGGCTATACCATTTTAATTCAGCCAATCAGAATCTAAGAAATTCCTAAGGATTAGACTAAGAAATTTTTAATGATATGGTAATCCAAGGCACTCTGATTATTGTTCACGTCATGTCGTATCTCTACCATTTCAGTATATTGAAAGTAAAGTGAAAATGATTATTTTTGACCTTCTGCTGTACTTTTATGGACAAACTCATAGCTTTGATATTTGTTTCTATCAAATAAATGTCCAGTTAACACTTAAAAGTTAAAAGAAAGTGTATCTCAGTCGATTGCATTTTTTACAATTTCACTTCAAACACAACTACCCTTGAAAACTCGCGATGAAAAAAAAGTTCCTTACTGGTGATAGACTGTTTTCCTTAAGTTTGTCACAGACAAAAAAAATAGTTCCCAAATAGATAATAAACTAGAGGATAATTCCTAAAAAATAATCAAATTAACACGCATAAAACACAGTTTAGACGTGTACTTTCATTTTCTATGGTAAAAAATGCAGCAGAATTGCTAGTGTTAAATTTTCAAATGGGACAACTTTTAGGACTGGAAACAGTTGGCAAAATGTTCACTACGACCCGGAAACAGTTCAAAAATGTCTGCGACCCGGAAGCAGTTCCTAGATGTGTTTACGACCCGGAAGTGTGTCGCATATGTGTTTACGTCCCGGATGCAGTTCACAAATGTGTCTACGGCCTGAAGCAGTTCGCATCTATGTATCTACTACCCGAAAGTGGTTCCCAGATGTGTCTACGACCCGGCAGTATGCCACTATGTGTCTACGACCCGGAAGCAGTTCGCAGATGTATCTACGACCCGGAAGCAGTTCGCATACTGTATACGTGGATATATACGTCTGTCGAAAAAAATGCGAATTACCGATTACAGACATTTTGCGTACGGAAATGTTTGCGAAGTTAAGACACTCGTTACTTGTTTGTAAACTTATAGTAAAATACGCGAACAGAAAAATTTGCGAAATTTTCAAATTCACGAAATCGCAAGAATTTCCACGTCGCAAAAATTTCCACTTATACAGTATATGTATAGGACCCGAAAGCATATCGCAGATGTTTCTACAACCTGAAGCAGTTAACAGATGCTTCTACGACCTGGAAGCAGTCCGCTTATGTGCGTCACAATTTTAATTTTATGCATAATAATGTAAAACAGGGACCAGGGTCTGCATTTACCTACCACTTTATATTTTCTAGTCTAATTCTAAATCTAGAGATTAACAAAACTTCTGATTGGCCAAAAAACATGGTTTATTTGGTTTAGCCAATCAAAATGTGTTACTTTGAAATTGGGAATTTATTTGAGATTTGGGCTAAGAATCGCTTTAAAATGGTTGGTGAATAAGTGACAAGTTCATGAGGAATTGGGACGTGACGTTACCGGAGTAAAATGGCGGACGAATGACTTACATGTGGATGGGCGTTGTTTTCGAACATCTTTTGCTTGTCAGCATTTTTTTTTTCTTTTTTGTTTACCATTCACCACACATTTCTGAACTTTACCGATCCTAGAGAGGTAGCTTTAGAAAACACTGTGGGACAAGGAGAAAATGTTTTCTGCCCTTTCAAAAACAAATTACATCATTTGCACCATGTTTGATTTGTCGTCTGCAAACGCTTTTCGTCTGGTAAAAGAGGGCGTTAACTTATTTATCTGTAACACGTGTTTAGAACAATGCCTTTCCTTTCATTTCTTTTGTCAGTGGCGAACTACGAATTTTTGCCCATAAACTATTGCAACAAACGGAAATGTCATGGCAACAGGTTTGGTTGACAATAGACATAAAAATTTTGTTGTTTATTCGGAAAAATCTTGGAACGAGAACTTCAACAATGTTATTTATTCGCCCAGCAAAAGACGGTAATAGCAATTTGATGGTTTAGGGTCTGCTTCTTAATTTTTCGTGCTCAGAAAAACATTTGAGAATGAGTTTGAAGACAAGTTGTGTAATTGTTTTGTTTTGTGTGAGTAAACTTTTCAATTTTAGAACTCTATTTTGTGTATCATCATCATCATCGTCATCATCACCATTATTATCATCATCATTATTATCACATCATTTTTTTATTATTGTTATAATAATAATAATATCTTTCTTTCTTTCTTTCTTTCTTTCTTTCAGAGTCGTTTACTCCTTTCAGCACCATAGCCGAAAACAGGGGTCTTTGCGGACGACAGAGATCAAAGATCAGACTGCACGTTCTGTGCAGTCTGATCTTTGATCTCTGTCGTCCGCTTGTTCAGTCAAGCCTAATATGAAAAAACTCTTTCTGAGTTTTATCGGAGTTTATTTCCAGGTATAGGAAGAGATGGACATTAAATATTTGTCGCCGAAAAAGTTGAGGACAAAATTGTATGTTCAAGGGTAGAATATAAGAGTCTTTTTTTTTCCATTCATAGGCTGTTGCTCTTGTATTGGGTAGAAATGTCCAAGTCCAAGCTGAACATGTTTGTGACGTAAGTAACCTCTATCTGTCCGTCTGTCTGTCTGTCCGTCTGTCTGTATGCCTGCCTGTCTGCCTGCCAGTCTGTCTGATCGTTCTACCTACCTGTCCTTCCCTCTCTCCGTGCCCCCCCATTCTCTCTCTCTCTCTCTCTCTCTCTCTCTCCCTCTGCCTAGCATTCTCACCCTTCTCTCTGAAACAGTTGCGCAGCCTGACGAAGCCAAAGCTGCAATATCAGTTACACCAGCATATTAGTGGGCCCACAGGCACACTTTTTGAAAACTTCTCCGGCAAAAACCGATAAACATCTATTTTACAAAACAATGTTTCTAATCTAAACATATGTCGCAAAAGATTCCGAGTCATTTGTGAGTATTTTTACATATTTCTGAAGGGGAAAGGAAAAAAGACGCAAGTACTATCAATGGACACCTTAGGACATCATGTCTCATATACAGTAGGACACATTCTCTTATACTGTATATGAATGATGCGCTCGAAAAGGGTGTTTGATGCTTCTCCATGAAGCATTATACTAAGCGAGTAATTAAAAAAATCTATTTTGTCGAACAACCGACTCGATTTCGAGGCAGAATGGTCCTTTGACACGCAGGAAATTTACCGAAAACAAAAAAATTCGATCCAGGTTAGTCTGTGCGGACTGTGCAGCCTGATCTGAGCCGATACGTTTTGCAGATACATCAAGCCCGCTTTTCACAGAGCATGGTTTACATAGCGGGACACCTTGCACTATATATGAGTACGGTGTGACAACTTGTCTTTTATATATTTGGACTCATAGTCTTATATAATAAGTCATACATAAAACAGTGTAGCAGAAAGGCTTATTGTGATATTTCCAAATGGGACCGCTGTCTGCGCATGTCATATTCTTCGAAGATTCGACCCGTCTGCTATGACGCATCACCATCTCATGTACATGAAAAAATTAATACGCCGCTAAAAAAGTAGCTATGGAGAAAATGGGTTTAAACAATACATCAGTGGAAAAATGCAGCCTGTTTTTCGCTACTTATATCTTGAAAATTTAATTATTTCAAATGGGAAAAATAGTTTTCACAAAAACTCTTGTTTTCTTGCACATTTTTGAATACAGTTTCTAAATATAGACTTTAGGGAAACCAGGATTCGTGCAAGGTTTTTCCACAGAGATATCAACAAGAAGTATCTGGGCTTATACCAAAGCTATTACCCAAGCCTTCAGGGGCTGTTTTAATGAATGGTCGGTGCATAGGTTACATGCTAGCTGATCATAGCTGAATGAATCGTACCAGGTAGCGTTTTATTGAGTAAACGTTTATTTTATTTTGAAATTCAAAGTAACAGTTGTCGTTTTGAAAAGTAGTCCGGTTCTGTACCAAGAATGCCCAAATCAGATAGATGTGTATATGAAAAATACCACCTAGCGGAAGATAATGCAAATGGAACTACTTTTGTCTACCTTAACCCGGAAGCAGTTCTAAGTGGTTTACTCGATTTGTATTACAGGAAATAGAATGTGAAGAGAATCGAAGATGTTTTCAACACGGGATCAAATTAGAAAACGGCACCAAAGTTTTCAAAGGGGTTTGTCTGCGTAAGTTAGCAATTTCTGTTTAATACTGTTTTTTTATCGATTGTAAAATGTTTTATCAAGTTATATCCCTATCGACGATTGCTGCCTAGAAACCTACACTTTTGTCCCGAACAAACCTCCTGAATACACTGTGGGGTAAGGAGAAAAAGCCGGTTACCAGCATTTCCTCAAATAATGGTTTTTTACCGGATCAAAGCAAATCCCTTCATATACTCGTACCAGTAAATCACATATATGATTTGCCATGTAAATTCATTTAACCCTTGTAGTGGATAAGCAGCGAATTCACAATTAAATTGCGAAAGGGTGTTCTAAGATTAGAAGCTATGGAAGATAAAAAAAATCTAAAAACAACCCAATTGGAATATTACTTATATGATCCATGCTCTAGTAAAAGGGGGCTTAATGCATCTGAGAAAAGTATCGACCAAGGTCAGCCTTCGCACTCCGCGCAGGCTGACCTGAGCTAAAACTTTCCGTTACTGGTCAATTTTCTGTATGTCCAAAGACCAGTCTACCTCATGATTAGGTCGGTTGTTAAAAAAAAGCGGATATTATGAATCCATCAGTATATGATGGCTTGCTTGGTGCCATGGATCATTGAGATATATTAAGCCCTCTTTTGCCAGAGAATAGCTCATAATGTATACGTAACACTTTAAAGATATTTTAGTAGCAGTGCTAACGACTTGGTAATTTAGGATTAAGATAATCAGCATAGTTCATTCATTAATGAGTTCTAAAATAATATCAGAATGGGAAGAAATCTAAAAACTAGAAATATCTTTAAAAAAGATATACGGCGTAAATTGCAAGCAAATAGGGAGGGCCCTTAAAATAAACATGTCTACCGGTACATTTTTTTACGACAGGGGCCCTTAGAATAAACATGTCTACCTTTCTGACCAACCACAAATTTCTATCTATTCATCAGTTATTCAGTATCGAAAAGTAGGTCAAAAGCCAGCACATTCAGCTACGCCCAATAACCAAAGAGAAGGTACTTGTAGCTATAAGTAAATCGTAAATAATACATATTTCAGATGGCAATGCACGTAATTTGATAATTGAAGACGAGAACAATAACCACATTCACTATCAGATAACATGTCCGAATTACCAGGATATCGGCTTGTTTGGTGACAAGATAGACTGTGGACCGTATCGGGATGATCCGGAGTGAGTGTTTTGTTGTCTTGTGTACCAATTTATCACGTATCTTTTTTTAATGAAAGATTGGCTTAACATTTCTATCCTCTTTTTCCGTGAAATATTGCCATTCAAAATTTCTTACATGTGTCCTACACACGTGTAAGATAAGCATGTGCAGACGTCATAGATGACAGCACTGTACTCCTTCGCTGTTCCTACACCCCTCCCTGATTCTCTTCGCATCCGTCTCTCTCTCTCTCTCTCTCCTTTCTCTCACCCTCAAGTACAACAAAGGCGTCTTACTGGAGCACATAATGCGGACAAAGGGATTGAAGCATTAAATATTGCAATAGACATTGATTGATTGAATTTGCGTTTATTTATTGCCGCCACCGGTTTCCTATATGATGGATACTCCCTGAAGGCTGTTTGTTTTGTTACGGAGAATAGTGAAAGACACAGGACGAAACTCATCCTAAAGTAACACCTGGTTATTTAACGTACACTTGGTTTATTGCGCCGTCACGCGGGGCCTCGGTTTAACGTCTCATCCGAAAAACTGCTAGTAATTTTTTCGATCGCCAGCCGAGGGGCACGAACCCATACCCTCAAGTGACCCAAGACTCATTGGTTACAAGTCCTACGCCCTACCACATAAGCTATGGGGGCTTGTCTTGTAGAACATACCTCAGCCTCTCTTTATATATCACATAAGTTTCAAAACACATTGCCAAGCCTATCTCATTTGCATTCATGAAAGAGAGGTAATTATGATAGCTATAACATCATCAACAATACATAATTACTTCCCTTTAACAAATATATACTCAGTTCCATAAATAAGTGTGCACTTAATTTTCTTTTATTTCTCGTCGCATGTTTTACTGCAGACCAACAAATTTGGTATTATACTTTAGTTTAGAGTCTGTAGAAAATGCCAGGCTAATCAGATTTTGACTAACAGAAAGTTTAAGTTAGGTTTTTGCAGTTTAAATGAAGGTGGTACTAAAATCAAAGTTGCAAAAGTACTCAAAGATTAAGGTAACATTAAAGTTAGGTTTTGGCCACCGCTCTCGTTCAGGAATGGAATAACATTCCTGATGCAATGATTTTACGTTATGTAAGGTCTATGCGACGTCGAATAATTGCCTGTATCGACAGCAGAGGTGGCCATACAAGATACTGATTGAAAAATTACAAAAACTTTAAGAAAAACTATCTCATTTGCAATTATCTAAGGAAGGTAATTATGTTCAGCATTAAAAGCACCAACAATTCTATATTACAGATGCGAGAACGACTTTTATTGCTCCAGCTACAAGATATGTTGCTATGACGGATGTTGGTCAAAGTGTGCGGTCCCCATACTTTCCAAGCATAGTCCCTGAACCGTCAGGTTGGGCGAACAGGGGTTCCTGAAAGACCGGAAATTCCTGACCATTCTTTTTTTTTTGTTTCTTTTGTTTCGGTTTTGCAAAGATAAAATAAAAACTTGATACAAGTTAGCCAATTAAGGTTTTGGCCTATTGTGCACGTTTTTTTCTTTTTTTTTTATTTATCCACTGTTTTTATCTTATATTTAATCTTATATCTTATATTTAATAATTGGATGTAAGTTATTTTCATTGAATCGTGTCCTATGCCGCTTTCTCCAATATTTCGGCTCTATCATGGCAAGAATTCGTTTAAAATGAATACCGGAATACAGAATTTTATCTGTAATAGGCTGGACGCGTCTCTGGGGAGGGTCATTTGGACTGGGCGAGAGTGTTGCAGTGTACCAATCCACTTGAATCAGGGATCTTATATACATGTGTATATACGATCCCTGCTTGAATTCATGTTGTGTCCAAGCATGTTAAATGACCTTGTTATATCACACTCATGTATAAACTGAAAACAAGATATTTGTAAACCGTTTCGTCTGTTTTCTTCAAACAAATTAAAAAAAAAAACTCTATATCGGACAGCAATTTGTTTTGCGAGCGATATAGCTTTATCACAAGGGAGACTACTCCTTCGTGCAAATATAGATACAACCCGGCACCTCTTGTATCTCCCGTTACCCCCCGATAAGCGTTGATAAGAAAATCAATAATATAGATACCACCCGGAGCTCTAGCCTCGTTCAGAAAACCTATATTTAGGTTTTTTCAGAGTATATTAAGGGTCAGATCACGTGGTACTCACGTGGTAGAATGAAAGCGATTTCATCGTTGTAAGGTAGGTGTCAAAGATTAAGAGCGGCATACTGGCAGAACAGAGGTTGATCGAATGCCTGTCCGTGATGCATTATACCTAGCAAGTCACCGTGACTATAAAGATGGATACATAAAATTCATTTTGGCTGAGTCATGAGGTAGATTGGTCCTTTGACATGCAGAAAATTGACCAATAGCAAAAAATGTTTCGATTCAGGTCAATCTCCGTGACGCATGATATCAAGCAAGTCAACACAGTATTATGAATTCATAAGATCCTGTTTGTCTTACAACAGAATGAATCATGATGTGATTGGTCCTTTGACATGCAGAAAATTGACCTATGGCAAAAAGTTTCGATTCAGGTCAGCCTGCGTGGATTGCGCAGGCTGACCTGGGTCTATACTTTTTACAGATGCATTCAACCCCCTTTTAACAGAGCAGGATCCATATACATGTTGAATGCATTTCGTGTCAAAAAATACGGTTACAAGTAATACGCTAAACGCATAGGATATGAATTGAACGTATCGCCTCCAAGCAATCAGCAAATTGTTTCTACCCTTTACCCAGTACCAGACGTCAAAATTTTAGATTTGCTCAAATTCAAAGCGTTGGCAGACGACAAATTTGACCCTTTGTCAAACGTCATAAAATTTTGACCTGTCCAATTTGAAAGTACTTGCAACATTGTTGGAAAAAGGGAATTTATATAAGCTCTTTCCCATGAGGTTCGTTAAACCAAATGACAAAACTTTAGACTGGGCTGACTTGAAAGCATTTGCAGACGACAGATTGCAAGTTTCTGAAATGACGGGATTTTGTCTTTTAACTCTTTACCAAACGACAAAGTTTTAGACTAGTCCAAATTGGAAGCATTTTGCAGACGACTAAATAAGTGTAACTCAAAAATTGAAACTTGTCTTAGAAATGGTAGAAAACATTGTGGGAAAAGGAGAAAATGCTGGTAACCAGCATTTTCTCCTTTTCCCACAATGTTTTCAAAAGGCTTCTTTCTTAGGGTCGTTAAAAGTGGGGATTGTGTGGTGAGGTGTTAAGGAGTAAAATGTCACGTGAAAAAAAATTCAAACTGGTATAACTCTTCACCACACGACAGAATTTTAGACCTGTCCAATTTGAAAGCAGAACTTTGCAGACAACAAATTGAATGTGCCTCAAATGGTGAGATTTGTCTGTTAAAGGGCAGAAAACTGTGGGAAAAGGAGAAAATGCTGATTACCAATATTTCTCCTTTTCCACAATGTTCTAAAAAGTAGCTTTTTTCAGGTCGTTTCAACCCTGGATTGTTCGGTAAAGGGTTAATTTGGGTCAAATGATGGGACTTGTCTTTGGAAGGGAAGAAAACAATGTGACAAATTGCAAGTTTTTGAAATGATGAGGTTTGTCTCTTAAAGACTAGAAAACAATGTGGAACAAGCTTTTCAAACTCGTTTAAACACTTATTTTCACCAGGGAAGTTAAATTCGTTTGATGGTATTCAGTGTCGTGCTTAAGACTATTTCAGATTATTGTGGCGGCAAGTGCATCTGTCCATGCTCTCTTGGACTTTCCTCTACCAGTGCTTCGCACTATGTTTACGCAATGCTGCTGGCTGGCCCCACATAAAGATCGGCAAAAAGAAAAGAATGAATTATTTCGCAGAGACTGGCTTCAATCCCAGCAAAGAAAGAACCATATTTGAATTGTCGTCTACATAATTGAGCCGCGCTCTGTGAAAAGGGGGCTTAATGCATCTGCGAAAAGTTTCGACCCAGGTCAGCCTGCGCAGTCCGCGCAGGCTGACCTGGGCCGAAACTTTTCGCTATTGGTCGATTTTCTGCATGTCAAAGGATCAGTCTACCTCATGATTGAGTCGGTTGTTAAAAAAAGTGGCTATTATGGATCCATAAGTATGTGATGGCTTTCTTGGTATGATGGATTACTGAGATGCATTAAGCCCCCTTTTGCCTGAGCACGGCTCATATGTTTTCCAGTCGGAAAGATTTAACATTTTGTCGTTTAGTAAAGAATTAAGCCCTTGCCAAACGACAAAATTTAAGACTTGTCCAAGTCCAAACATGTGCAGTCGACATATTAACCCTTTACCACACGACAAATTTTAGACCTGTCCAAATTGAAAGCATTTGCAGATGACAGTTTTAACGTGGCTCATATGAAATGATTTTTCTTTGATAGGGTAGAAAACATTGTGGGAAAAGGAGAAAATGCTGGTAACCAGCATTTTCTCCTTTTCCCACAGTGTTTTCAAAAGCCTTCTCTATCAGAGGTGTTAAAAGTCGTCATTGTGTGGTAAAGGGTTAAACGTTGCTCAAATGTAGGAATTCGTATTTGAAAGACTAGAAAACATTGTGGAAATAGGAGAAAATGTTGCTTACCACAATGTTTTCAAAAGCCTTTTTCCTCAAGGTCGATAAAACTAGAGATTGTTTTCTAAAGGACTAAATGAATGACTGGGAAATATTGTGAGAAAAGGAAAAACTGATGCTTACAAGTATTATTCTCTGTCACACAATGTTTTCAAAAGCCTTCTTCCTCAAGGTCGATAAGAATCGAAATTGTTTTGGTGAAGAATTAAAGACAGGATTCTTTTGAAAGTCTAGAAAACATTGTCGGTAAAAGGAGAAAATGCTGCTTAGCATTTTTCTCCTTTTCGCACACAATCTTTTCAAAAGCTTTCTTCCTCAATGTTCGACAAAATTACTTTTTTAGGCAAGAGGCTAAACATATGGTTGTTTTTTAAAAAATAAAAAATAATGCGAGGAAAGGAGAAAATGCTGCTTACCAGCATTTTCTCCTTTTTACACAATGTTTTCAAAAGCCTTCTTCCTCAAATTCGATTGTTTGATAAAAAATTACAAAGTTCTTTGCGTACGATACAGTCGTAAAAGAAGTTTTAACTTTAGCAAACGGCAAATTTTAGACTGATCCAAATTGAAAGCATTTTCAGACGACAATTTCAATGTGGCTTAAATAAAGAGACTTGATTGCCAAAGCGTAGAAAACATTGTGGAAAAAGGAGAAAATGCTGGTAACCAGCATTTTCTCCTTTTTCCACAATTTTTTCAGAAGTATCCTTTGTCAATGCCGTTAAAATATGGGATTGTGTTATAAACAGAGGTTAAATTAAGTAACAAAAATCAATCCTTTCAATTAACGTTCCCCTTTAAACTTCGTGATATTGATAAATACCGGCTTATGCTTCAAATAATGTGATATTAGTAAAAAGCAGAACAGAACAGAACGGAACAAGAATTAATTAATAATAATAACTTGTTCAAAAGATACTTTGTCAGTTCACATTTTGATAAACGATCGCAAAGCTCCGGTAGCGGAGTTGGAAGCGTACAGGACTTTAGATTAGGGGTAGCGGATTCTAATCCCCAGCTCGGCCGGATTTTGTCAATAGGTTGATGATAGTCATTGCAACAGGATTAATTCCTCTCTCGCCGCTGATCATTGTTTCAACTATGGTTTTGTGGGAAAGCAGCCAGTGGCTTGGGAAGAAGACAAACAGACATACGGACGGACCGACAAAATGAATGTGGACAGATAGACAGATAGATAGACAGATTGACAGGCAGACGAGGAGACAGACGGACGGACGGATAGACAGGATGGCAAATTTTCAAGAACAGACAGAACGTTTACAAGTTTAAATGCAGTCTGGTCTTGATCTCTGCCGTTCGCAAGACCTGGTTTTATCGCCCATGTCATAGTATTTTATTAAGTTACCAGACTAAAAAAATTTAGACTTGTCCACCCAGATTGTCCTTGAAAGGATAGGAAACATTTGTGAGATTAGGAGAAAAAGCTGGTTATCAGCATTTTCTCCTTTTCCCACGATGTTTTCAAAACTTGGACTCTTCTTTTTTTTTCTAGTCAGTAAAACTCGGGATTGTTCGGCAAAGGGTTAGCCATTATCCTGCTGGATAAGTGAAATGAAAATTTCAAGCCGATAGTAAGAACTCAAATTTTGCTATTTCAAAGGTACCTTTTCGGGGAAAAATATCTCCTTATCGGACAGTGTAGATCCAAGATCAGACTGCACGTTCTGTGCAGTCTGATCTTGATCTACACTGTCCGCAAAAGGACATTAAGTCGAACTTAGCAGCGTAAATGTTAAAAGGATTTACGTTTTACTGAATGATCTAAGAAACGGGCCAGAGACATGTTTGGAAAAACTCCCTGGATTAGAAGCAAAACACTTGTAACTAGAATTTTCTCCATTTCCCACAATTTTTTTCTACCCTTTCAAAAAAAAAAAAAAAAGACCCAATCATTTTTGCCACATTTGAATTGTAGTCTGTAATGCTTTCAATCTTGAACAAATTTAAACATTTACCAAAGAATACCGAGTTTTAACCACCAATAAGGGGCAGCCTTTTGAAAACATTGTGGGAAAACGAGAGTATGCTGGTAACCAACATTTTCTACTTTTCCCAACAATGTTTTCTACATTTTGAAAGACAAATTTCAAGTTTTTAGTAAAATTAAATTTGTCGTCTGAAAATGCTTTCAATTTGGACAAGTCTAAAATTTTGTCGACTGGTAAAATGGTTAAAAGGATTGGTTCTTTTACCAAACAATCTGAGACACGAGCCCGAGAAAGCCTCGTTATATAAAAGAAAAAATACTAATAAACAGGACATTCTCCATTTTTTTCCTCCTTTTTAGTTCACTTTTTTCTGCCGAGCCCCGGTAGCTCAGTCGGTAGCGTGCAGGACTTGAGAACACGGGGTCAAGGGTTCGATCCCTGGCTACGACCCCTGGCTCGGCCAATTTCTTTCCGAGGATTGATGATAGTCACTGCGACAGGATTCATTCCTCTCCCACCGCTGACCATTGTTTCGACGATGATTATGTGGGAAAGCAGCCAGTGGCTTGGAAAGAAAATTGTGCGAAGTACTGGTAAAAGAGACTCCAGGAAAGCATGGATAGGTGCACTGGCCGCCGCGATATAACTGAAATAATGTTGAAAACGGCATTAAACACCATTCAATCAATCAATCAATCACTTTTTCCTTACTTGTTGAAAAAAAAAAAAAAATACAAACACAATCTTTTTTTACCCATGACATTCGAAATGTCGTCAGCAATACTTTCAATCTTGAACAAGTTTAACCATGTAACAAACAATACCGAGTTTTACCGAGCCATAGGATGAAAGTATTTTGAAAACATTGTGGGAAAAAGGAGAAAATGCTGGTAAACAGCATTTTCTACTTTTTCCCCACGATGTTTTCTACCCTTTGAAAACAAATTTTCAAATCTTGAGTAACTTTTATTTTGTCGTCTGCAAATGCTTTCAGTTTGGACAAGTCTATATTTTGTCGTTTGGTTAGAAGGATTTACCCCTTCAGAAACAATCGGAGAAACGACGCGGAAAAAGGAGGCTTTGAAAACATTATTGGATAAGGAGAGGAAAAAAGCACTAGTGACCAGTACTTTGTCCATTTTTTCCTCTCAAACCCCATTTCCCCCCCCCCCCCATCCTTTCAGAAAGATGAAAGCGAATCATTTTAGCCACTTTTGAATTGTCGTCTGCAATGCTTTCAATCTTGGACAAGTTTAACCAACAGTTTTAATGACCCATTGGGTTAGGCTTTTGAAAACATTGTGAGAAAAGGAGAAAATGCTGTTAACCAGCATTTTCTCCTTTTCACTCAATGGTTTCTATTCTTTGAGACAAAATTTCCATCATTTGAGCAACGTTTGATTTTGTCGTCTGCAAATGATTTCAGTTTGGACCAGTCTAAAATTTTGTCGTTTGGTAAAGAGTTAGAGTATTTTGCGTCTGATAAAGCCTCAAAGATATTCATTCCCCGCAATTTCACCTTTAATTAATATTGACAGCAGGTGTTGCGAGGTGCTTGTTTTAGTCGCTCGCCTCTCATTGGTTCAGCCGCAACTTTGAATGCGCACGCAATCCGCCGGTACAGACTAAAAAAGACCCCCGATATTCATTCGATTTTCACTGTCGGCTAAATGACGAAATTAGCTAAGAGATTTTCGGTATAGATAAGAGATTATTGCCTTAGATTGATTGGCTGGCGTGTTTTAATTCTGTATTTGTAAATGAATTGTATTGTAAACGATGTAATCTATTCGTATAGAATGGAACACTTTGCCGGTATTTGTACAGTTAATAAATTAATAGGGTGATAAAAGGAGAAATGAGTTATTTCGTTAATTGAAAGAGCGGGTCTTTATCGCGTACATCGGGCAGTAATAAACATTTTCGCAAACGGTAAATATAATAATCCGTAAAATAAACTGGTTCAACAGGTCGCGTTTGATTCAAATAGATTTTTTTTTTCATTTCATCTATATTTTTGTTCATCCATCACAATGTTTTAAGTTAGTTAGTTAGTTAGTTAGTTAGTTAGTTAGTTAGTTTGTTTGTTTGTTTGTTTGTTTGTTTGTTTGTTTGTTTGTTTAGTTAGTTAGTTAGTTTGTTTGTTTGTTTGTTTGTTTGTTTGTTTGTTTGTTTGTTTTGGATCTAATCGCTGTTTTAATAGCGTATGTCATATCACTGCGCTTAGGGCACCTACGTATGTGTTTTCTGGCTTTCTTACACCAGTACTGACACAACTTTCTTCCCAAGGCACTTTTCTCACATGTATCAGAGATGAAAGGCAAAAAAACGCCGGCAAGACAGTTGGCCTTAACCGAATATCGAACCTGCAACCACCATGTCACATGTCAGATACGCTAACCACTGGGCTAACCTGCCGGGGTCTTTATTTTGTTAACCTGTTCATCTATCTGTATTCGACTTTCTGTTCGTTACACAAATTCAGTCCATCTGTCGTTCTTTCTCCTTCTTCATGCGTGTCTTTCTTTGTCCGTCTGTCTGTCCGTATGTACGTCCAGCTCTTTTTTCAAACACTCAACCATATTAAAAGCATTTATGCTCGGCCAGGGTTCTAAAGTATCTTGCCCAAGGACACTCCCGCTAAAAATCCAGCGCCTCTTTTTAGGAGACCAGCATTTTCTCCTTTTCCCATAATGTTTTCTACCTTTTTAATAAGAAATTGGATCATTTGCACCCCATTTAATTTGTCGTCTGCAATTGCTTACAATTTGGACACGTTTAAAATTTTTTGTGATGCATTATACAAAACAAATTATCATATAATTATGGATCACTTTTGTCCAACAACTGTCTGAATCATGTGGTAGAATGGTCCTTTGACATGCAGAAAATTTACCAAATGTAAAAAAAATTCGATCCAGGTCAGCCTGTTCGGACTGCCCAAGCTGAACTAGATCGATACTTTTTGTAGATTCATTAAGCCCCCTTTTCACAGAGTATGACGCATGTGTATTGTATTCTTATGGAATAAAGTATAATTAATTGAAAAATTGAAATAAGCATAAAAAAGAAAAAGTAGACATTGTAGGTCAAAAATGAAACTGCACGTTTTATGCAATTTGATCTTGATCTACATTGACCGAAAAGGCAACCCTAACTGTAACAGTCGCTTTAAGGATAAAAAACTGGTAAAAAAAAACACAACAGAGAGTTGCTTTTAGCAAGGTTCAAAAGTTATTATTCGTAGTTTTCTTTATCATCAGTAGTTTTCTGCCGGATCAAACACAACAAAATGCTTTAATTTCTTTCATTTTTGTTTTAATCTGTTCCCATTACGCCTTAACGCTCTAACACACAATCCCGAGTTTTAACAACACCCCGCACCAGAAATAAAGCTACCGGTTCTGGGAAAAAGGAGAAAATACTAGTGACTGGCATTTTCTCCTTTCCCTACAAAGTTTTCCTTCTTTTACAAAGATACATGTATATAAATGGGTTGAGGAGTAGACAAAATCAGACTGCTCGTACATAGTGCAATTGTGCAGTATGATCTTGTTCTACACTCTTCTAGAAAAAAAATACACAATAAACAACTACTACAAGAAGAAGAAGAAGAAGAAGGCAACAACAACAACGACGACGACGACGAAAATAGGATAGGTAATAATTCTTGCGTTTCGCGGGACAAAAGTCAATTTTAAAGTACCGTTAAAGATTTGGGTCTCTTTTAACTTTG
The DNA here is from genome assembly GCA_946811185.2 of Hippopus hippopus. Lineage (NCBI taxonomy): Eukaryota > Metazoa > Mollusca > Bivalvia > Cardiida > Cardiidae > Hippopus > Hippopus hippopus. The sequence continues at coordinate 74,869,997 of OX328098.1, read as the reverse complement.
TGGGCCTTTTTGTACAGTAATTAAAAATGTTTCACGACAGAAGAATGGGTGTCTGACCTTCTCGTTAAACTCCGTTCCGTGATTGTTACAATAATATTCTCTCGGCAAATTCCGTTCTTGATCGTCATAACCGAATTCCCTCGGTAAAATCCATTCCTGATCGTAATAAACGCATTCCCTAGGTAAATTCAGCTCTCAATCGTCATCACCGGTTTCCCTTTGTAAAGTTCACTTCTTTACCAAACTTTCCGGAGTTTTGACGACACGGCTAGAGACAGGCCTCTGAAAACATTGTGGAATAAAGAGAAAATGCTGGTGACCAGCATTTTCTCTTTATTCCACAATGTTTTCTAACTTTTCAAAAACCGGATTCATGACACGGAAGAACAGTATCTAACTAGTCGTCTATAGGTTCTTTCAGTCTAGACATTTTATTGGTTGATAAATAGTTAGAGTACCACTGTTTTGGGTCTACATCCATTTGTAATCAAACCTGCTTTACAGGGCCACCTGTCGCAAGACACCTCCTTGTATAACTTCCCCTGAGTGGTCTCTTAACTTTTTACTAAAACAATCACGACTGTTGATGACAGTGAAAGAGAAAGCCTTTGAAAACATTGTGAAAAAAGGAGAAAATGCTGGTTATCAACATTTTCTCCGTATCTCACAATGTTTACTGCCCTTTCAAAAACAAAGTTCAATTTTTGAGTCATATAAGAGTTCGTATTTAAATTGTTCACTCTCAACAGACGCAATCAAAATTGTCGGTGGTGCTGTTAGAATTAAGATTCGCAAAGGAGCTTGAAATCGGGGTGGGGCTCAATTCCCCTGCTCAGCAAATTTCTTTCGGGGGATTGATGATAGCCATTGCGACAGAATGTATTCCGCTCTCACCGCTGATCATTAATTGTGCTATGGTATTGTGGGAGAGCAGCCAGTGGCTTGGGAAGGATACCGTGCGAAGCAATTCCAGGAAAGCATATATAGGTGCACTTGCGGCCGCGATATACTAGTAACTGATATGGCTTGCAACACGCGAAAAGGGGCATTCGGACATTTGCGTAAACTGTCGTCTCGGATCAGCCTGCGCAGTTCGCGCAGGCTAATCCGAGACGGCACTTTACGACTACATTAGATTTAGTCCTTCAGTAGACATGCTCAAAACAGAAAATTACATAAAAATGGAAAGTGTCGCTTCGGATTAGCCTGCGCGGATTGCGCAGGCTGATCCGATACGACACTTTACACAAATGTCCGAACGCCCCTTTTCGCATGTTGTAGGCCATATAATGTTAAAAACTGCCTCAAACGGTGTTAACACTTTACTACACAACTTCGAGTTTTAACGACTTTGAAGAAGAAGGCTTTTCAAAACATTGTGGGAAGAGGAGAAAACGTAGGTAAGCAGCATTTTCTCCTTTTCTACCCCTTCAAAGACAAATTTGATAATTTGTGCAACATTTAATTTGTCTACAACAAATAAATGCTTTTAATTAGGACCAGTCTAAAATTTTACCGTTTGATAAAGAGTTTACCATCATACAAACAAGAAAAAGCAATATAAGATCGGTGCTTTTTCTCTCATGTCTCGGTTTTAACCCATAGGCTGCCAAGCGCGACTTGATGACCTTTTGCGGACAGTGTAATTCAAGATCAGACTGCACAGAACGTGCAGTCTGATCTTGGATCTACACTGTCCGATGTAGTATTTTTCCCCGTTGAAATCAGCTTTGTAATCGCAATATCTTGGTTGTTACAATTGAGTGGAAATGTTCGTTTCATTTATTGTAGCAGCTTAATGGCGAAAAGTTGTTGCATTAACGCAAATCCGAGAGTCGAATAAATAAATGACATAACTCTCTCCCTCTTGACAAAATCGTAGACTTGTCCAAAATGAAAGTATTTGCAGACAACAATTCAAATGTGACTCAAATGATATGCTTTATTTTTAAGGGAAGAAAACATTGTGGGAAAAGGAGAAAATGCTGGTTACCAGCATTTTCTCCTTTTCCCACGATGTTTTTTTTAAAATACTTTCTTCTCAGAGTCGTCAAAACTCGGAACTGTGTGGTGAAGGGTTAAAGATTGTTTAAAGCGTCATGCAATTTTGTGTTTGGTTATGTTTCTAATAACGGTAAAAAAACCCCTGAAATTACGGTTGTAATTTTTGTGGCCATAAAATATTGTTTATTGTTTTGCTCCAACGAAAGGTTTTTGTACATCAAAAACAAATTCCTAACATAATTAGTGTGAGCGGTGAAGTTCTAAGGAGCAAAAGAAACGGCAGATGCAGCTCAAACTCTTTTAATAATGTCGACTGCTTAAATGGCTTTTGCGAATGGTGTAAATCTAAGATCAGACTGCACAGAACGTGCAGTCTGATCTTGGATCCATACTGTTCGTTTTTTTTTTTTTTTTTTTTTGTTTCCGATACTTTACTTTGACTAAATAAAAAAAAAAAAGTTTCTTTAATTACAGAGTTGATATTCTGAGTTTTAACCTCGAAAAAAATTGGGTTAAATTAGCCGCTAGCAAAAAAATAAGCACAGAATCTATAATATGGAAGAGACGCGGTGTAAACGACAAAATTTTAGACTTGTCCAAATTAAGAGCATTTGCAGACGACAAAATAAATGACTCAAAAATCAAAATTTGTGTGGGGAAGGGTAGAAAACATTGTGGGAAAAAGGGGAAGATTTTCTCCTTTTTCTACAATGTTTTCAAAAGTCTACTTCCTTGCGGTCTTTAAAAGTAGGTTAAAGCATTTTGTGAGGTAGCACACTGTGTAGATCAAGATCAGACTGCACTTGGCCAAGTAGGAATGTCATGCAAAGTACTGGTGACAGAAAGTCAAGAAACGCATGGATAGGTGCACTGATCCACAGATATTTGCTTTTTGACATGTTTCATCCTCATAGCATTATATGAGTCATACTCTGTGACAAGGGGTTTTAATGCATTTACCAAAAGTACCAACCAAGTCAGCCTGCGCAGTCCGTGCAAGCTGACATGAATCAAAACTTTGTAATATTATTATTATTATTTTTAACATATCTAAGGACCATACTACCTCATGATCCAGCCGACTGTAAAAGGACGTCGTTTTCATAGATCCAGTATAATGCATCACGGAGATTCCTTAAACCCTGTTTTGTCAGAACATGAAATTACAAATTAGATTATAGAAGGCCAAGTTTGTCAGAATCCAAGTACCTCTGCACTGACCGCTTCGATTTAAGTGATGTAATGTCAAAAACGGTGTCAGGATTTTTAAAGAAAGAATAAATAAATAAATAAATAAATAAATAAACAAGATCTACTGTTTTAGTAGACAACCATTTTCTGCAGTTTCATACTAAATACAATTGTTCCCCGTCTGCTGCCTTTTGATCACGCATAATTTGTAAAATCTTCCGAAATCTCGCTTAAGCTCGGAATAAACAAGATTTTACGAGAACTCTAAATTTTCAACAGCACGTAAAGCGATAGTTAACTTTCTATTTACTAGACGACAAAACATTTAACTTTTTTCCAAATTCAAAAGGTTGCAGACGACAAAAAAAGTTAAAGCATACTCAAATACGACAAAAAAAAAACGCACATAGTGAGATTTGTCTTCGGAATAATATAAAACATCGTCAGAAAATGAGAAAATGCTTGTTATCAGCATTCTCTTCTTTTCCCACAATGTTTTCGAAAACCTTATTCTTCATAGTATTTAAAACACTACACTGTTTGAACTGTCATTAAAAATGCTCTTAATTTTCAGTTTTTCTTTTGTAATGGATGGATGGATGGATGGATGGATGGATGGGTGGATGGATAGATGGATGGATGGATGGATAACAATATAAATGTGGCTCAAGTGAAGGGATTTGTCTTTGATAAGGTAGAAAACATTGTGGGAAAAAGATAAAATGCTAGTTACAAGCATTTCCTCCTTTTGTAACAATGTTTTTGAACGCTATATTTCGCAGGGTTCTTAAAAGTCTTGATTGTGTGGCAAAGGGTTGATCTGTGAACTATATGCTCGTAAAAAAACAAAAATTGACAAAATGAGATATCGATCGTGACAAGCAACTGTTCCTTTTGCAGCTATGTTTTTCTGACGTGTTTTCGAGAAGGATAAAAAAATAAAAAGCTGAAAACGACGGCTGCAGGATGTACGAGTAAAAAAAACATAGCATGTCGTTAATATTTCGTATCAGTTTTCCACGACATTTAGAAATCTTTTCTAGACTCCCATCAATCTTTGAGAAAACACAATCAGTTCGGATTTTTTTTTACTCTCTCCTACTCTATTTCTTAGATTTGCCAGCGGTTTCCCACCGATATAGGGACCAAAAGGGGACGGAATTCAACCGCAGTTGGGGTCGAATCAACGGAGTATTGGTGCCAACAATTGCCGACTTTTCTTTCTTTTTGCAGAAATTTGAAAATGCTGTCTGTGAATTATAATGGTCTATCTTAGATCAGGAAAATTCGAGAAATATAATAAAAAGAAATCCCCTTCCCCACCCCTCCCACACCTCCCTTCACCGAACGATCATGTGCTTTTTATAATAGACCTTATGAAGAATACTTTTGAAAATATCGTGAGATAATAAGAAAATATTAATTAATATCCAGCATTTTCGCTCTTTTTTTTTTTTTCCATTTTCCAGAATGTTTTCTACTCAGCGACAGAACTGAAAGAGAAACTCATAATTTGAGACAATTTTAATTTTTGTAGTCTACAGATTAATTTAACTCTTTACCAAACAAGCCCTGGTTTTCACGACCCTGAGAAGGTAAACTTTTGAAAACCTTGTTGGAAAAGGAGAAAATGCTGGTAACCAGCATTTTTTCCTTTTCCCACAAGGTTTTTCTACCCTTTCAAAGACAAATTTCATAAATCAAGACACTTTGAATTTGTCGTCTGCAATTGCTTTCAGTTTGGACCAGTCTAATATTTTGTCGTTTGGTAAAGAGTTTTAAATCCGGACTTGTGTAAAATTTTGTCGGCTGGTAAAGCGTTAACCCTTTACCAAACAATCCCGTATTTAACGATCCTTATGATAAAATGTTTGGGTTTTTTTTTTTTTTTGAAAACATCGCGGGAAAAGGAGAAAATGCTGGGAACCAGCATTTTCTCCTTTTCCCACGATGTTTTCTATCTTTTCGAATAACCAAATCACAATGTTTGAGCCATACTTTAATTTGTCGTCTGCACATGCTCTCAATTTGAAAGAGTAAATTTTTGTCGTCTGGTAACGAGTTAACTCTTCACCAAACGATAAAATTTTGGACTCGTCCAAATTGAAAGCATTTGCAGACGACAAAATTAATGTAGTTCAAATGAAGATTTCTGTCTTTGATTGGGTAGAAAATATTATGGGAAAAGGAGAAAATGCTGGTAACCAGCATTTTCTCCTTTTCCCATAATGTTTTCCAGAACTTTTTATTATAGGGTCGTTAAAGCCCGGGGTCGACTGATAAAGCGTTAAAGACACGTGTGGTGTGAGGTTTTTTGTAACAAAAAAGACTTTTGTGAAACAAACAAAATTATCTTCCAAAATATCAAGAAAATTAAAATCTTGAAACCCGAGTATAACCGCATTAATGCCAGAAATCTTAACAAAATGGCAAAATTTTCAGACTAATCCAAATTTGAATTATTTGCAGATGTATAATTAATTCTGGATAGTCTAGCCAGGTAGCGAAGTCGATAGTGTACAGGACTTGAGACCTGGAGGTCGTTTGTTCGAATACCAAGCTAGGCGAATTGCTTTCCGAGGATTGATGATAGTCATTGCGACAGGATTCATTCCTCTCTCACCGCTAATCATTGTTTCGACAATAGTTATGTGGTAAAACAGCCACTGGCTTGGGAAGAATATTGTGCTAGGTACTGGTAGAAGGCTCCAGGAAAGACTGGATAGGTGTACTGACCGCCGTGAAATCACTGAAATAATGTTGAAACGGCGTTAAACACACTACAAACACACAAATTTATTATGTTTTAAAGGGAGGTTTATTGTTACCAAACTCTAATCATGATTACATATTACTGAATAAACTTAGGCAAAAGCTGCTAAGTAAAACCCCTGTCACACCAGGGCGGCGATCTCACGGCGTCCAAGAAAAAATGCAAAACGCCGAGGTGCGCGCAGTACGATCGCAAGCATCGTCACAGCAACGCAGTGGCATCGCGAGTAGACGCGTTGGGATCGTCCAGGACGCCGAGGGACTGCGCGCATTTTGAGCATGCACAAAACAAACGCCGTCCCTCGGCGTTCTGAGAAGAGCGCAGTGGGATCACCGGAAGGTCGTCTTAGCGGCGCAGTAAGATCTCCCACAAAGCCATGGGAGCTCCGCCGGCGCGCACAGAGGTCGCAGTGCGAACGCTATGGTTATCGGTTGCGCTTGCATGGAGATTGTACCGCGCGCTCTGAGATGTCACCGCATCTCTACTGTGCTTATACGGCGCGTCAACGGCGCTTATACAGCGCTTCAACGGCGCTGACACGGAGTGTTATTTATTTCACTGCGCTCTTAAAACGACTCCTCTGAGCTGCAACAGCGATCATTGCGGTTGTAAGGCGCTTCTCCAGCGTCCATCAGTCTTTGTCTGACAAAAACGAACATATAGTAGACGAAGTATGCAAATAAACATTCAATTCACAATGGCTGTTGTACGCTAGCAAGCCGGGCTAGTAATGATTGAGGAGTTGACAGTGGTTGACTTGCTTCTGTTTGAGAGGGTTGGGTTTATGTCCTGCTTTTTCCCCTTTTCTTTTTACGAGGGTAGTTTTATGACTTTTCGAGACCACAGCAAAGAAACAATTGATGAATAAATGTTTATACATACAATTCGTTTTCAGAGAGAGTTCACTGTCACGCCGTCAGAGTATTATGAGCGCCTTGAGAACGCCGTGAACGCCCAGTGCACGCAGTATGAGCACCATGAAAGCGCAGAGCACGCTGTGGTAGCGCCATGAGAACGCAGAGAATCGCCAAGAAGAGCTCCGTAGGAACGCGATAACTCGCCATAGGAGATCCGTAGCAACGCCTTGGTCGTGGGGAGAACGCTATGACATCTCCCTCTTCGAGAAAAACATCCTATTTTTCCTGTGATCTCATGGCGCTCTAGGAAATTAAACAACGCCGTCCCAACGCAGTGTAAACGCCGTATAGTGTGACAGGGGCTTAATCGGTAAAGAAAAAAGACAAAACAAAGCCGATTTTTGAAGTTCAGGAATGCCCAAATTCGTTTTCTTCCCGGGGCTGGGGCGAACTGGTCCGATAAGGGGTTCCGTTTCCTTACAGCCCACTACATAATTCTTAATTTTCACTATGAAGCATGCACGGGAATTTCGATGTTACGCATTTGCGTTCGTGCGTATGCCTAGCTACTGAGGTAGAAACTTGATTTTGTTGTTTTTGCCGAGCCACGGAGGCGCAGTCGGTAGTGTGCAGGACTTGAGAGCAGTGAGAGTCGCTGATACGAATCTCCAGCTCGGCCGATTTCTTGCCGAGAATTGATGATAGTCTTTGCGATAGATTTTATTCCTCTCTCACCACTGATCATTGTTTCGACGATGGCTATGTTAGAAAGAAGCCGATTTCTTGCCGAGAATTGATGATAGTCTTTGAGATAGATTTTATTCCTCTCTCACCACTGATCATTGTTTCGACGATGGCTATGGTAGAAAGAAGCCAGTGGCTTGGAGAGAATATTGTGCAAAGTACTGGTTTACAAACTCCAAGAAAGCATGGATATGTGCACTGGCCCTTGCGATAAAACTGAAATAATGTTGAAAACGGCATTAAACAACATACAATCAATCAATCCCTAGCTGTTAAAGTAAAATCTTATATTTTCAGTATGAATAAAAGAAGTCTAGTTTGTTCTTTTAGCGCAAATCAAAATTTCTTGTAAAACACCGAAATATACAACTGTCGCAAAGACTATCATCAATCTTCAGAAAGTAATTGACCGAGCTGTGGATTCGAACCAGTTACCAGTCTGTTCTCAAGTCCTGTACGTTACCGACTGTGCTACCGGGGCTCGGTAAAAAAAGAATCCAGATTCCACCTCGGTAGCGATTAGAAACAGCTCTCCTATCTACGAACACCTGAAATAAACGCTGTTAGGGAAAAAACGCCGAATGTGCGTGTTGAAAATTCATGAATATCAAAAGAATGAATATTGAAGTTCACCCTGAAACCTCTATCATACCGTCCCGACACCTACCGACCCTGGGGAAGGAAGGCTTTTGAAAACATTGCAGGAAAAGGAGAAAATACTGTTAACCAGCATTCTCTCCTATTTCTACTTTATTTTCTATCCTGCCAAAGACAGAAATGGTCATTTGAGCAACATTCTATTTATCGTCTGCAAATGCTTTGAATTTGGTAGAATACAAAATTTGTCTCTTGGTATTGAATAAAAGCGCGCTATACAACGTTTATAGGTGCTTTCTACGGCTGAAGTAAGTCAGGATCAGACTGCAAAGAACGTGCAGTCTGATCTTTGATCTGACACTGTCCAGTTTGCGTAGACACTATGGTCAGTACTTGCCTTGAATGATAATTATTTTGCATTTTTTTATTTTTTATTTTTTTTTTTTGCTTGGAGAAAAGTTTGATTTTGTGCATAATTATGGTGCTGTAAGGGTTTCGACCCTTTAACTAAACAATCCGGAGATTGTACGAACCTTATGAAGAAAGCTTTGAAAACCTTGTGGGAAAAGGAGAAAATGCTGGTAACCAGCATTTTCTCCTTTTACCATAATGTTTTCTATTCTATCACAGAACTTATGCCCAATCATACAAGTTTTCAGCTCGTTGTTTCTTTATATAGATTGTTTCAAAATTGGAAGATGCTAAAAATCCGTCGATTGGGAAAAGGGGTAAATTACAGTTAACGAGATTGCCTGAGGTGTGACGGCAACTTAAATAAGGCGTATTGATTGGTTAACGGTTAATAATACGCGATATTGATTGGCTAACAGATTACCGTGCGCGTCATGCGATTGGCTGACCGGGATGGTTAACCGGAGTCTGGGGCAGATCAAAGGCGGCAAAGCGGTTCATCTAATACTTCAAAAACAATGCTTTCTCATAGATTACCGGCAGATTTGGGACTACAGCGTGTATAAATACAGGTAATCCAATTAAGAGTCTCATTAACAAGTTTTTAATTTGAAAAAACGGAATCCAAAAATTTAAAAAAAGAAATAGAACAATTTCCAAGCGAGTTACGCGGACAGACTTGGTCGAAAAAAGAGAAATTCACTGTAAAATATGTAAGTATTTTATTTTTAATGATCAAAAAATTTTATGAAAATATTTATCAATTTCGACGATGACTTTATATGTATTGGAAGATGAGACATGGATTCGTAATGAGGAATAGCCATGTCTGTAAAAATGAAAATCTAAATAATTCGGGGTTCTCTAAATTTGAAACATTATTATTATTAATATTATTATTGACGACGATGATGATGATGATGATGATGATGATGATGATGATGATGATGATGAAACAATTCATTAGTACTATCATTTCATTTTATTTTTTGATATAAAGTGAAATTGACAGAAACATAAATTAACTGAGCTACACTTTTGAGTTTAACTTTTTTGAAATTAACTTTAAAACCTAAATAATTACCGTTTTCATTTAAACATAGGGAAGGGATTATTTCACTTTTATAAATTTTTATCAAGAAAAAGTTCTCTAGACAGTTACTAGTAGTTTGTATTGTTGTTATCTAAAACTACAGGTTGAAAATAGACAAAAATGTAATTACTGTATTATTTTTATTCAGTGGAATCAAAACTTTACTAAACGACAAAAATCTACAAGCGGCTTACAATTTGGACCAGTCTAGATATTTAGACTGGTCCAAATTGAAAGCCGCTTATAGACAACAAATTGAATGTGTCTCAAATAATTAGGTTTATTAATGAAAGGGTGGAAAACTGTGTGGGGAGTATAGAAAACGCTAGATTCCTTTTCCTACAATGTCTGTAAAAGCCGTCCAGGATCATGAAAAGTTTTGGAATGGTAAAATGTTGAATAGTGACAACCATTGCATTGTGTTTCAAACAACTTTTTGAAATAAAGTACATTAAAAAAATCTTTTTCGGAGTAACAGAGTTTACCTCTTTATAATAGAAATAAAAAATGGATTTGCCTGTTTTAAAAAGAGTCGCAGATGAGAATTTGAATGTGATCCGAATGATGGTTTCAGTCTTTAAAATGGAAACAAAAATTGCGGGAAAAGGAAACAGCCAGAAACGACAAACTGGGTTATCTTTTACTCTTGTGCCAGATGACAAATTTTTGGACTGGACCAAACTTAAAGCATTTGCAGACGAAAAATGAACTATTGCTTAACTCTTTACCAAACGACAATACTTTAAGCTTGTCCAAATCGAAAGCATTTGCAGAGGACAAAATAAAAGTGACTGAAAATTTGAAATTTGTTTTGAGAAGGGTAGAAAACATTGTGGGAAAAGGAGAAAATGCTGGTTACCAGTATTTTTTCCTTTTCCCACAATGTTTTCTAAAGAATTTTCAGTCACTTTTATTTTGTCCTCTGCAAATGCTTTCGATTTGGACAAGCTTAAAGTATTGTCGTTTGGTAAAGAGTTAAGCAATAGTTCATTTTTCGTCTGCAAATGCTTTAAGTTTGGTCCAGTCCAAAAATTTGTCATCTGGCACAAGAGTAAAAGATAACCCAGTTTGTCGTTTCTGGCTGTTTTTTTTTTTAATTTCAAATATATGCATGTATGAGCCATGCTATGTGTAAAGGGGGCTTAATGTATCTGCGAAAAGTTTCGACCTAGGTAAGTCTGTGCAGTCGCTATTGGTCAATTTACTGTACGACCAGGGAAGACTCTACCTTGTGATTCCATTGGTTGTTAGACAAAATTAGTTTTATGGATCCATGATTATGTGATCGCTAGCTTGATAATATGCATCATGGAGATGCATTAAGCCCCTGTTTGCCAAGGTATAACTCATATAAAACTACAAATTGAAAAAAAAATGTATGATTCAAGATAACAGTGTAAAACCTAAAAGATAAGAATTAACGATCTTTTTTCAGTACCTGAAATTATTTAGGTATTAGATAAAGCTTTTACATGTTGATTGGTGAAATGAAATTTATTTCTTTTCCATCATCTTTAAACTAATCCATCATCTTCCTCACCTTATTATCATCATCTTTGATAGCATTAAGGTGACTTAAACCTCGTTCGATTATTTTTTTTTTATAAATCCTCACAAAACTTTTAGAAGGACCATTGTTCAAACTCAGGACACAACATTCCGTATTCACAGGCCATTTTTATCGTTTAATCTTTATCCTACTAAATATGTGAAATAAAACCTTCAAACCGATAGTGCAAACCCAAACTTTACTATTTTTATTTTTTTTTTGGGGGGGTGGGGGTGGGGGGGGGGGGGGGGGGGAAAGGCGAAAATATCTTCTTATTGGACAGAGTATATCCAAGCTCAAAGTGAACGTTCTGCGCAGTCTGATTCTGATCTACACCGTCTGAATCGCGCTTTGCAGCAAAGGAGTTAACATCGTTTTCAGTGGAATTCTCAAGAATTTTTCTCAATTTCTAAGTATGGAATTTCTGATTAGCTAAACCATCTGGTTACTTTGCCTTACTTTCTACATATAGAATAACAACAAATTGCAATTTAGAGTATAATGCGGGCTGCAGAGGCCGAGCTGGGTTGATACTTTTTGCAGATACATTAAGCACCGTCTTCACAGAGCATAGCTCACTTTTATTCTAATTCTTAAGATTTTTTTTTCCAAAATTTGATTGTAACGAAATTGTGTTATTTTTTTGACACTTTATCACACAATTTCCGCCCTTTAACGACCTTGATAGAGAAAGCTATTGAAATCAATGTGAAAAAAAGGAGAAAATACTGGAAACCAGCATCTTCTCCTTTTCCCACAGTGTTTTTAAAAGCTTTCTTCCTTCTTCCTCAAGGCCGTTAAAACTAGTAACTGTGTGGAAGGCCTAAAGGGTTTATATACCGTTCAGTTTCTAGGGCTCGGCCTAAGGTTTGTGAAGAGGAGAAAAAAAGAAAATCTCCTTATGTGATATTTCGGAAACAAAACCGCCTGTTTATGACACTAAATTTGTAATAATTGTCAACTGATAACGTGAAAAAGTCGTTATCATTTGATGGACGAACAGAAAAGAGGGCGTTTACAAAGGAAATCAATAAATCGCAACATTTTGATCAAAGAAATAATCGATGAAAACCAAACAGTCCGAAGTGACAACGTTAGTGACGTTATCTCGTGTTGAAATCTCCCCTTATCTCGTCCGTGCGAAATGGCCGCGGTTTTCATTTATTTCGAGATTTTTTATAAAGAAATTAGTCGTTTATATTTCTTATTGTAGTACCTGATTTTTTTGTTGAAATCGGTGATTCTCTTTATTTGGTCTTCGTCAAAATGGATTGATTGATCTATTTCAGTCATGTCACAGCAGGGGTTCACATATTCATGTATGCACATGCTAGGGCTCTGTTCAAAGTCCATGCTTCCAGCAAGACTCCCAGTCCGAGGGCTTCCAGATTACTAGTCTTAACTTTACCATTGAGCCACACAGGACCCCGTTTAAAATAAAAAAATAAATAATGTTTATAAAAACTACTTAATTGCCGTATTTGGTTACTATTCTAAATAATGCTCAAATTCGAAACTTTCTAATTGGCTAAGACAAAACCTCTTAACCAATCAGGTAGTTAGTCTTAGATTTAGTAACGAATTATTATGATTCGTGAAAACGTAAATGGATTAACACTCAGGCCACTAGGCGCAACCCAATGACGTTCTTTGGACAGTGTAGGTCTAAGATCAAACTGCATAGAACGTGTAGTCTGATCTTAGATCTACACTGTCTGATAAGAAGATATCTCTTCCTCCCCCATTAAAAAAAAAAAGGTTTGACATATCAAAATTTAGGTTATTACTATCGACATGAAATTTTCACTTAGCATATTCAGCAGGATACGAGTAAACACTTAACACTTAATCACGTGACAAAAAATTAAACTCGTCCATATTGAAAAATCTTGAAGATCACAAAATAATGAGATTTCAAATTTATCTTTGAAATGAAAAAAAAAAAAAAAACCATTGTGGAAAAATGAGAAAATGATGGTTACCAGCATTTTCACCTTTTTCCGCAATGTTTCTAAATGCCTTTCCCTCCTGATCGTTAAAATATTAGACTGTGTGGTTAAAGGTTCAATAGAATATGCGTTTTGCCTTTGACATTCTTTTAAACATACGATCAGTATTAGATATTAATCTTACATACTAAACAGGGCTATAAAAATGTAGATGGTCAGGTGATCAAAACGGACCCCTCGACTCCTCCCATTGCCCCTCCTGTCCCCTTAAACTTTGAATTGTGATATTTGTTCATAAGATAATACCGAAACATAATTTTTGATGTACTAAGTTAAGTACTGGTAGAAATGCGAATTTTTACGAGTCTTATTTTGATAGCTTTGTAACAAGCAATAGATCTTTTTTCATCCAGGTTTTCTGTATCTGTGAATTTGGGGAAAAAAGTAGAAAAAGATCGGTAAATAAATGAATAAATAAATAAATAAGTAAACACACAAAAAAAAAAAAAAAACAACTAAATGAATAAAATAAATAAAACGAAATGAAATTTATAAATAAATAAATGAATAATGAGAAATCAAAAATGAAATTAATGTAAGTGATAAAAATTATAAGAATAATGAAAATGAAAATAATAACAACAGTGAAAATTTCAGTAATGAAAAAAAATAACAATGAAATAATAATAATAATAATAAGAAGAAGAAGAAGAAGTAGAAGAAGAATGAAAATGAAAATAATTTTGAAAATAATAATAACAACGAAAATAACTATAATGAAAATAACAATAATAATAATAATAATAATAATAATAATAATAATAATAATAAATCCTTTCCTTAAAATGTTTCACCTTTTCGTACTCAGTTATTTCTTATGAGCACGCAAAAAAAAAAGGCTCGACAGGTAAAAACCCTTTACCACAAAAATACTCCGTTTTTACCACCCTCAGACGGAAGACCTTTGAAAACATTGTGGGAAAAGGAGAAAATGCTGCTTACCAGCATTTTCTCCTTTTCCCACGATGTTTTCTACCTTTTCAAGAAATATTTTTTTTTTTTATTTAAGGCACGTTTTGATTTGTTGTGAGTAATTACTTTCAACATGGACCCCATAAATTTATTCGCCTGATAAAAGGGTTAGGACAGCTAAAAATGCTATACGGGTCCTTCACGAAGATGAACAGAACAGAAGATGTCATAATTATGTTACAATTCGTTAATCAGTATTTGGTTAATTTCTATCAGCTAACGACCTTTGACCTTATCGCTTTATCTTTGCTCATCCTTTATGAGAAAATAACGAGCGGAATTGTCATTTACTTTCAATTTGTAACTAATTCTGCGTCATCCGCACGTGCTTGAGGAAACGTATCACGTGACCGCAGGAAACCTATGGCAGTTTTATTTGAACGGCCACGTGCGGAAGATAAATGGCTGCTAAAGTGGCTGTTAAATACATAAATCTTGATTCTTTCAGAAAATGACAGAATTTCAGACTTAGAATTTCAGATTGAAAATATTTTTATACGACAAATTAAATCTGCAAATTAAATCTGACACAGGTGGTGGGACTTGTCTCTTAAAAGATAGAGACCATGGCTTGTTTACCAGCATTTTCTCCTTTTCCAACAATGCTTTAAAAAAAAATCATATTCCGGCTGGTCATACAATAGTGGAACTGTTGGAAATGGGCTTCGTTTTCTTTTACAGCCTGGTAGTCTTCGTTCTTTTTAACTTTTTGCTTCTTTAACCCCGAAAAGTAAACAATGCAGGAGTTAAAATTCATTTAAATTTAAATCATATTATTTAAAAGTATGGAAATTATTGCCAAGATGACAATCTGTTATTGTAAAAGTCAGTCAAAGTCGCAGGCAGAAAAATAAATATAAGCACCGGGTGAAAAAATAAACAAAAGATAGAGCGACGTGGAAACTTTTGACCTACTTTTAAAATTCTCTTTTTTGCCAGTGACTAACACTTTCACCGATCGTACAACAATATATTATCATCTCAACAACAATTTCTATACTTTCAAATGGTATGATTTGAATTAAAATGCATCATATCACCCGTATTTTTTATTTTTGGCCGCTATTGAGGTTTTAATATTCCTTCATAATAAAGGACATCTCACTTACTACTTATAAAACAATCCTTCTCCAAAATTCCATAAGGAAAAGCATCTTGCAGACTACAAATTGAATATGGCAATGTAACTGTAGGACTTTTTAGAAAGGGTAGAAAGACATTGTGGTAAAAGAGGAAATTAAAAAAAAAACGGTATTTTCAGTTGGTTTGATAGTTACATAATCACATTTCAATTCTTTTAAAGAAGAAAATTTAAAAAAGAATGTCATTTTATCACACAGCCGCCTTTCTTTTCGGTATAGTATAACTGTTACGAATTTTCTTATCTTACACACATTTTGAAATTTATAAGCATTGTGTGACGTAACACGTCAATTTATATATTTTTCAGAGAAGCATATCGGGTTTTATTGATAGAAATTACCACCCGTGCATCTGCATACATATAATGTATGCTTTTAAAATCAGACATCATCAGGCGATTTCAACAAGAGTTAACATTTGCTAGCTTATGAGATAATTTTATTTTAAACTCGATTTAAGATTGTTATTAAGCTAGGCAGGGGCTTGCTTGTTGATAATTTTTCTAGATTCTGTTAAAGCGAACTTATAAGTTTTAGTTACTACATGTATATATCCAAAATTCTAACTTGTGTCAGATCTGTTATGTAGATAAATATTTTCATGAATGAATGAATGAATTTATTTATTTGACTTAAACAGAGTTTTTCGTCATACAACATGATAATATATACATATACTGCAAACAACACGTGACACACTCACAATCTCTTACATACATCATACAAAAAATTAACCTATCACACAATCAATTTGATTTCATGGCGACATTGTATTGATGATCAGTTGTATATGAATAAAAGTCCCTACATAATAGTGCAAAATGAGTACTGCAGACGTGCAATTCTAAATATAGGCATATTAATAATTCTGAAAGCGACATGGATCTACCGTTTACAGGATTCATTTAAACGTTATTTTAGCTTTTTTTAAAATACCTGTCCCACCTAAAATCCAAATATTTAAACCTTAACCAGGTGAAACACTTTTGCCTTAAACTCTTTATACAAAAATCCTAGTTTTATCGACCATAACGTAGACGGCTTTTGAAAATATTGTAGAAAAAGGAGAAAATGCTGGTTCGAGCATTTTCTCTTTTTTCTGAAGATGTTTTCTACCAATTCAACAATAAATTCAATTTTCTTTGGACACACAAATTTGTTAGTCTACAAATGCTTTCAAATCGGATGATTTTAAAATTTTGTGGTACGTATTTGATGTTTGCCAAAAGTAAAAAGGATTAACCGAAAGAATTAAGGCAAGAGACAGATCACGGCAGCAATTAGAAATGTTCTAACGTGTCAACAAAGACCTTATTTTCTGATCATTTTCTGCAGAAAAAAAAACCACAGCGGACACTTTTTTTTTTTCACAGAAACAGTACTTTCTAGGATCTTGTGAAAAAGTTTTTAAAAAAAGTAGACCAAGAGGGGCATTTTTCAGATATACGGTGCATTTTAACTTATTAACAAAATGAGGTATCCCCCCTTATAATAAATGTCTATTTTGGCGTGATTTGGCATTTGTGATCCTTTGTAAATCTGCCATTTTCTTCCACGTCTGTGATTTCCAGAATTTTAAAAGGCAACCAACATACTACTAATAGAAATATACTAGCTCAATGTCATACTAACTCAATTGCAATATAATTAGATATATAAAAGGAAAACGTGCAAAATGGTGTGCAGAAAATACTGTGGCATATGTCCTTAAGTGTCTGTTTTGTACCCTTTCGCAGACAAATCTGGTCATTGGAACCACGTTCAATTTATTGTCTACAAATTCTTTCAATACTGATGTATCTATCTTTTTTTTTTTATCGTGTGATTCAGGGTTGATATCACTTTCAGCAAAATGGAGCCAATATCAAGAATAGGACAACTACCATCGGTCCCAATGTGCTGTGACATTCCACGTTTGACGTTGCCTACAACACCGCTTACGTCATTTCCTTCTACAGCTTATTTGCAACATCCGTTCACACAATTTACGACAACGTCACCAACGGGAAGTTTCATGGATCGAGTTATGGGTAAGTGAACTTAAAGAATGTGTCCTCGAAAGGAAAGAATGAATCAGTTTATCCATCCATCCATTTATTTATTTATTTATTTATTTATTTATCTATTTATTATTCCAGTTTTAAATCTTTTTATTCACCCATTCACCATTCCTTTATAATCGATGACTGATTGGTCGATTGATTTATTGACTGACTATGATTGATAGATGGATTAACTGAATCATTGATTGACTGATGTATTGATTGATTAATCGATGTATTGATTACTTAATCTATTCATTTATGCCACCATTCTATTATTTCATTCATTTTTTTTTTTTTTTTTTCGTTTATTAAATTGATTGTTTCTTTATGCCACCTTTTTTCAAATGAAACATTGGTTTCAGTACCCAGTTTTCTTATTTATGGTGAATACAATAATTAAGTATATACTTCTATCTTTTCAGTTTTATCGTGTTTATGCTTGGTAATTATTTATTTAATCATCGTCTGTATATTCATAGATATGTTTTTCATAAACAATCTTCAGTGCTGTCAGTGCTTTGATTTTTTTTTCCAGGCCGGTTGTATGACCCCGTTATGCAGTTACGTCGCAGCGCGATTGGCGGAAGTAAACCGAAAGTGGCGACACCTGGTGTCGTGGAGAAAATAGAACAATACAAGAGAGAGAACCCAACAATATTTGCGTGGGAAATACGAGACAAACTGTTGACTGATGGTAAGAGAATTATGCACCCCATCTCGTAGATCTTACTGTAGCGTTAAGATTGTATATGAGTCGTGTTGTGGCAAACGGAGGTCTCATGCATCTCCATGATGCATGATACTAAGCAAGTCATTACATGATCATAGATCCATATATGTGGTAGTTCATTTTGTCTGACAAACGATTGAATCATAAGGTAGATTCGTCCTTGGAAATGTGGAGAATTGACCGATAGCGAGAAGTGTTGGCCCAGGTCAGCCTGCACGAACCGCGCAGGCTGACCTGGGTCGATGTTTTTTGCAAATGCATTAAGCCCCCTTTTCGCAGAGCGTGGCTCGATAATGAATTACATAGATTGACTTTAAATATGGCGGAATATTATTCTTATTTCAAACATGTGTAAGCATGACGGGAAAATTCGCAATGGACGTGTTACATTGAAAACAAAGGTTGTTTGTTATAAAACGAATAAGAAAAAGAACAAAAAAATAATCTTTTGCAGGTATTTGTACAAACAACAACGTACCCAGTGTCAGTTCTATAAATAGAATTCTCCGAAATAGAGCTGCAGAAAGAGCAGCCGTTGAGTATACGAAAATAGCCTCAAGGTCATTTCTACAATATTACCCACAATTCTGGCAACTTCCGCCAATACAAGATACACCACGTGACTATAGTACGAGTTCGGCTATAACTGAAGTACAACAAGTAGAGGATTCCAGTCGAACTTCTCCTGTGGAAGAATCTCACATATCAGGTAAGTAACTGTTTGCTCTTCCCCACACGTAAAGGTCTGTGAACTGTATAACAGATCAATAATTGATCTTTAACAGACATCAACACTTAAGACTTATCAAGTTCAAACCATTTGACATTGAGACTAAGCTGTAACCCAAAGAACGGAAATAAGTTCTTAAAATGAAAGAAAACAAAGGAAAACATTATTTGGGTTACTAGCATTCCCCCCTTACACAACGACTTTTTTTACAAACTTTTTTTTTTTCTGTCTTATTTTTTTAAGACATACTTTGTATTTAAAACCAACAAGTCTGCAACCAAGAAAAACAAAAACAACCGATACCGACAAACAGTCTGAGGCACCTAAAACTTCAAATTAAATGATTCAGCCTTATCTGATATATCTACACGTCCACCCCAACACTTTGCCAAGTATGTCTTACTTGCATTCATTAGAAGTGCTAATAATATCCTCTGACATATTGTATAGCACTAACGAAATTTTCATTGTTGCTTGATTTTCTCTATTCTTTAGTTGACGAAGACGAAGATGTCGTAAAACGGGAGGAAATGACGTCACCAAAGTTACGTCGAAACCGAACGACGTTTACCCAAGACCAGTTGGATATTTTAGAGCGAGAGTTTGAAAGAAGTCATTACCCAGGAGTCAACACGCGAGAGGATTTGGCCACAAAAACTAACCTGTCTGAGGCTAGAGTGCAGGTATATATATATACATGTATATATGCAGCAATAAGAAAAAAGGGACCCCTTGTTTTTCATCTTAAAGTAATGCTTTACTTTACTTAAAACATATAACGGATATGGAATCCAAGTCGATATCGGGTGTGACCTGTATGTGCAGCACCACCGGCACGATATCTGGTGAGCACACTGGAGAAGATACGTCATATCGTTGCTCTTGGAATCTGCTGAAATATTGAGAGGGAAAACCACCTCGTCAAATCATGTTAAAAAAAAAAACCCACAAGTCTAAGGGTTCCTTTAATTTTGGGGCTACGTATATTTTGTCTATTTCCGTTTCCTTTGTGCGTAGCTGAATGCGATGGCTTTTGACCTACTTCTCGGTATGCTATTATTGAATGAATAACAGTAATTTGTGATTGGTCAACATAAGAAACATGTTTATTCCGTAGACCCCAGCAGGTTTATTTTTAGGCAGTTGTTGGCGTGGCAACTTTTTATTATTTTCTTCATGTTGAATTTAAAAAAAAGAAAAAGTTTGAATTTTCATATTTTAGTACGTCCTACGTCATCTTTTTTTTTTTTTTTTTCCAACGATATTTCTTGTTTAAATAACCAAGCACAGATGGATAGATAGACAAACAGGAATCATTCTGAAAATTCAAATTTTAAAAATTGACCAATTGCAAAAATTCTTTTAGCAGATGCATTAAACCTCTATTTCATAAAGTATGGCTCATATTCATGTTATGAAAGATTTTGGGTACATGATCTTAAAAGATGTGCTTCACATACAACTAAAGAAATGTGTCGGTGACAATCTAAATTGCATTCTTAGTCTTTTTCTAATATAAAAGAAATAGAAAAATACTCAAATCATTGCTTG
The DNA here is from genome assembly GCA_946811185.2 of Hippopus hippopus. Taxonomy (NCBI): domain Eukaryota; kingdom Metazoa; phylum Mollusca; class Bivalvia; order Cardiida; family Cardiidae; genus Hippopus; species Hippopus hippopus. The sequence continues at coordinate 74,849,599 of OX328098.1, read as the reverse complement.
GCTAAACCATTTAGTTTTAACCAGTCAGAAATTTGGTTACTTTGCAATTTTGAAACATTCTTTAGAATTAAACAATAAATGCAATTCATAACGGTACGTGAGTATGGCTTCCAGCAGCATTATTTTCGTACATGTAAATAGTCGTCATTCGTCATTCAGCGTCAAATATCATGCATTGATTATTCACACACCAAACAGTTTAGGCAATTCCATGACATGATTTATATTTTTACAGGTTTGGTTCTCAAACAGAAGAGCAAAATGGCGTCGTCAACAGAGGCTTGATTTTCTCCAATCGTCTCGATCCATGTTGTTCAGATTTCCAATACTAACGTCAACAACATCTGGGATATCAGAATCACGTGACAGTCACAATAAGCGTCAATCACCGTTGACGGTAACGCCCTCTACACCGGAAACACCGGTATCGCTACCGTCTTACCAAATAGGTAGTTCGATATCGGCATTCGAAAAGGTGGAAACGTTGATCCGTTGATACGTTGCTTGCATAGATTTTTAGCTATGTTTTCGAAGAAAATGTCGAGGTACAGTTATAGCCCTGGCGTCGTCGTCGTCGTCGTGGTGCAAAAACTCTGACATTTATAATATCTCTCTTATTACTGAAGATATTTACTTCAAGCTTGGACAAGTTTTTAACTATCAAAAGGGAAAATCATACAACAGGAGCAGGTAACCGTCTAAATGTTTTTGACAAAGTTATGTCCCTTTTTCAAATAAAAACTTTCACTAAAGGCAACTGCAGCCGAGCGTTTACCCGTACCCACATGTGATGCTTTTGTTTAAAAGTGCAATATTATTTTATAAGTGCTTAACGCCATCGTACGATCCCATGGAATTTTCACTGCTTGCAATTCATTTCTTGTGTGTGTGTGTGGGGGGGGGGGGATATTTGATTACCCAAATCCCATTCTCAACAATATTCATGACTTAAATGCTTACTGTTTAACCAATCAAAATGTGTTTTCTGATTAAACAGATTTTAATCCTTTACCAGACCACATAATTATAGACTCGTCCATATTGAGATCATTTGCAAACGACAAGCAATGTGTATCCCAAATGACGGGATACGTCAGTGAAAAGATAGAAAATCATGTTAAAAAACTTTGTGGAAAAATGAGATTCTGCTTACCAGCATTTTCTCCACAATGTTTTAAAATGCCTTCTACATCAGGGTCATTACAACTAGGAATTGTTTTAAAAGTGGCCATAAATTGTAAATAACTGTACATAACGATGTATATAAACTTAAGGTAGTAGACCCCCTAACGCTTCTTGTGCAACATGGAATAAAATTTCTTATTAGTTGATAAATAAGGATTCATACTGATATAATACTTTTGCACATTTTAGACCGACCAGAAATTTCTTTGATGTTTATCTTGAAATTATTTGTCGATACTTTTGTTAGTTTCCTGAAAGGGGAGGTAATTATTATCTCCCTTTGTAATGAGAATATAGTGGTTTTAGATTTATAAATGATAAGTCTAAGAAGGAAAAAAGGAAAAAGAGGCTCGGTTAAAGTAGTACAATAATACTCATTTTTAATCATAGCAAATTTTGTGGGATAATATTATAGTGGAAATAGCTGTTTTCCATTAGGGGTTTACTACCTTAACTAATACTTATGATTATATATTTTTTGTAAATATTTTGTCATAATCATGAAAAACATAAACATCTCTGTACAAATGCGTTGTGTACCTTTGTATTCACTCACTAACCCTTGATTCATGTGTAATATCCATTAATCTTCGTCCTACTGAATAGGTGAAATGAAACTTTCAAGCCGATAGTAAACCCAATAATTCTGCCATTACAAAGTTATCTATTTTGGGAAATATATCTCCTTATCGGACAGTGTAGATCCAAGATCAGACTGCACGTTCTGTGCAGTCTGATCTTGATCTACACTATCCGCAAAGGTCATTGAGTCGCTCTCAGCCGCCTAAAGGTTAAGTGTTGTCTACTTACATTAGAATCTGCTTTAGAATATATAGATCTATAGGATATAACACAAGCTAGCATCTCAGATAAATTTTATCTAACCAATCCATTGAAAAATTACTACGCGAGTCTTTGGCGGTCTTAATGAGGTTTTCTCTAGACGAGTTTAATGACATTCTATCTCACAAACCAACGAATGTCATGTTATTTATCATCTAACTGTATCTCATGATTTGCTTGCATAACAGTTATTTGGATACATATAGATCCTTCTAAGAAATTTACATATTCATGTATGAGACCGAGAGGAGAATACTTTAAAAATAAAAATAGTTAAAGAGAAGCAGGCAGACAGAATACTTGAATTAAAATCTAAAAGTATTGCAAATTCTAGTTTTCCACAATCACCACTCTTGACTATTGAATCGACGTAACTTGTATTTGACGTGCTTTTAGAAATAATGGTAAGGAATGTACACTCTGGTTTAATAAATGACGGCACTTAGTGCTCATATGACGTCATAAAATCCTATTTAAAACGAGTGTAGGATAACGGAATTCGTAATGGTTATATTACACTGAAATCATGGGAGGTTATGTGATAAAGTGTACCTATATGCACAAACGTTTAGACGCATTCAGCAACAAATCTGTAGTCTTCCAATATTTGTAATGTTTTAAATTACTTTGTTTTATTGTAAATTGTTAATGTAAATAGATCTACATGTATGAATTTTGTAATGTTGATTAAAGCGAAAAACATCATAAAAGCCAGTGATAGTGTTTGTTGTGTGCTTTTATATCACTGAGTCACGATTGTGCAGTCGGTAGTGTACAGGACTTGAGAACATGTCACTGGTTCGAATCGCTAGCTCGGCCGATTTCTATCCGATGATAGTCATTGCGACACTATTCATTCCTATCTCACTGCTAATTTTTGTTTTGATGATGGTTATGTGGGACTGCAGCCAGTGGCTTCTGAAGAATAAGGTGCGAAGAACTGGTAAAAGAAACTCCAGGAAAGTATGGATAGGTGCACTGCCCGCCGCAATATAACTGACATAATGTTGAAAACGTCGTTAATCACCATGAAAATAAACAATTAATCCTTACCACAGAAGGCTTTAATATTTTGTAGACCTATTTCCAGACAAATGTGACAAAAGGTGGAAATCGCTCGTCAGGTGCAAATAAAAAACAAACAAACGTATAAACAAAATTAGAAACAAGCAAACAAATGAAGAACAAACAAGCAACAACACCAACAACAACAATATATTGTAAAAGTTTTATTCAGAAATCAAATTCAAAAACTTAATGTCAGGTCATTTGTATATAGATTTTATATAATTAATGTTAACACCTAAAGATAGAAAAAGAACTTGAAAAGTAGCTGGAAAACAATAAATACAAATTTGTCATACTCTGTGAAAAAAGGATCTAATGCATCTGGGCAGGCTGACATGGGTCGAAACTTTTTTTCTTTTGATAAATTTTCTGCATGTCAAGGGAAGAATCTAATTTATGACTCAGTCTGTTGTGAGACAAAATAGATTTTTATGGATCCATGATTATGTGATGACTTACTTGATAAATAATGCATCACGGAGATACTGTACATTAAACCTCTTTTTGTCAAAGTGTGGCTTAAAACATATACCGGTGTTCATTTTTCTTACTATCTTTTAACCTTCGAATGTCTGGGTAAGCTTAAGCGTTGCGGGCAGTGTCTATCAAGATCAGACTACACAAAACGTGCAGTCGGATCTTGGATTTAGATCAACACCGTCTGATATTTCGACTGAACCAGCTTACTAATGTAATGTGTGGTTCCTCTTAAGAGATCGCAATCAATAGATTTACATACATCAAGAATCTTACATAAGTTGGCATTTGAGTTAGAATTTTATTAATCCTGAAGCTGCTTAGCGAGAATCACTGACCTCTTGCGGACAGAGTAGATGAAAATCAGACTGCACAGAACGTGCAGTCTGATCTTGAATCTACACTGTCCGATAAGGACGTATTTTTCTACAAGAAATTAAGTTTGAAATAGCATAAATCGGGTTTTCAAAATCGGCTTAAACGTTTCGTGTAACCCTTTGCCGCACAATGCCGACTTTTAACGAGCTTTGGGAAAGAAGCCTTTTGAAAACATTGTGGGAGAAGGAGAAAATGCTGGTAACCAGCATTTTCTCCTTTTCCCACAATGTTTTCTACCCTACCAGAGAAAGATTGTACCATTTGAGCCACATCTAAATTGTCGTCTGCAAATGCTTTCAATTTGGACAAGGCTAAAATTTTGTCATCTGATAAAGGGTTAACTAATTTAGGAGAATAAGGGTAAAACAAGTCTAGAAAACAGTTTTCAAACAAGCCTCTCTAAACTTTAGTCCTTATCATGCTAAAAAACTAAAATGAAATTTTCAGTTCGATAGTAAAAACCCAAATATTTCTATTTCGAAGGTATGTTTTGGGGAATGATATCTCCTTAGCGGACAGTGTAGATCCAAGATCAGACTGCACGTTCTGTGCAGTCTGATCTTGATCTACGCTGTCCGTAAAAGGTCAGTGAGTCGCGCTTTGCAGCCAAAGGGTTAATAACATTTCTGTTTACAAGTTTGTTTAATGACATTTCATTTAAAAGGCCAACGAATGTCAGTTTCTTCTTATCACATAACTCATATCGATCAAAATATTAATCAAAGCGTTGAGAACGCTGAAGTGGTATTTGTCAAGGAAGCCATTGTGTGGAATTAATAATTTGAAAGAAAAAGAGAAATGTTATTCAAATATTGGCTTGAAAGTCAATCTACTAAGCAAATGAATACCTTTTTGGTTTAACTCTTTACCAAACGACAAAATTTTAGACTGGTCCAAATTGAAAAAATTTGCAGACAACAAAATTAATGTGACTCAAAAAATGAAATTTGTTCTGGGAGGGTAGAAAACATTGTTGGAAAAATGCTGATTACCGGCATTTTCTCCTTTTCTCAAGATGTTTTCAAAAGGCTTCTTTTTCAGGGCCGTGAAAACCAGGGGTTGCTTGGGAAAGGGTTAAGGGAGAGTACTCATGACAAAGTTAGATTATTTGTGTATTGGTGGTCTCCCTTTGATCATAAGGAAGAGTCAGGAGTAATGTCCCTTGACAGTAGGATGCATGATGGATAGAGGGAGAAACCATGTGAATATATCGAATAAAATTAAGTTTGTACCTGAAAACTATGATTTTGAAATATCTTTGGCCGTTAACATTTAATTTCCAACTTTACAATCAATTATTTCGATCTATAAATATGCATGCCCAATCAAATGGAGTAGCGCGCAATCATGGGATGAACAAGCCGCGGGACGAACTGGTTTTGGAACGAAAAAGCCCAGGACCAAACGATCAGTAGACAATTGTATCATTGCGCCAATAGAAGGCTATGAGTGAAGCTATTTTCAATTAAAAATTAGTATTTCCATGATCGATGGCCTCACCCAGTGTATCTCAACATGCCATTTCCAATTACATATCTGAGTGCTACCGAAAAACTCATTTGTCTGAGAAAAATTGAGTTTAATTGGGTTTATTTCCTTCGGCTTTGCACAAAATACGATACATGGTCTTCAAAATTCAATATTGAACTCATAGTGGTATTGTCTTCGACAAATACCACAAAAATCAACAGCTAATATGAAACAGAAATAAGTAATTCAATCAATCAACCAACCAACCAACCAACCAACCAACCATCCATCCATCCATCCATCCATCAATCGATCACAAGAGAGCTATTGAAGTATGCAATCGCTCACCTGATTAATACATATTCACATTTTTGGATTTCAAGCGTCAATTGGCAATAAAAATGTATTTTTTGTGTATGAAATGTAACTCTATTCAATCATAATAATGTTACATATACATTTGCCCTTTCACTCTTCAGCAAAATCTGTGTAGATCTAATTTGAGAGGCACAAATAGTGCTCCAACTTATGAATTACATAGATTTTTATCGTGAATCAATCTAAATTTCCACAATTCATGAGACCAATCTAAAAAATCAATAATTGATTACGCTTCAATTGAATTTTCAATGATATATGAAAATAAACAAAACCGTATGTGATAGTGTTTGTATTGCCACAATGATATTTCACCATTTTTGTTGACATAATTTAAAAAGAAACAATAATCTACAACACAATAGTAATAACCATAATTATTCCACAAAACTTCCCAGGTCGAATTCACCAACTATTAAAAAAAACAAAACTTTCTTTATCTAATTTTGAATCAAAAGAATTTTGTAAAATGCAAAGGAATACAAATTCTGATTGGCTAAACCATGTGGTTTTGTCAATCAGAATTTGCGTTCCTATGAATTTCTGAAATTGTTATGAATTAACCCCTGGGCTGTTAAGCGCTACTCACTGACCTTATGCGGACAGTGTAGATTAAGATCAGACTGCACAAAACGTGCAGTCTGATCTTGGATCTACACTGTCCGATGAGGAGATATTGTTCCCCAAAACGTAACGTTGAAATAGCAATATTTGGGTTTTTTACTGTCGAATTGAAAATTTTATTCTAGCTATTTAGCAGGATAAAGTTTAAAATTAAACACAGTTCTCGTTGTAGAACAGTTAGCGAATACGAACCAAACTCTATGAAAACATTATGCAATGATCCGAAGCAATACAATAAAGTAGGGGACTACTGTTTATAAGCTATATGCGAAACAGACTTCAGTTGAAATCTTCCAATAAAAAAATACATGTAATAAATAAATGTCCTATATATATGGCCTGTAACACGCAAAAAGGGACATTTGGACATTTGCGTAAAGTGTCGTCTCAGAATAGCCTGCGCTGTCCGCGCATTCTGATTCGAGACGACACTTTTCGATCGTGTGTGATTTTCTGTTTCACGCAAGTCTAATGTAGGACAAAATCTAATGTTGACGTAAAGTGCCGTCTCGGATTAGCCTGCGCGGACTGCGCAGGCTGATCGAGACTACACTTTACGCAAATGTCCGAATGCCCCTTATTGCGTGTTGCAGGCCATATAACAAAAGATAAAAATAGAAACTAGGGAATCCCTTTTAACATATTTCAAGTACACAAGTCCTTTTTGTTTCACGTACAACTTAAATACTTTGTTACCCCGTCAACATACATAAAACACGTTTTACTGCGGTATATGACTTTTGAAAAAAAAGGGAGGGAAAATAGAGCAATTGCCTGTTATGCTGTAACAAACAATAATTCATTTTCTCAACACATTTCCAACAAAAATAATAATTAAGATGATGATGACGATGATGATGATGATAATAATAATAATAATAATAATAATAATAATAATAAAGATCTTATAAATGAATAAAAAACCAACAGATGGAAAAAAAACAGATTTTTATTTCATTACGCAACAGAAGCAGACAGTAAGCTGTATCCGTCATTACTGTATTTAAAGATACATCTGTACTCGTTTTCATCCAGTTTTGTAACCAATTTTATTTTCATTTTATGAAATTATAATCATTCTTGTACCTTCGTGCCAAATGTTGCCCCTGACGGTTGCAAGGTTGCACAGGATTCGAAGGATAGAAAATGCATTTCATTCTATTGCGGCTAGCCATAGACATTGCAGTCACAGTTTCCGGTTTAAATCGAAGACAAATCCCTGGCGTCTCTTTATCACATACACCTTATATCGATTTTTTAAATCTACGTTTACCAGGCTATATAGATTCTACTGACTGTAAAGTTTTAACATCGTTTGTTTACTCTCTGGCGGTAAGGGTGCATCTTTAAGATTCATATTATTCACCAGTTAAAAACGACAGTTCATAACTTCATTTGCTTGTTCCGCTTGAACAGCTCAAGAGATCATGTACAAAATGTGAAGTCCGATCTTGGTCGATGTGGCACAATATGATCCTTTGAGAATACTTAAGCAAACCGAGTTATCATTTGAAATGAACAAAATTTATTCACTGCAATCATAATTGAGCCATACTCTGTGAAAAGGGGGCTTAATGTATCTGCAAAAAGTATCAACCCAGGTCAGCCTGCGCGGACTGCGCAGGCTGACCTGTGTCGAAACTTTTTGATATTGGTCAATTTTCTGCAGCTCAAAAGACCAGTGTACCTCATGATTCAGTACGCAGTTATACAAAATAGATTTTATGGATCCCTAATTATACGAGGACTTGCCTGGTATAATGCATCACGGAGATGCATTAAGCCCCCTTTTGCCAGAGAGCGGCTCAATTATAGAAAATGGATATTTAGATGTAGATAGGTCAAAATTTGAGCATCAGTTATTGTTGTTGTTGTTGTTTTTAATTTTTGAGCAGGGAGTTAAGAAAAATATTGAAGGCAATGAAGAACTGTTCATTTTCCTTTTGCAATAACTCTTATAATTTTATTTTCTACTACAATCTATCCATGTATTGTAGATTATAAAAAAAAAATGTGTTTGTGTAATCAAGAATGGTGATGATTATGTAAACGTATAGAAATTAAAATTTATGAAGAAAAATTGGAAAAGAAATCTAATTTATGAAGAAATGTTGGTTAGGAAATTGATTTTATGAAGAATGTTATTCAAGACATTGAATTTATGTAGAAATACTGGTATGCAAATTAAATAAATAAAGAAATAGTGCAAAGGAAACTGAATTTATGAAGGACTATTGGTATAAATATTAACTTTTGAAAAAACATCCATACGGAAAATGAAATTTATGAAAAAAAATATTCTTAGGAAGTTAGATTTTATGAGGAAATACTTATGAAGAAAATAACATTTATGAAGAAATATACGATTTTTTTTTTTTGAGCAGACGGGTATCCGATCTTAAAACCCTTATAGCGCTAAGCACAATTTAAATTGCTTTTGTAAACAGTGTAGATCAAGGTCAGATCGTCTTTTACGGACAAGGACAGGTCAAAATCAGACTGCACAGAAAGTACAATATGATCTTGGATCTATATTGACCGCTGTATTTGTGAAACATCCAGTCAAAATGGCACCTTTAGACATTAAAACGTTTTGATCTGCATATTACTGATAGAAGTCCGTTTTCTTTGACAAACGAGAAATTTTTAGACTGAACCAAGTTGAAAGCATTTGGCAGATAGAAAAATTAACAATTTTTGGTATCTGTGTTTAAAAGGGTTAAAAACATTGTGGAAAATGGAGAAAAAAAGTGCTGTATATCAGCATTTCTCCTTTTCTCAATATGTTTTCAAAATCTCCTTTCCTCAGAGTTGTTAATGTGTAAGCGCTTTAGGGGTTATATGAACTATGATCTTCGAAAAGGGGGCTTATATAGATCTGCCAAAAAAGTATCTAACCATATCAGCCTGCGCAATCCGCGCAGGTTGACATGGGTCGAAACTTTTTGCTATGTGTAGAGTTTATGCATGTCAAAGAACCGTTTTACCTTAAAAGTAGAGACAGGTGTTAAATAAAATGGGTTTTATGTATCCATATTGATGTGACGACTTACTTGATATCATGCATCACGGAGGTCCATTAAGCCCTCTTTTGCAAGAGCAAGGCTCATTGGCCTACAACACGCGAAAAGGGGCATTCGGACATTTGCGTAAAGTGTCGTGTCGGATCAGCCTGCGCAGTCCGCACAGGCTGATCCGAGACGGCACTTTACGACTACATTAGATTTTGTGCTGCAGTAAACTTATGTCGTTTCGGATTTGCCTGGGCGGAGTGCGCAGGCTGATCCGACACGACACTTTACGCAAATGTCCGAATGCCCCTTTTCGCGTGTTGCAAGCCAGTTATAAATATGTATATATCACAGTAAATTTGGATGGGATTGTGGGTAGGGAAGTGTAGGGCACAGTTCACCAGTCTAGGCTTTCCTTGCGGAACGTCAGTTTAGGACTGTTTTCCGAGTAAAACTGGGAATACCATCGCCGATGTCGAGCAATCAATGTATCTTCCTTTGATTTTACGAAGTAAGGTTTAGCCTCGTACTTTTTATTGTTCCATATCATGACGTCACGTTCAACCTGGAAAGATAGAATCAAAGTATAGTTGGTACTGGGAGCTAGACTTTTTTGTTATAAACCTGCGCATGTTCTGGCTCAAATACAGGACTGGGATTACATCAGATACACCTAAAAAGTGTATCTGACAAAATCAAATACAGTCCCAAGTATAGTCCGATGACATGAGCTGCGTGAGGACTATTTTCAGCTTGGTCCCCGATTTGATTGGTCAAGTTATTACGTCATAATATTCATCCGCCATTCATATGTAAAAAGTTATTTAACACCAGCCAAACCAATACTAAACCTTTTAATTTCTTACCGTTTTCGAATGAAATTGTCAGTCATTGAAAAATATCGTTGTTAGAAGTTGTAAGAATGAAATTCAAGTAATATTACAGTAAATTGTAACTTGCCAAACTTCTCGCTGCATGGAAAATTCTGATACCTGTAGTGACCGAAAAAGTAACTCAGCTACTAGGTTGGGCAATAGAGAAGTCGGACCACCATAGCTCAAACGCCCAAGAATTTGAGTTGCACCGGGTCAGTATTTACCAACCATTCTTAATTTCATTCTAAGTCTAATCTAGATTTCGAAACCTGGAGGTCCTAGGTTGACCCCTCACTCGAGGAACAGTATTTTTTGCGATAGCGTCCTGGCGCCAGACGCTTCAGATCTCAGACGTAGTACTGTTAAAACCCAGGATTAATATGTGGGATGTTGTTGTGATAAGACTAAAGCAGCGTTGAAAGCTGTATAAAACACTAATCAGTCAGTCAGCCAGCCAGCCAGCCAGCCAGCCAGCCAACCAACCAACCAATTAACCAAGCAATCAAACGATCAATAATCGTTTACACATGAAACGACCAGATCAAAGGGTAAAGGGAAATAACTGTATTAACAGCAGCTATACGTATTTTCATCTTATGAATAGAGAGTTACCTCCCTTATATCAAGATAAATGCCTTAAAAAGACTGAAATGACGTTATTTGTCATTAACAGGGTAGAAAATATTTTTGGGAAAACATTGTGACAATGCTGATACTCAGCATTTTCTCCTTTTCCCACGTTTTTTTTTCAAAAGCCGTCTCTTTCAAATTTGTTAAATGTGACAAAGGGTTCAGGTGCAATGCATGAATACACAAGCACCTTTTCCATTTTACACAATGTTTTCAAAAATTGTTCTTCATTAAGATCGTTATTCTTTAAAAAACGGAAATAAATTATATGTGGTTGGAATAATTGGGATAATTTTTGGCAGGTTGGAAAACATAGTGGAAAAAGGAGAAAATGCTGGCATTTTCTCCCTTTCCTAAGTACTATGTTTTAGAGGTTTATTTACGAAATAAATAAAAATGAAGTTACCTGAATCGCTTCAGCTAGGAGGAACAATTTTGCCAGCAATGTTGGCACAGTCCAGCTCATGTAGAGATTGTGCACAAGTTTCTGAACCATCGGCTCGACCGGGACCAGCGACTGGATGTAAACACCTTTACCAAAACAACAATCAAACGTCATATACACGATACCTGGTCCTATCTGGAAAGAAAAAGGAAAACAAAGAAAAATGGTCGGCAGGTTGGTTGGTGGGTTTGCGGGCTGGTCGGTTGGTTGGTTGGCTGGTTGGTTGGTTTGTTGATTGGTTGGTTGGTGGGTTGTTTGGACAGAGGGTTAGATGTTGGTATGTTAGTTGATTTGTGGGTTGGTTAGATTTTGAGTTGGTTGTTTTATAGGTTGGTTCATTTGTGGGTGGGTTGGTTTGAGGGTTGGTTTATCTGTGGGTGTGTTTTTTTTTGGATGGTGGGTTGGTTGGTGAGAGGGTTTGTTCATTGGTTGGTTGGGTGGTGGAACGTTGGTTGGTGGGATGGTTGGTTGGTAGGTAGGTTGGTGGGATGGTTGATGAATCGTTGTTTGAATTATCTCTTTATCATTACAAAAATGTACACTTTTCTTTGACTGAAAGCAATAGCATTGGACGAATAAAATGTAGCTTAAATGATCTGACTTGCCTGTGAAAGAGAAGAAATTTTGAGGGGGTAGGAGAAAATGCATATAAGACTCTTACAAGCAGAGGAAGAAGAAGGAGTACAAGAAAAAGTAAAGAGGAACATGAAGGCAAACAAGAAGAAACGAAGAATAATGAGACGGCGTCATCGACGACAAAGAAGAAGGAGGAGAAGAAGAAGAAGGAGGAGGAGGAGAAGAAGAAGAAGAAGAAGATGATGATGATGAAGATGATGATGATGACAAGACTCAAATGTAGAGGACAAAGATAAGAAAAGAAGATACGTTTAAACGAAGAAGACAAAGAGGTAATCCAAAGAAGAAGTATTTCTTACCTGTCTGGCCGTTACAGACATAAACATAATTCTCGTACTAAAACCAAACATCGTCAGATCATGAGTCAGTTTCAGTGAGCCAATGTGCTCTTCCGGTGCCGCGTTTTGGGTCCATTGGGCCGTCCAGCTGTGCCAGGCGAAACTCAGGTATTTATTCCACATATTGGTTAGATTGACCCCAGCTGCGATAACGGGGGTATGAACCTGCTTTAGATGGGCAACATCGGCTCCGTTCTCTGGAATTTCCTGCAAGGAGATATAAGATCATAATAAAAACTGCGTATTAGGAGTAAGAAGAAAAAAAAGAAAGAAGGGACAAGGAGGAAGGGGGAATAGAAAAAAGAAGACGAAAAAGAATGAGAGAGAAAAGAAGATAAAAGGAGGAAAGAGGAGGACGGAAGAGAAGGAGGAAGAAGAAGAGGAGGAGCAACAGCAGCAAGTTTTCCCACATTATTTCCGATCATTTAAGATCCACTTTTCGTTACTTTGGCAATGTGAGAAAGCAGTAAAATGCAAAGAGAGCGCGCTGAGTGTAGCAATGGAAAAAAGAAACACCGGGATAGCATTGATAGGTGCACAGTTTGCCGTGAAATAGTTGAAACTAGTTGAAAATGGCGTAGAACAAGCAAACCCACCTCAATGTGAGCATTTATATAATGCTCGCTGCGACCTTTATATGTCCACTGACCGTTGTTGATATCCTCGAGCTCCGGAATTGTCCAGGTCGGGTCCAAACCTTCTGCATGGTACCACAGATAGATCCAGCCGTTGATCTCTTTAGACGGCCAGGATCGAATCTTCGCACCCTCGGGTACTGAAACATACGGAATTGAAATTGACTGATTCATTAAATATGAACATTTTTATACTTATACAGTAAAACTTTAAAAAAAATGTTAGATTTAATCACAGGGTGATTGCACCTACAGTACAGCTTTTATACTTGATAAATACGCACACAGTATAAATCATAAAGTATGTACCGTTTGACTACTTGATAAATACACATACAGTACAAATCATAAAGTATGTACCATTTGATTATTTGATGAATGCTCGGCAGTACAAATCATAAAGTGTGTCGCGTTTGAATATTTGATGAATACGCATACATCACGAATCATAAAGTATGTACCGTTTGAATATTTGATGAATACACATACAGTACGTACAAAGCATAAAGTATGTACCATTTGAATACTTGATGAATGCTCGACAGTACAAATCGTAAAGTAGTCGCGTTTGAATACTTGATGAATATGCATACTGTACAAAGCATAAAGTATGTTTCATTTGAATACTCGATGAATGCTCGACAGTACAAATCATAAAGTAAGTTCAGAGTTTATAAAGGATGGTTGTATCAACAATACAAAATCGTTAAGTAGGTACAGTTTTTAGACCCGATTAATGCGCTCAAAGTTCTATTCGTAAAGTATTTCTTAGACTTTATACAGGGTGACTGCACCTACAATACAAGATAATAAGATGTGCTCAAATATAACAGCTTTAATACCTGACTGTACCTACAGTACAACTCATAAAGTATGTACCAGTTTTCATGGTGGATGAATGCTTAATTAACCCAGTGGCCTCTGACGCAAATTTGCAATTTTGAAAACAGCCTTGTGCAATACGTACGAACATTTAACATCGTATGGATAAAGGTGAAAACATTTGGACATAAGGAGAAAAGTTGTATTCGTGGTTGGACGTTTGTGCGTAAATGCGGCTTAAATCGCCCCCCCGCCCCCTTTCAAAAAAGCAGCAGATGACATTTAAAACATTCTTGCACCACATGAATTATCAACATAAACGAAAGGGGGGGGGGGAGAAAGTCTAGATACATACGAAAACACTGCAACAAGTAGAGAAATTGCTCGTAATGAGCAATTCCTAGTTTTGTCGCAGAGTTTTCAGAGGTCTGCTGCAGTACAAAATAATCACCTAGGTAAATGTAGTAAGTTAATTAAATAAACGAAGGGTTAATTACATAGTTGGATTTATCCTCTATTAGTCAATAATCCGGCTTAGTGACTTAAAAATACCTGTGGGTGAGGCTTTGCACAAATTACTTCATAAATAATCCACCTTGCCAACATTCTTTCAAAATAAAGAACTGAACGGTCAATCTAATTACTAGAAATTGAGTTACATAGCAGTTTTTCGTTTGAATACAAAGTTGCATTCGAGCATGCAACTTGAATTTGGTTTTACATTAGGGGGTGCAACTTGACTTTGGTTTTACATTAAAGGGTGTAACTTGACTTTGGTTTTTCATTAAAGGGTGTAACTTGACTTCGGTTTTACATTAAAGGGTGTAACTTGACTTTGGTTACACATTAAAGGGTGTAACTTGACTTTGGTTACACATTGAATGAAGTAACTTGACTTCAGTCTCACATTAAGGGAAGTAACTTGACTTTGGTTAAACACGAAGGGAGGAAGGTTGACTATGCATAATTATAAAGGGAAGTAACATGACTTTGATTAAATAACAAGGGAAGTAATTAAGATTTGTTTAAACGTTCAATCCTAAGCTTCAGAGGACCCTTCGGAAGCTTTTTTTAATCTTTTATTAACCCATTCCTTAATTTTTCGACCCCAGAGAAGAGGGCTTTTTAAAACATCGTGGGAACAGGAGACAATGGTGGTTATAATGTTTTATATCCTTTCACAGACAAATTCTTTTGTTAAAATCATATAACAAAAATGTACAATTTGTCTTTAAAAGGATGAAAATTGCAGATTGCTGATTTACTGCAATGTCTCCTTTTCAAATAGCGTTTTCAAAAGGATTCTTTCTTGAGGCTGTTTAATGGTCGATTGATTATTTAATGTTTAACGCCATTTTAAACATTATTTCAGTTAAATAGCGGCGGCCAGTGACCTATCTATGCCTTCCCAGAGTTTTATTATTTTTTTTCAACAATATAATTCTTCCTAAACAAATGGCTACTTTTCCACACAACCATCGTAGACACAATGATAAGTGGTGAGAAAGGAATGAATTCTGTCGCAATGAATATCATCAATCCTCGGACAAAAATTGGTTAGCTGAGAATCGACCTAGCAACCTCCTGGTCCTAAGTCTCGTGCGCTACCGACTGCGCCACCGGGGCTTGGCAGAAGTTAACATTTTACCACACAATCCCGACTTTTAACGACCCTGAAGAAGACAGCTTATAAAAACATGGTGGGAAAAGAAGAAAATGCTGGTAACCAGCATTTTTCTTCTTCTCCCACCATGTTTTCTACCCTTTCATAGACCAATTCAATAATGGATGTGTCTACAATTTTGTCATATGTTACAAGGATCACTTGTATCTTTTATAATACTGTTCTGTTCTGTAATAAAGAGCTTTGCCAAAAGTTTTCTACTTGATTCTTTGTCACGGATTCTGAATATAATAGCATTAAAGTCAAGAAGAATAAGAACAATTTTTAGAAACTTCAAGCTCTTAAGAGAAATGAAAATTGGTACTTTGCCAATTACTGTACAGACCAGCCTAAACTAGCGCAGGGGACAAAAAGGATTTTTGACCTTTTACTACATAATCCCGACTTTTCACGACCTTGAGGTAGAAGGCTTTTGAAAACATTGTGAGAAAAGGAGAAAATGCTGGTTACCAGCATTTTCTCCTTTTCTCACCAGGTTTTCTAATCTTTAAGGACAACTTCCAGCATTCCAACCACGCTCAGTTTGTCGTCTGAAAAATATCTAAATATGGAAAAGTCTAAATATTTGGTTTTAAGACAGTAAAGCGGTTTATTTTCGGCGAAGAAATATACCGTTTAGGTGCAGAGCACCCTTCGTAACACAGCCAAGGGACTTGATCAACGGATCACCCGAGGTTTGCCGAACGAATATTCCGTAAAACGGCATATATTTGCTAAACAAGTCGCTGATACACATATAGCCCTTTGAGGGTTCAGTCGGTATTTATCTAGTCCATGTTCATGATCTATGCTTTATATGTAGAAAGTATTAAAATATGAACCCACATGTTTAATCTCCTTAACTTTTTACCAAACTGACACTTGTTCAGATTCGAAGCTGTTGCAGATCACAGAATAAATGTGACTCAATTGATGAAACCCGACTCTAAAAGGGAATAAAACTTTGTGGGAAAAAAAGCAATTGATGAGTACCAGCATCTTCTTCTTTTCCCAAAATGTTTTCACAAGTCTTCTTCCCCTGCATCGTTAAAACTCGCAATTGTGTGGTAAAGGGCGAACCCTTAACCAAACAATCCCTTTATTAAACAAGTTCTATGCGGACATTTTCTTCTGTTTTTTAACAACGTTTTCTACCCTTTCAAAGACAAAACCAACGGTTTCAACCATGTATCATTTGTCGACTGCAAATGATATCAATTTGGGCAAGTCTAATACAGTAATTTGTCGTTTGTTAGGGATGTCAAATGTGACTAGAAATGTTCAATTCTTTACCAAATGACAAAAGTTAAGGTTTAATCAAAATAAAAACATTTCCATACGACAAATTTAAAGTTCCTACAGCGATGGGATTTGTGTCTGAAAAGGTTAAAAATTGTGGAAACAGGAGAAAATGCAGGCTAACCAGCATTTTCTTCTTTTTCTGTAATGTTATCAAAGGCACTCTTCTTCAGGGTCGTTAAACCCCGGGGTCGTTTGCTAAAGGATTAGATATGAGCACAAGTGTTTAATCTTCTCAATGTCCTTTGCACCACATGCAGTCACAACAAGTAACATCTGATCCGAGCTATTTCTGATAATCTGTTCAGCGCAAAAGGTCGCCCTTAACCTGACGGAAAATTTTAACTTCAATCAACAGTTGTAACACCACAAGTTTTTCGTCACATCAAAAATAGAGTTAAAGTGAATATCACCATCTTTGACCCTGTGCTGTACTTTTATTGGCAAAGCAAGAGTTTTGCTGTTTGTTTCTTTCAAATATGTGTCCAGTGACAATAAATGAATAAATAAATAAATAAATAAATAAATAAATAAAAACAATCGGTTACAATTTTTGCCATTGCATTTCATAATGGTACTCTAAAAATCATAGTGAAAAAAGGCCTTTCCTGGTTGTATACATTGTTTCTAAATGTTGATCACAGGCACAAAATAGTTGCCTAAGAAATAATGAACATGGTTCAAGTTTCCCGTGTATCAGCATATCAACATAAGAAACACATTCTAGACCTGTTCTACCATTTATCTCTTGTAAAACAGTGCAACAGAAGTGCTTGCTGTCAAATTTTCAAAGTGACTTCATTTGAGACTGGACCCGAGAGTATTCCGCTGCGGTAAGACTTTGGCCCAGAAGCAGTTCGTAGTGACACAACTATGACCCGGAAGCAGTTGGCAGTGGTGCGACTATGACCCGGAAGCAGTTCGCTGTGTTGCGACTACGACCCGGAAGTAGGTCGCAGTGGTGAAAGTACGACCCAGAAGAAGTTGACAGTGGTGCAACCGTGATCCGGAAGCACTTCGCAGTGGTGAGACTCCTACACTGAAGGAATTGCAGTGTTCATGAAAGGAAGGCGCTAAAATCTCCATTTTAACCAAATAAACATATGAGCTATGCTCTGTGAAAAGAGAGGCTTAATGC
This sequence comes from Hippopus hippopus, assembly GCA_946811185.2. Lineage (NCBI taxonomy): Eukaryota > Metazoa > Mollusca > Bivalvia > Cardiida > Cardiidae > Hippopus > Hippopus hippopus. The sequence continues at coordinate 74,831,684 of OX328098.1, read as the reverse complement.
ATTTGGAAAAAGTATCGATTCATATCAGCCTGCGCAGTCCGCGCAGGCTGACATAGATCGAAACCTTTTGCTATTTGTAAATTTTCTGCATGTCAAAGGACCATTCTACCCCCAGATTCAGTCCAATTTTACACAAAATGGATGTCATGATTCTATAATTATATGATGACTGTCTTGGTATAAAGCATCAAAGAGATACATCCCTTTTTGCCAGAGCGTGACCCATACATTTTGTTTACCTTTTTCAGAATACGGTATATGTGTTACTTTGCCGTCTTCGCCTCTAAACCTCCAGCCATGAAATGGGCACTCCAAACAGTCTCCTATCACTCGGCCACCTACCGCAATGTTTGCGCCCATGTGCGGACAGTAAGCATCAAGGATGTGGGATTCGCCTTTTTCATCTCTAAACACGGCTAGCTGCTCCCCTGTAACGATCAAAATCAAAGCTCTGAAATTACTGCGGTGGTACCTAATGTTCATCCTAACAAAACCGAATTTTAACAAGCCTGAGAAAGGCGGCTTTTAAACAAATTGTAGTAAAACTAGAAAATGCTGGTTCCCAACATTTTTCCTTTACACACAATACTTTTCAGACTCTTTTTGAAAGACATTTCTTATGTTATGAGTAACATTTTATTTGTTGTCTTCAAGAGCCGTCAATATTTACAAGTCTAAAATCTTGTCGTCTTTTTCAATTTCTAAATGAATAAAACGGGCTTTTCTTAATCGGATAAAAAGACAAAATGCGGTTGCAATCTGCTCTGTGTAGTCTGATCTTGACCTATTTAATCTGCAAAAGGTATTTTGGTCTCAACCGATACTGGCTGCGAAAAAAAAAATAATAACTTTGCCCCTAGCGCTCCATGGGTTGAAATGAGCCATGCTCGTGATATGGTCTTTAATGCTTCTGCAAACAAATGTCGACCCATGTCAGCCTGTGCAGTCCGCACAGGCTGACATGGGTCGACACATTTTGCCATTTGAAGATTTTATGCATGTCCAAGGACCGTTCTATCTTATGAATCTGTCAGCTGTAAAATGAAGTGGATTGTATGAATCCATAACAGTGTGCTGACTTCCTTGGTAAAATGCATCATGATGATGTATTAAACCCCCTTTTGCCAGAGCATGGCTCACACCGGTATGTTTCCTTCAAGCGTTTCAAAATAGCGATGAAGATAAAATTAAACTGATGAATAAATCATTTGTTTTCACATATGTTCTTTTTTCCCACGATGTTGTCACAAATTCGCTAGCTGCAAGACGGTCAGTCGTTTACCTGGCGAATTCGGTAGCGAAGTCAATAGCGTACAGGACTTAAACCAGGGATCGCTGGTTTGAATTTACCTAACACGGCCATTTTTTTCCACGGGATTGATGGTAGTCATTGCAACATGGTTGGTTCTTCTCTCACGACTGATCATTGTGTTGACAATGTTTATATGGGTAAGCAGCCACTGGCTTGGAAAGAATATAGCGCGCGAATCTGGGTCCAAGTTCACCAACATTCCTAAGAATATTCTAGGTCTCATTTTCCAAGATTTTCTAAATTTGAATAATAACACAACATTTGGTTTGCTAAACCATTTGGTTTGTGAAGCTGTGTTATCCTCAAATTTAGAAAATCATGTTAAATAAGACATAGAATATTCTTGAGAATGGTTGATCAATACGGTCCTTGGTAAATGAAACTCCAGGAAAGCATATATAGATATTTATGTCCAACGGTCCATCTGTGTAATATTGTGTTGAACTGTTAACATTCAAAGACAGAAATATTACAAAGAAAAACTGCAATCCATGACAAACTAGCTATCGTTAAAAGAATGGAAGTATTATAAATTTACGAGTATAGTTTTTTTATTGTTTACTTTCTAAAGCATTAGAATTTTTTCTTTTAACACTGAACCTATTTCTTTCCTATGTTTCTTTTCCCCTAACATATTTATCCTTGTAATCTCCATGTACCAGGTTGTTCAGTATTATGTAGTTCTGGCAAAAGAGGGCTTAATGCATTTTCGTGATGTATCATACAAAGCAAGTCATCATTTAAATATCCATCCATAAAATCAATTCCGTTTAACAAACGACTAATTCATGAGGTAGAGTGGTCCTCAGACATGCAGAAAATTTACAATCAGCACAAAGTATCGACCCATGTCAGCCTATGCGACATGGGTCGATACTTTTTGCAAACATTAAACCTCCTTTTCACAGAGCTTAGCTCATATGCATCTGACGATGTACTACGTAAAAGTCATAATAAAAACATGTTCAGTTCTGTTCTGTTCTTTCAGTTTGAAGAAGTTTTAAAAATCTTTTGTTCGGTGAAAGGCTAACAAAGGAATAAAAAAGATTTTTTTCAAGGACTGTACAAACAAAACGCGTGTGGGGATGTTATTTCACAGTTCGACTGCGACAAAGTTATTTAATAACAGAAAGATTGGGAAAAAGTCGCGCGCCGAGGACACTTCCTATTTCCGTTTACAAAACTATCCCTTGTTTTATTTTCTCTTTGCGATCCTATGGAAAGACGACCTTCTAGAAAACATCGTGGTCAATGTTTTCTACCCTTCAAAAATGAAGACATATACTGGTGCCTTCATTTGAGCTAAATATAATTTTATGTCTGAGTTTGGATTTGGACGGGTCTAAAACTTTTATCCGGACAAGTGAAAGGAACATTCAAGGAATATTCAATACTACTCGATTATTGAAGTGGTGTTAAATTTCGTCATTCTTCATACACAGAATCCATAGAAGTTTAACAAGAATTGTAGACAAAAACTTCTCGTGTTTCTGTAGAGCCGATCCTTCGCTTATCTTTCTACGTGATGACAAAATTTTAGCCTCGTCCAAATTGAAAGCATTTGTAGACGACAAAATAATTGTTCCTGAAATGGTGGATTTTGTATATGAAAATGGTGGAAAATATACTGGGAATGGAAAAAAATGGCGGTTACCAGCTTTCTATTTATTTCCAACAATGTTTTCAAAATCTTTTTTCCAAATTGAAAGCATTTGCAGACGACAAAAAATAAATATGTGTCTAAAACATTAGAATTTGTTTTTGAAAGGGTAGAAAACATTGTGGAAAATGGACAAAATGCTGGAAAACCTCCATTTCAAAATTATTTGCAATTGCATACTACAAATTAAATGTGCTTAAACTCAATCGTATTTCGCTTGGAAGGGTAGGAAACATTGAGGGAAATAGAGAAAATGCTGGTCACCAGAGTCATGAATAATAAAAAAAAATACTTTATTTCTCTGATAGGTTTAAAAACATCGTGGGAAAAGGAGAAAATGCTGGTAACCAGCATTTTCTCCTTTTCCCACGATGTTTTCAAAAGACTTCTTTCTCAGGGCCGTAAAAACTCGGGATTGTGGGTAAACGGTCGACAATAACCCGTGATAAAAATAACTGTGGCAAAAGGATGTTTGCTCGGTACGATCAATTTAACCGTTTGCTACAATGTTTTTCACAAGTATCCATGTTCTAAACATTTTTTTTCGTTATGTTACATGTATCTATATCTTGCAAGAATACTTTCAAAGTGTCCATCATCAACTTTGTTTCAAGAAGTTACGAGTTAACGGTTGTACTGTAAAACGGCCAGTCTATCAAAAATGCATGAAAACGATACGGGTTTATGGAGAGACTCAAACATAAATGTACCGGGTCACCAGAAAGTGTACTTTAAAGGCCCAATAGCAACCAAAACTAAACAATTTTGCTGACAAAATGCAGGAAAATTCTTAAGGTATTTTTAGATTTCGCGCCAGAAATCAAAAAAAGCATTGTGGGAATGTCAAGTTACTGGCACGTGACTAATGACGCTTAAATTCCATAACATAACAAACATGTAATTATTTTCCATAATGTCTTCTTCGGACGCTATGTTTGAAGCTTCGTCTGTGTATTTCCGGTATGTAAATGAGCGAGTTGCTCATGTAAAAATAGACCGTGTTTCCCGTCAGTGTCGACCTGGGCCGTAGTAAATCTCTAATTTCTCTTGTTGTCGGATGGTTTTCGACTACTGGGGTTTTATGAATGAAAATTAAAAGCCTTTGGGAGTATAAGGATGATTTTTTTGTATTTTTGAAAAAAAATTTCGTCCCAAAATCTGAAGGGCCACTTTTAAAGAAAAATATGATTTATCACTGAATTCTTTATGGCGATGCTTTAAAGATGTGTTGTGAAATAAAAAGTTAAATAATGGAATTTGAGTTCGAAAGAATTGAAAACACTGGAAAAAAGGAGAAAATGCTGGTTACAAGCATTTCACCTTTTCCTACAATACTTTCAAAAGCCTTCTTCCTCAAGGTCCTTAATTCTTTACCACACGACAAGAATGTAGGCTTTTCAAATTGATAGCATTTTTAGATAACGATTTAAATGTGGCTTAAATGATAAAAAATTATCTTTAATAGAGTAGACAACGTTGTGAGAAAAAGGAGAAAATGCTGGTAACCAGCATTTTCTCCCTTTTCCCACAATGTTTTCAAAAGGCTTCTTCCTCAGGGTCGTTAAAACTCAAAGTTGTGTGGTGAAAGGTTAAGAAAATTTCGAGGAGGACAAAGAATAAAAAGATTATTATGCAAATTAAATATTTAAAAGTCTGCCATAGTTTCCAACGAAAATATTTACATGTCACGTGACGGGGACTGTGCCATGTGACCAATTATACTTTGTCACGTGATCATTTAGCCCTATATTTGGCCATTATGATCAATTATCGTAAGTATCTTTGGTTTATATCTCTCTCTACCCTTGGCAACCAGGAAATATTTAACGCTTTAACAAACGAAAAGATTTTAGACTTGTCCAAATTGAAAGCATTTGCAGACGACAAATTATATGTGGCGCAAAACGATGGTATTTGTCTTTAGAGGGTGTTAAAACATTGTGTAGAAAGGAGAAAATAATGGTTACCGGTATTTTCTCCTTTTCTTACATTGTTTTCAAAATTTCTCCTTCGTAGAGTAGTTAAAACTCGGGATTGTTTAGTAAAGACTGAAAACAGTATGGAACATTGTGAGAAAAGGAGAAAATGCTGGTAACCAGCATTTCTCCTTTTTGCCTTAATGTTTCCAAAAGCCCTCCTTCTTCAATGTACGGTTGTAAAAACACGGTATTGTTTGGTTTAAAACATTACTAATAGACAACATTTTAGGCCTGCTACAAATTGAAAACTTTTGGAGACGACAAAATGATTTTGATTAAAAAATAAAAATTCGTCTTTGGAAGGATAGAAAATATGGTTGGGAAAGAAGAAAATGCTGGCTACCAGAATTTTCTCCTTCTACCACAACGTTAACAAAAGTCATCCTTCTTAGAGTTGTTAACCCTTAGGCAGCTAAGCGCGACTCACTGACCTTTTGCGGACAGCGTAGATCAAGATCAGACTGCACAGAAGGTGCAGTCTGATCTTGGATCTACACTGTCCGATAAGGAGATATCTCTCTCAAAATATACCTATCAAAAAGGAATACGTGTATTTTGGTTTTTACTATCGGCTTGAAAAGTTCATTTCTTTTGCTTACCAGGATAAGAGTTAAAACACAGGATTGGTTGGTAAAATTATGAAACCTTCACCAAACTACCTTGACCTTGATCTCAGATGACCTTTGTTGGGAGAGCAAGATAAACCTTCTATGTTTGTGCCTTATGATTCTAATCTGCACTCTCTCAACTCTTTATCAAACGACAAATTTCAAACTTGTCAAGATTGAAGAGATTTGAAAACGACAAGTATGTTGTGCCTTAAATGGTTGGGTTGTCATTCGATGGGAAGAAAACATATGGAAAAAGGAGAAAATGCTGGTAACCAGCATTTTCTCCTTTACCCATAATGTTTTCTAGTTCGCATTTATTCTCAGGGTCTTCAAAATTCCGGGCTGTTTATTCATTTATTATCAGTACCGAAAAGTAGGTCATAAGTCAGCACATGCAGCTACGCCGACAGATATTGCCATAAAAGGGTATTGACACTGTAAACAATTTATTCTGTTGTCACGATGTTTTCAATATACAAAAGAAGAACAAATTTTGGTGTGCACAGAAATAAAAGGATTAAGAAATATGATAAAGAATATTAACCCTTTCCCACACAACAATATTTTAGTCCTGTACAAATTTCAAAGCATTTGTATACAATAAATTTAATCTTGCTCATATTATGGAAATTGCCCTTAACAGGAGGGAAAACACTTTGGGAAAAGGAGAAAATGCTGGTTACCAGCATTTTCTCCTGTTCCCAAAATGTTTTCAAAAAGCTTCTACCAAAGGTTAGCTAAGACTCGAGATTGTGTTGTAAAGGGTTTAGTATTTTTATGAAGACCAAATTGCATTAGTCAGAACTATTTCTTTTGTGTGCATGTGTACATTGTTAAGAGGTTTTCAAGTCTCTCTGTAATTTTTGAGAGTTTGGAGGGTACCCTGTATAAGATAGATAGATAGATAAATAGATAGATAAATAGATAGATAGATATTTATTCAGACAAGTACACATGTACATAGTCATAATACATAAACAAACATTATAATGCAAATAAATCAAAAATCTACCTCAAAAAAGATGCACACCGACAATTTTCTTAGTAAACCTTTAACTAATTTCTATAATTTAACACTATATACAGAAGTACTTAAGAATGAACTTTATGAGTTATTGCAAGGTTAAATAATTCACGTTTGTTATTCGAACAAAAAAGTTTAAATAGTTTTAAGGTACTTGGATTTTTATAAAAATACTCTTTTATATATTTTTTTCGCAAGGATTGATAAAATAGACACTTCAAGATGAAATGGAATTCGTCCTTTATGTCGCCAGAGTTACATATAAGACAAATCCGTTCGTTTCTAAGAATTCTGTTTGGACCGAACCTACCAGTTTGTATACGAAGTGAATGAGATGAAGTTCTTAACTTAAAAATTAACTTTCTAAGACTAAATGGCAAAATATCTAAATATGTTTCATAACTACAATTTTCTTTCAAATACTTGTACAAATGTAAAGAAGGGGATGTTGATATTGTGGCAAAGCAACCTTGAATGAAATTATCTATTAGTCTTTGCTTAAAGATTAAAACAAATTCTTTTTGGTTGACGGAAAGAGGATTTTCCCAAACATAGGAAAACCCGCTTTCCGTCAACATCTTCTTTATCCCAGAAACCCAATTTTTTCTACCTAAGATTAATGTCATTATGAAATGGTTGGGTGTGATTACGAAACTCGTTTTAATTTTCGCCATGATGGGTCTGTATGTCTGTCCCTCCGTCCGTCTTTCATTCTGTCTAGTCCTTCCTCATTCTCTGTGTGTCTGTGTGTCTGTCTGTCAGTCCGCCCATCCGCCTGTCTGCTTCCCACTTTCTCTCTCTCCCTGTCTCTCTCTGTCTGTCTGTCTTTTTCCTTCTATGTTCGTTTCTCTGTCTCTCTCTCTATTTCTCTCTCTTCTCTCCTCCATCCTCTCTCTCTCTCTCTCTCTCTCTCTGTCTCTCTCTCTCTCCTGTAACAATACTAAACCAGTCAATAAGATATTGCGTTTGAAAAGACCACAAAAACCTCGCTTTGGCAAAAGGCGGTTAAACGCATCTCTGTGATGCATTAAACCAAGCAAGTCATCACATAATTAGGGATCCATAAAAATCCATTTTGTGTAACAATCGGCCAAATCCTGAGTCAGAATAGTCCTTAGACATGCACAAATTTACCAGTAGCAAAAAGTTTCGACTCAGGTCAGCCTGCGCGGACTGCGCAGGCTGACCTGAGTCGATACTTTTTGTAGATGCGTTAAACCCCCTTTTCACAGACCAGGGCTGATATCAATTATGTCATATCGTCAACAAGTATCTGCACAAAGATAACACGCTCTCACCCAAACCTTGACAATGGAATTTCGAAAGCTACGTGACATTTGTCACCAATATTTTACGTCAAACTGGGCGTAAAACTCTTCACAAAATAACACAAATTTCACACTTGCCCAAATTGAAAGCATTTGCAGACGACAAATCAACTGCGGCTCGAAAACAACGTTTTGTTCACCTTCCACATATTTCGTTTTTTCTAACCCTTTGAAAAACAAAGACACATGTAATACAGGCGTCCATATTGGTAGTATTGTAGACGTAAAATTTAATGTGGTTAAATTATTGAGACTTGATTCTGAAACAGCAGAAAGCATTGTGTGAAAAGAAGAAAATGCTGGTTTCCACGCGTCCATACTGGTAGTAATTGCAGACGAAAAATTCAATGTGGTTACATTAATGCGATTTGATTCAGAGACAGTAGAAAGCATCGCGTGAAAAGAAGAAAATACTGGCAACCAGCATTTTCTTCTTTTCCCACAATGTTTCCAAATGACTTCTTCCAAAGAGTCGTTAAAGCACTTTGTAGAGGGCTTGAAACTATTGTTATGTGGGAAAGCAGCCCGTGGCTTTGGAAGAATTTAAGTCAACGTAACTGCTAAATAAACTCGGAAAAGCATGGGTAGGTGCACAAGCTGCTGGCATGAATGATGTTGAAAAAGGCGATAAACATCATAGAAACCATTAAAAAACAGGAATATTTCGTGGATTGGTTGATTGATTGATTGATTGATCGATTGATTGATTGGTGCTTAACACCGTTTTCAACATTATTTCAATTATATCACGTCTGCCAGCGTGCCTATCCATGCTTTCCTGAAGTTTCTATTACTAGTAGTTCGCAGAAGAAGTTGGCTTCTCTTCGACATAATCATCGTCTAAACAATCGTAAGCGGTGAGAAAGGAATGAATTCTGTCGCAATGACTATCATCAATCACAGGAAAGAACTTGGCCGAGCTGGGGGGAGGGGGGTGGGGGTGGGTATACTGTTTAGTGAAGAGTGTAGCTTAATGCATCTGCAAAACGTTTCGACACAGGTCAGCCTGCGCAGTCTGCGCAGGCTGACCTGTGTCGAAACGTTTTGCTTTTAGTCAATTTTTAGCATGTCCAATGACCATTCTACCTCAGGATTAAGTTGGTTGTTAAACAAAATAGATTTCAGGGATCCATAATAAGCCGACGACTGGTGCATTACGGAAATGTATTTAACTCCTTTTTTACCAGAGCGTAGCTCAAATCAAAGAAACACCGGAAAAGAACCAGGAAACGAATGATGGATAAACTGAACAGGAAGAAAACATCGTTGCCGATGGAGAAATTGATAATCTGTCTACTACAACGGAAGGGCGGATCTTGTGTGGTAGGGCGTATTAAATTGTTTGACTTTTAATCTATAGCATCTAAGTTCGATCCCAAAATTTGAGCTGCTGGTCTAGTTTGGGGATGTCCTTGGGAAAGACCCTGCAGAGCTCTCGTCTTGTACTTGTGGAAATAAGGAAAGACTTTGATTTAATCCGTAGGCTGCTAAGCGCGAGTCACTGACCTTTTGCGGACAGTGTAGATCAAGATCAGACTGCAGTCTGATCTGGAATCTACACTGTCCGATAAGGACACATTCCCCCCCCCCCCCCGGGAAAAAAAAAAACCTTTGAAATGGCAAAATTTGGATTTTTACTATCGGCTTAAATATTTCATTTCACTTATCTAGCGGGATAAAGGTTACAGAACTTGAATACACTCTTGAAAGCGCTGTGGAACAAACAAAGAAGTGCTCGCATTGTTTTCTTCTATGTAAATATGTTAACAAATTTGACACGTGCTGTGCAGTCTGATCAGAATCTACGCAGTACGCTGAAACCGATCAAGGATATCATTGACATGCTTATCAAATATTTCAGCTAAGAAATCAGTCCCGGGGTCTCACGTAGTTCATCGGCTAGGGTACTAGAAAGCAAGCCCTTTACATTCAACAAATCCTGCGTTTTAACAACTCTGGTTAATAAAGCTTTCGAAAACACTGTGAGAAAAACAGACAATGCTGGTAACAGCATTCTGCCTTTTTCTCACAACGCTTTATTCCATTTTAAAGATACATCTATAGTCGTTTTCAGGGAGTTTTCAGCCAGTTTTTTACCCAATTTCATCCTTATTTTATGAAACTATAATCATTCTTGTATCTTCATGCAAAATGTTGCCCCTGATAGCTTTAAGATTGCACAGATTACGAATGATAACAATGTATTTCATGTTTTTGAGGCCTTTAAAGCAATCACTGTTGTTGTTACTAGTTTTATATAAGAACAAATCCCTTGTGTTTTTCTATCCCTTACACCATGTATATATTGGTAATTTATCTGTTTACACAGCTGAGCCATTCTACACACTTTTAACCTTTTCGGTGCCATAGGCGAAAACAGGGACTTTTGCGGACGGCATAGATCAAGATCAGACTGCACAGAACGTGCAGTCTGATCTTGGATCTATTCCGTCCGCTTGTTTAATCAAGCCCATTAGACAAAAATCCGTCTGAGTCTCAGTGGATTCTATTTTCAGGCATTGAAAAGGACCGAGTTTATATATTTGGCGATGAAAGAGTTAAGTTTTAACAGGTTTTTTTTCTATCTCCAGCTGTAAGGATGTATCTAAATAAATCCCATCATGAAAACACGTTTAATTTGTCACCTGAATATGCGTTCCATTTGGAAGAGTTCAAAACTTTAGTGTTTCGAAAAACTGTTGTTTAAAATGATAGGAGTTGTCTTTGAAAACACACAAAACATTCTGGGAAAAGTAGATAATGATTGATTAATATGTATGGTGTCTTACGCCGTTTTCAAGATTATTTTAGTTATATTGCGGCCGCCAGTGCACCTATCCATGCAATCCTGCAGTTTCTTCTACCAGCACTCCGCACAATATTTTTTCAAGCCACTGGCTGCTTTCCCACATAACTATCGTCGAAAAAATCGTCAACGGTGAGAGAGGAATTAATCCTGTCGCAGTGACTATCATCAAATCCTTGGAAAGAAAAAGGTCAAGCCGGGGATCAAATCAGCGACTCCCTTTTCTCTAGTCCTAAACGCTACCGACTGAGCTACCGGGGCTCGGCTGAAAAGGAGACAAACCTGGTTTCCAGCAATTTTTGCCTTTTTCACAGCGGTTTTCAGAAAAAAAAACGAGAAAGTTTTATTCTTCAGGGCCTCTAAAACAAGGATTGTCTGGTAAAGGACAAAAGGGGGTGGGGGAAAGATTTTTGATATGAATTACGTCAAATACTTCAAACTGTGTAAATAGTTCTTGTCAGCAAAGCGTCAAGTTTATCAAATATTTCAGCAAAGAAATCTGTCCCGGGGTCTTCGTGTACTTCATTGGCTAGGGTACTAGATTTGTAAACAGGAAATTCCGGTTTGACCCCCGCCACCATTCCCAATTGGCGTCACTTGTTATTTGAAGTGACCTTTGGCAAGGCACTGTAGTATCTTAGTTTAGACCAAGAAAAGACGTGTTTAACCCTTTATTACACAATATCCAGTTTTAACAACCCTGAGAAAGAAACCTCATTGAAAACATTACGGGAAAAGGAGAAAATGCTGGTTCCCAGCATTTTCTTCTTTTCCCTCAATGTTTCCTACTCAATTAAAGGCAAATTTCATCATTTGAGCCACCCATGATTTGCTGTCTGGATATGCTTTGATATAGGACAAGTCTAAAATTTTTGTCGTGTGTTAAGGAGCAAAGTCACGTAAGAAACTTTTGGAAACATTATCGGAAAATGAGAAAATGCTGGAAAGGTATGGTTCGTCATTCGACCCACCCAGATTTGTCGTTTGCAACTTTGAGTAAGGCCACTCTCGTAACCACCTTCTATTTATAGTAACAGCAACATTACGAAACGCTGGATGAAGAGCACGATATTTCTGCTATTGCACAATAATAAATTACCAATGAAAAGACAAAATTACTGTCACGTGGGCCAATTCGCATACAAATTTTGATTGGTCAGCTTAGTCACACAACCTGGATGTCTCAATTTGGTCATTTAGAATTGATTGATTGATTGATTGGTGTTTTACACAGCTTTCAACATTATTTAAGTCATATCACGGAGACAGCTCACAGATCCACGTATTTCCTTGGTCATTTAAAGAAAATACAAGTAATATTGTAGCCATGTTCTGGCAAAAGGGGATTTAATTCATCTCCGTGATGCATTATGCCAAGCAAGTCATCACATAATAATGGGTCTAGAAAAATTCACTTTTTTCTAACAACCGGCTGAAACCTGCGGTGGAAAGTTCTTAGACATGCAGAAAATTTAAAAATGGCAAAAATTATCGACACGGGTCAGCCTGCGCGGACTGCACAGGCTGAACTAGGTCGATAGTTTTTACAGATGCATTAAGGTATTAGACCCCTAACGCTTCTAGTGCAACATGGAATAGAATTTCTTGTTAGTTGATAAATAAGGATTTATACTGATATATAATAATTGTGCACATATTTAACCGACCAGAAATTTCTTTGATGTCTACCTTGAAATTATTGGTCGATACTTTCGTTAGTTTCCTAGAAAAGGGAGGTAATTATTATCCCCCTTTGTAATGATAATATAGTGGTTTTAGATTTATAAATGATAAGTCTAAGAAGGAAAAAAGGAAAAAGTGGCTCAGTTAAAGTAGTACAATAATACTCATTTTTAATCATAGCAAATTTTGTAGGATAATATTGTAGTGGAAATAGCTGTTTTCCATTAGCGGTCTACTACCTTAAATTCCATTTTCACAGAGCATAATTTATCTTTACGGCTACACCGTCCCCTCTAGCTCCATGCAGGAAGGTCAAACAAATGTGTGTCATACTCAAGCGATATAATGACGGTGACTGTCCAGTTTATTGCTTTATAGGCCCATATTTGGTAGTTTTACGGGTAAACAATGCCGAACGTTATCTGTATAGAAAATTTCACATTGTATCGAAAATTATTTTTAACCCTTTACCATACAACAAAAATTTAAAATAAGTCCAAAAAGATTTGCAGGCGATAAATTAGCACGTTACCAAACGACAAAATTTTAAACAAGTCCAAATTCAAAGCATTTGCAGACAACAAATGAAGTGTGGCTAAATGATTGGATATGTCTTTGATAGGGTAGAAAACATTGCGGGAAAAGGGGAAAATGCTGGAACCAGCATTTTCTCCTTTTCCCACAATGTTTTCAAAAAGCCTCTTTATCAGCATTGTTAAAATATGGAATTAATTGGTTAAACATGATTGATTGATTGAAGTCGCGTCTTTAAATGGATGGAAAATACTGATAACAAGCATTTTCTCCTTTTCCCATTTTTTTTTTTCAAAAAACTGTTATGCTTTCAGGATCTTTACAACATGCTGTGGTAAACGCGTTAAAATGTTGGACTTCTGTGGGGGTACTGATTATCAACAGATATAACGTTGTGAAAAAATGGAGAAATTGTAAACTATGACGGCTCATTAGGAGGACTTTTTTCCATTTTGAAAGTATTTTCACCTTATGTGTGTGTATTTTAACATTCGGTGGTTTTTGGTAGAAAATTCCTTGGACAAGACAGGTTTCCGGCCGAGTGCCAGTGAAATACAGTTAACACCTCAAAAAGTAGGCCGTCACAGTTACATGAATCAAATTATTTTGAAAGCTTCATAAAGCGTCAACAATCCATCCATCCATCCATCCATCCAGCCATGCATCCATTCACCCATACAACCAACCAACCAACCAACCAATCAATTAATCATCTGCCAGAGTAAACTCAAGCACGACATCGTTAAAATTCGGCTCTACTTAGACAAGGGTCATTTTAAGTAGAGGGTATCGATTTATTTCATTACAAGTACAAAGCGAGTGCTGGTTTACCACCCTCAATAAAAGTCCTATATTTTTTAACCTTTCTCTATTACACACGTGCATTCATTTTTTTTTTGTCTTTTTTTTTCACATTGTTTCTTCATTGCGATGTGTCCAATCCTCATGACGTTCTCTGCCGGTTTTGGAACTTAATTTACCAGATCATGAAATTTTAGACGTGTCCAAATTGGAAGACTCTGAACACGACATACTGAATGTTTTTCAAATTCTAGCAGTCGTCTTTGAAAGGGTAGAGAGCATTGTGGGAAAAGGAGAAAATGTTGGGTACCAGTTTACCAGTTTTCTACCTTAGGGTCGTTAAAAATCAGTATACTGTGGCAAATGATTAAGTTTGTCTCATAGTTTCACTTTTTTTCCCGAAAAAAGTGACGATTTCCTTCATATGTAAAAAATCTGAAAACAATTAAGAAATTGTGGGTCAAATGGTGGGAATATTATTTTGAAAGTATAGAAGTTGAAAACACTGAGGGGGAAGGAGAAAATGCTAAACTAATGTTTTTAATATGGACCGATCGGAAAATGCTTTCAAAATCCTGTTTTCTCATTGTCATGAAAACTTTGGCATGTTTGGTAAAGGGGTAGCCCGGGTTCCAGTCTGATAATTTTTTTCTCCGATATTCAAACGATCCTGTGTTAACAAGAGCACCACATACGGGTGCCAATGCTCGTCTGGGGTTGCTCTATTTTCAGTGAAAATTCTAAGTCGAAAAAGGGGCATACTGTATCAAAAATATTTGAGCCAGGCTCTGTGAAAAGGGGGCTTAATGCATCTGCGAAAAGTATAGACCAGGTCAGCCTGCGCATTCCGCGCAGGCTGACCTGGGCCGAAACTTTTCGCTATTGGTCAATTTTCTGTATGTCCAAGGACCAGTCCATTTCATGATTAAGTTTGTTGTTAAAAAAAGTGGATATTATGGATCCATAAGTATGTGATGGCTTGCCTTGTACCATGGATCACGGAGATGCATTAAGCCCCCTTTTGTCAGAGCATGGCTCATTTTGATGATTACCTGCCCTTGTTGTATAGGATAGTTAAAAACTTGTCAGCTTGCCACAGTTTGAACTAAACGTCTTCTCTAATAACAAAGATATTACAAAATTTCAAAATTTTTTCCACGACGCAGTCAATATTTCGACGTTTTCTCCGGAAACAGCCGAGCTAAAACTGACCATAATCAAGGATTGATTGAATGATTGTATGGTGTTTAATTCCATTTTCAACATTATCTCAATCTTATCGCGGTGGCCAGTGCACCTATCCATGCTTTCCTGGAGTTTCTGTAACCAGTGCTCCGCACAATATTCTTTCCAAGCCACTGACTGCTTTCCCACATAATCATCGTCGAAACAATGATCAGCGGTGAGAGACAGAAATGGATCCTGTCGCAATGACTATTATCTTGACGCAATGACCTTTGTGAGTAAATATTGTTTCTTACTATTTGTGTAATATTTTAATACCAGTCTCTTATAATTCTTCAGTAGAATGGTCGTATACTTTTTACTTGAATAGTTCTTTCATGTGTTTTTACTTTGCTTTGTATACGAATGAGACTATAATAAAGATAATATTATCAATCCTCTGATTATCAATCCTCTGAAAGAAATTAACCGAGCCGGGGATTGAACCAGAGCCCCCCCCCCCCCGCCCCCGTTCTCAAGTCCTTAACGCTACCGACTGAGCTACCGGGGCGCGGCTCATAATTAAGGAGCCAAACATGAGTTCATTGCTTTAGATTTGTATAAATCGTGAAAGGAGACCGCGATAAAGTGCAATTAAAAATTTATTACCTCCTGGTCCCGGTACAGGTAAGGGTTTCAATGCGATTAGCCATACCCTGGGAAAAGGGGGGTTAACGTATCTCCGTGATCCATTAAATCAAGCAATTCATCAGCTGGGCCCCGTTTTACTAAGGTAGTTACGATCAAAATTTGCGTAAGTTTTACGTAACTATAATATAGTGGCATTAATCTGCCACAAGATACATGATAACTATCATGATTATTTTAGAAAACTATTGCGATAAATCAAAGTTTCCTGGAAACTTTATTTAGATAAAATGAAAAAATAAAATTTCCAGGAAACTTTGATTTATTGCAATGGCTTTCTAAAATAATCATGATATTTATCTCTTATCTCGTAGCAGATTATTGCCACTATATTATAGTTACGTAAAACTTACGCAAAGTTTGTTCGTAACTACCTTAGTGAAACGGGGCCCAGGTAATTATTGATCCCTAAAACCCATTCTGCCTAAAAATCATTTGGATCTGGAGGTAAAATGGTTCTTGGACATGCAGAAAATTTACAAATAGCAAAAAGTGTCTACCCATGTCAGCCTGCGCGGACTGCGCAGGCTGACATGGGTTGATACTTTTTGCAGATGCATTAAGCCCCCTTTTCACAGAGCATGGAACATCATTATGGCCTCAACCAAGGCTAGGTGAGGGTTAAAAAACTGTATTGCACTTTTTCACCTTATAGGTAAGATTATGTTAATCCATAATCCGCTTAACTTTCGCCCCGAAGAAAAAAAAACATGTCAGGTTCGGAAAGTTGAAGTGCCCTGACCACAAGGTTAAAAATTAGATATTCAAAAGGTTCGGCCTCGTTGTTAACACTTAAAGGCGCATTAAACATGATTTTGATTATTGCTCTGTGAAAAGGGGGTTTAATGCATCTGCCAAAAACTATCGACCCATGTCAGCCTGCGCAGTCCGCGCAGGCTGACATGGGTCGAAATATTCTGCTATTTATAAATTTTCTGCATGTTAAAGGACGATTCTACCTCCACATCAAGTCGATTGGTAGACTAAATGGATTCTCGTCGATCCATAATTATGCGATTATTGCTTCTTATTGTGAAGCATCATGGAAATGCATGAAAATCCCTTTTGCTAGAGTATGGCTCATTTTTTTTTTTTGGGGGGGGGGGTGTGGGGGGTGGGGGAAGGTTTGATATCTAACAAGGAAAAATCAGAAAGGGACATGACTGTTTATCCTCAAAGCAAAAAAACAAAACAAAGCAAACAAGAAATATCTTTGAAACAAGATAGACGGCGTAAGAGTTATCGGACAATGAATATTGAAATTTTTTTTTGGTTCAACAGGAAAAGAAATAATGTAAAATAAAATATATAGAATTATCAATTAGTACAAGGATT
The DNA here is from genome assembly GCA_946811185.2 of Hippopus hippopus. NCBI lineage: Eukaryota > Metazoa > Mollusca > Bivalvia > Cardiida > Cardiidae > Hippopus > Hippopus hippopus. The sequence continues at coordinate 74,814,739 of OX328098.1, read as the reverse complement.
TCTCCCCTATTATATCCGTTTGCTATGGCCTGAATGAGCGCTCCAGTCTATCGATTAGCGGTAGCAGTTGATTGATTGAATTTGCGTTTATTTATCGTCGCCACCGGTTGCCCATATGGGCAACGTCCCCTGAAGGCTGTTAGTAACATGACAGATGATAGTTCAAGATACAGGACGAAACCCATCCTTAGTTACGCCAGGTTCTTTAACGTGCTCAGTGTATAGCACCGTCACACGGGACCTCAGCTTAACGTCTCATCCGAAAGACTATTAGTAATTTTAGATGGCCAGCCGTAGGGCTCGAACCCACACTCTCAAATGACTCGAAACATCACGTTCACAAGTCTTACGCTCTACCAACTGAGCTATGCGGGCTGGTCAAGCGGTAGCAATGATTGCATACAGGAGTCATAAATGTGCCCGCAACACGCCCGCAGGGATCCGCAGAATGGACAGATCCACATATTTTATCAATGGTCAATTACTGATAATTTATTCAGATATCTCAATATCAAAAAGTGGTTTAAAAACCAGCGTTGTCAGGCTGTCAGCTACGCCGAAATACATGGATTCGCCTGCATAGCTCAAGTGGTAGAGCGTAGGACTTGTAAACATAAAGTCTTGGGTCACTTGAGGGTGTGGGTATGGGCCCCACGGCTTGTCATCTAAAATTACTAATAGTCTTTCGGATGAGACGTTAAACCGAGGTCCCGTGTGACGGTGCTATACATCGAGCACGTTACAGAACTAGGCGTAACTTGGGATGGGTTTCGACCTGTATCTTACACTATCCCCTGTAACATAACTAACAGCCTTGGGGGAGGGGGGCATCGCCCATATGGGCAACCGATAATAAATAAACGGAAAAAAAGTCATACGCAGAAATAATACTCAGACCAAAACCTCCAGTGGGACACGATCCCACGACCTTCAAAAACCAAAGTCGGCCACTTTACCAATTTTGATTGACACAAAAAAAAAAGAAGCAGTCAATAGATCACTTTGACATCGAACATAGACACACAAAAGCTGTATACGTCATAGAATAAGTTAAACATTCAACAACTTATATTAATTTATATTCTTTTGTAAAAAATCTTATTTTAAAACTCTTTGAACTACTCTTCACAAATCAAAGCCGATTTAATTTTAGGCCAGTCAAAATAGAAAGATTTTGCAGACGATTTTTTTTTATTAAGAAAAGGTAAAAAACATTTTGGAAAAAGGAGAAAATGCTGGTTACCAGCATTTTCTCCTTATCCCACAATGTTTTTAAAATCCTTTTTCATATGGGTCGTTAAAAGTCAGAATTGTGTGGGTAAATGGTTAACTCTTTACCAGACGACAAAATTTTAGACGCATCAAAATTCAAAGCGCTTGCAAACTGAATGCTGTTCAAACGATCCTATTTGGCTTTGATAGAGAAGAAAGCATTGTGGCAAACGGGGAAAATGCTTGTTGTCAATATTTTCTCCGTTTCCAATATGTTTTCAAAATCTTTTTTTTTTCACATGGGTCGTTAGAACTCAGGATTGAGTGGAAACTGGTTAAGCATTTACTACACAATCCAGAGTTCTAACGACCCTGAGAAAGAGGGCTTTTGAAAACACTGTGGGAAAAGGAGAAAATGCTGGTTACCCAGCATTTTCTCCTTTTCCTACAATGTTTTACTTCCCTTTGAAGAAAAGATACTATTACTGCACCCACAATCAGTTTGTTTCCTGCAAATGCTTTCAATTTGGACAAGTCCAAAAATTTTGTCGTGTTGTGAAGAGTTAAACCCAATACTGACTGGAAATCAATTTTATAATTATAGAATAAATAAAGCACCAATTGTGCCAATGTCAAGCTTCAATACACAATCTTTATTCACGCGTCGCAATATTTAATGTATAAAGCCACTCAACAGTTGGTCAGTTTTAATTACTATAGATATGAGTCGATTCAATATTTCCTTATAAGCGTAAAAAGGCCTCTGGCCAACTATACAATTGCACAATGCCGATGACGTCATTTCCGGTCTCATGAAAGTAGATGGCGCTTCTGTTTCCAAAAACGATCGTTCGTAATCGAAATATCGAAATGGTACATTTTTACTGAATGTTTTCGTCCATTTTTTTTTTATTTCTGAAATTGTTTGAGCTCAAGAATCCGATCTCTGAAACGAATAATGTAGACCAAGACCAAACAACGCAACACGTACACGTACTAGATTGGTTACCTTTCCTAATATTGCTATATATGAGCAAAAAGGGTGTTTAATGCATATCCATTGTATCAAGTAAATCATCACAGTATCGTAATCAGTTTTTAAAACATCCGATTGAAGAATGAGGTAAACTAGTCCTTTGAAGCGCATGAAATTTACACTGAAAAGCAAAAAGTTTCGGCCCATGTCAGCCTGCGCGGACTGCGCAGGCTGACATGGGTCGAAACTTTTTGCAAATGCATTAAGCCCCCTTTTCACAGAGCATGGCTTATACACATAAACACAGGGGACCAGTTTAATATAGGTGCATATTTTCTGCTGCTGTCTGATCTTGATCTATACCATACACGTTTTTGTGAAGTCTGATTCTAATGAACACTGTCCGCAAAAAAAAGTGCCAAGTGCCAAATTTCCAACCTTAAGGCTTTATATTTCAAGTCAACGAACATAAATCTCCATAAATTATAAGATTAACAATAATAGGAAAAGATTAACCTAACCTTATACGAAAGGTCGCATTGTTTCTGACACATTGTAACTTTATTTGTGTGTGTGTTCTTAAAGTACACAAAAACCTGTTGTAATCTGTTCCATGATAGAGTTTCATGTAATCAGAATTTTATAATCGGTCCATTTTTTTTTTATATATAAAGAAATAAGCCATACCCTGTAAAAGTGTGATCAATGCATCTGAAAAAAAGTATAAACCCAGAATGTTTTCTACTCTTCCATCGGAAAAAAAGATCAACTTTTAAGTCACATTTTTTTTTGGTCGTCTGCAAGCAAATGCTTTCAATTTGGACAAGTCTAAAATATTGTCGTTTGGTACAGGGTTAAACTCTTAAAAGCGCGTTTATCAACTGTAGTTACCTTAGCAGCCAATGTAGATTAAAGGCCCAATAAAGGCAAAAAATTCAAAGCAGTTGTCATAATACATTTACATTTAAATCATACCATTTAAAAGTATGGAAAATATTGTGGAGAAGACAGTCTGTTATCGTGTGGTCGGGCGATATGTTATTCGCTGGCAAAAAAAAAAAAAGAATTTTAACATCTGGCAAAAGGTAAACAAAAGACACAGCTACCTGACAGGTTTTAACCTAGTTTTGAAATTAATTTCTCTGTCAGCGACTAACACTTGGACCGACCGTACAATGACAGACTGTCATCTTCACAATAATTTCCATACTTTTAAATGGTATGATATAAATTCAAATGCATTTAAACATCCGCTTTGTTTACATTTGGCCTTTATTGTTACTTCAAGATCTCTGATCTACACCGTCCGCTTTGTGGAGACCATGAACTGGCAACCTTTAAAATTGCATTTTAATTGGTCGTGCTTTGAGACTGAAAACGTATGCAAGGTTTATTTGGTGCTTTACAGGTAAATTCAAGTCTAACACAATAGGGGGTGGCTGGTATGGACCCCCAGCTCGGCCATTTTTTTCCCAGGATTAATGACAGTCTAACGACAGGATTCATTCTTCTCTCACCGTTGATAATTGTTTCAACGACGGTTACATGGGAAAAGAGCCAGTAGGTTGAGAAGAATATTGTACGAAGCAATGGAAACACAAACTCCAGGAAAGCACTGATAGGTGCACTGGATGCTGTGATATAACTGAACAAAATCTTGAAAACGGCGTTAAACACCAAATAATCAACCAATCAGATGTGACACATACTGAACGAAAGAAGGTTCTCACCTATGTTTATTCATGTTAACAAGCATGTCAAATTATTGACATGAGGCCAAACAGACCCTCATCTGTAATCTTTCCAATACGCCATGATATTTTTCGGCGTAGCTGAATGCGCTGGCTTTTGACTTTATGTTTGGGATTGATAGCAAATGAATAAATGTAAATTTGTGATTGGTCAAAATTGTAGACATGTTAATTTCAGGGCCCCTGTCTATTTGCTGACAAATTTACGGCGTCTAGCTTTTTTTTTTTAAGATATTTCTTGTTCGTTGTTACTCCGAGTTTCTTTTCCCAAAGTTTGACTCCGTATCTCTTTAGAAAGGTCCGTATTATCTTTTAGACATAAGGAATTTTTTTAACTACATTCATCTGTAAAACAAAATAATGCTCCCTAAGTGACTGATGAAATGACCGTTTACAATAAAAATTTTGGTTCAAAATTTTATTGGTTACTTATGTCACGTGAACTTGAAACAAATCAAATAACTCAAAGTCTCCAGAATTTCTTTTATGAGGTATTTATACACGTATGTAATATTTATAAACAGTAGGGACCATAGCAACGTCGAGATACATATGAGCCATGCTCTGGCAAAAGGGGGGTTAATGCATCTCTGTGATGTATTATACCAAGAAACCATCACATAATTATGGAGCAATCACTACTTCATTTTGTAAACAACCGACTGAATCATGAGGGATACTGCTCCTTTGGCATGCAGAAAACTGACCTTTAGCAGAAAGTTTCAACCCAGATCAGCCTGGGCGGACTGCGCAGGCAGACCTGGGTTGATACTTTTTTTGCAGATGCATCAAGCCCCCTTTTCTCAGAGCATTGCTGAAGTAAATTAGCTAAAACTGAAAGTTGATCGCGTATAGCGCATAGTTATATGACAGTGTTTGGTTGTGGACAAAACGATCGCTATAAGCGACTTTGTTATAAACAAATCCGCTAAAAAAGGAACGTGTAACACCCAGCAAAAGGTATTACTGTTTGAAAATGGCAGAAGGTTTTGACCTATGTTTATTATGTCAGGAAGCATGTCGGGACATTGACACGGGGCCAAAAATACTTTCACCTTTATGTTGTCTAAATATCCAGATTAAATCCTTGGACGGCTGTTGGTAACTCAATGGGTTTTTGCGGACAGTGTAGACCAAGATCAGACTGCACAAAACGTGCAGTCTGATCTTGAATCTACACTGTTCGATACAGTAAGATTTTTTCTTCTGCTGGAAAGAGGTTTAAAATCCAATTGTTAGTACTTTTATCAGAGGATTGAAAAAAAAAATCGTTTTCTTTTCTCAAATTGTTAGTGTAAGGGGTAATTACTTCAATATTCCGTGCCTTGTTTAGATTTTCGATTCCCCTCCCCCCCCCCTCCACTCAGTAATTTTGCTAACAATAGGTATTGATTCTGTTCCCAAATTATCAGGTTTTTCTTCCAAGTACCTTTTATCAATAAAAAAAAAAAGAGAAAATGTTTTCCATCATTTTCTGTTAACATTTTCTAGTAATATTTTGTCTAACAACCGACTGAATCGTAGTTGACTGGTCCTTTGACATGGAGAAAATTCGTACAAATAGCAAAAACGGTTTCAGCGCAGGTCAGTCTATGAAGACTTCGCAAACTGAGCTTCCCAAATACATTTTGCAGAGGCGTTAAACCCCTTATTCACGGAGCGTGACTCAATCGTGAATGTGAAATAGAGGGTCGTTGTCTGTACATGTCAAATTCTTCGAAGATTAAACCTGTCTGCTATGGCGCATCACTGTCCTGTCCAGGATACATATTAATACGCGGCGCGTAACCAAAAGGTAGCAAGCAGAAAATGGCTATTGATAATGACTAAGTGGAAAAATCCAGCCTATTTATCACTCGAAATTTCCTGGAAATATGATAACTTTTCAGCGTAAAAGTCATTACCACTGTTAAGTGCAAATATCTGCATACAGTTTCTAAATATAGGGATGGAGAAAACGGGGATCTGTGCAACAGACTTTGACAACAAAAATAACGTCCCTCATCATGCTGAGCTTATACCGGGGCTGTTTCTCAAGCATATAGGCGCTGTATCTATAAATGACTGGTGCTTAGGTTACATGCTAGCTAACCATGGCTAGAAGAATCGTACCAGGTAGCGTTTTATTGAGTAAAAGTATACTTGTATTTTATTTTGAAATTCGAAGTAACGGTTACGGTTTTGAAAAGTAGTCCGGTTCTGTACCGAGAATGCCCAAATTAGATAGGTATGTATTTGAAAAATGCCACCTAGCGGTCGATAATGATCGAGGGTAGAACTCCAAAACAGAACTATATACTCACCGAGCATCGCTAAATTCACCGATTCTCCTTTCTTTAATCTCCAGCTTTCTATAAGCCCATACCACCCGTTAGGATACACCGGGGGTATATCTCCAACTACCCGTCTTTGTTTTACACTGTTAGCAATCTCTTTCTTGGAAAATTTACCGTCCGGAAGGTACCCTAAATCCCCTAATATGCGTACTCTGTTCAATGGGATGAATAGTAAATGGTATAAATGGTACCCTAGAAACAGTATTATTGGAACAGCGATGTAAAACTTGTAAGAGTATATATCGAAGATTGCTAGAAAGAATTCCGAGGTTCTAAGATAAAGTTTAAACACTGAATTAAGCCAAATTTCCCCAACTTCTAGCAACGGAATTTTGAGAAGTTTTTCTGTCACTGACGCCGCTACTGCAATGGTGAAAAAACACAGCAGAACTGTCCGGCCGAGTATTGACATCATTGTTGTTCTTTTGGTTCGTCAGTCCTGGAAAAAAATATAATAAAATACATTTGAACCATGCCCTGGCAATAGGTGGGGCCGAGCCCCGGTAGCTTAGTCGGTAGCGTACAGGACTTGAGAACAGGGGGTCGTGGGTCCGATCCCTGGCTTGGCCAATTTCCTTCCGAGGACTGATAATAGTCATTGCGACAGGATTCATTCCTCCCCCACCACTGACCATTGTTTCGACGATGGTTATGTGTGAAAGCAGCCAGTGGCTTGGAAAGAAAATTGTGCGGAGTACTGGTGAAAGAGATTCCAGGAAAGCATGGATAGATGCACTGGCCGCCGCGATATGACTGAAATAATGTTGAAAACGGCGTTAAACATCATGCAATCAATCAATTAATCAATGGCAAAAGAGGGAGTTTTAAAACATCTCCGTGCTGCATTATACCAAACAAGTCATCATATAATCTATAAAATCCATTAAGTCAAACAATTGACTGGGGGTAGAAGGGTCCTTTGACATGTACAAAATTTATAAACCATGCTCTGACAAAAGAGGGTTGTATTACTTTACCTAACGATAAATTCTACAAATTGAAAGCATCTGCAGTAAACAATTTTGAAAGTAATATATATTTACCGAAGTTCTTAAACAGGGTTGAAAACATGGCAGGAAAAGTAGAAAATGCTGGTTACCAGCATTTTCTACTTTTCCCGCAATGTTTTCAAAAGGCCTCTACCTCAGGGTAGTTAAAACTCGAGATTGTTTCGTAAAGGTTTTCTGGATTTCCGTGATGTATTACACCAAGCAAGTTATTATATAATTATGGATCCATAAAATCTATCTTGTGTAACAAATCGACTGGATCTGGATGTAAAAGGATCCTTTGACATGCAGAAAATTGACAAATAGCAAAAAGTTTGGATCTATGTCAGCCTGCGCGGACTACGCAGGTTGACATGAATCGATAGTTTTTGCAGATGCATTAAGCCCCCTTTTCACACAGCATGACTTGTGGGGGGGGAATCGAATCTTGACACTAGGATAGGTAATAAAATGATTCAAACATGCATCCCGTCAAAAGGCATGGATAGTTGAGCTGACAACTTCATATAAATGAAATATGCCCAACTCTTTAGGTATTTATACTACTTCTTCTACAACTACCACTACCACTACTGCTACTGCTGCTGCTGCTGCCACTACATTTGCAAAGGACAGATTAAATGTGGAAAAAAAAAAATATTTTTGAAAGGATTAAAAACATTGTGCGAAAAGGAGAAAATGCTGGTTACCAGCATTTTCTCCTTTTCGCACAATGTTTTCAAAAGACTTCTTTCTCGGGGTCGTTAAAACCTTGGATTTAAAAAAAAAAAAGGTTAAATATCAAACATGAATCAAACAAACAGACATATGGATAAAATTTAAAAAAAAAAAAAACCATTTGTGATATTGATTGATATTCTAAAATTACTTTCAAGTGAATTATGATTGGTATAATATATACAATGCATTAATATCTGTAAAATTTCCAAACATACACTATGCGAAATTCCTTGCAGATGGCTAATTTTCCTAAAGCCAATCTCAGATGTAGTGTCGGGAACATTAAAACACATTCACTGTAGGACAGTGAGGATACACTCACAAACAGAGCTCGTAGCTTCTATAAATACCCATGCACTCAGCTGTTTTCACAGATTTTTATCCGATTGGTCCTATGAACATGGACAACAATAAACGCCTGCTTGTTATCAAAGGGAATTTTCCATACATATTCAACTACAAGGCACTCGCCTGTAAGACGCACCCCTTCTCAAAGTTTAAAATTATAGGAAAAATGCGTCTTATAGGCGAGTATATACGGTATTCACTTTTTGCTTGCAAATTTTACCACTAAGTGTTCACAAAGTGTTGATTAGGGCTTATCTACCTTTTAGAAACTGACCAATTAGCTAATTTTTGTCCGAAAACAGTTGAATTTATACTTCATAGCTTTGTCTCATAGTTTTCTAGACCACAACATTTACAGTTATATATTTTATTTGAGTCATGCTTTGGTAAAAAGGGGCTTATTTCATCTCCATAATGCATTGTACCAAGCAAGATATCACATTATTATAAATCCATAAAATCCATTCTATCTAGCAACTGACTGAATCATGAGGTAGAATGTCCTTTTACATGCAGAAAATGGACCAAAAAATATAACGTTTCGACCCATACCAGCCTCTACGGACTGCTCAGGCGGACCTGATTTGATTTTTTTTTTTTTGTAGATACATTAAACCCCATTTTTTCAGAGAGCATGCCTTTTATACTGTATACGTGGATATAATTTATATACGCGTGTCGAAAAATTCGCGAATTGCCGATTACGGACATTTTGCGCACAGAAATGTTTCCGAAGTCAAGACACTCGTTTTTTGCTGGTATAGTTGTTATAAAGCACGCGAACAGAAAAGTTTGCGAATTTTTCAAATTCGCGAAATCGCAAAAATTTCCACAACGCAAAAATTTTCACATCGCAAAAATTTCCACTTATAAAATACATACATGCAAGTACCCCGAGTCTACGTGCCGTAACAGTAGCGATATCTGCCTATCCTTGATAGTACCATGCTATTTGTACCGTACTACAGATAAACATCTCCAAATTAAATGACATAAAAACTCTTACACTCGAAATATTTTGGTATTTGGTTAAGTCGTGAAAAAAAACAACTTTGATGTCTGAATAATATAGATATGAGCCTTACCCTGTTAAAGGGCGGTTTAATGCAGCTGCAAAAATTATCAACCCAGGTCAACCTGCGCAATTCGCGCAGGCTGACCTGGGTCGAAACTTTTTGCTATTGGTCATTTTTTGAGTGTCAAATGAACAGTCTACCTCGTGATTTAGTCAATTTGTTAGACAAGATTGATTTTACGGGTCTATAATCTGCTTTTGTATAGCTAGAAAACAATGAGGGAAAGGAGAAAATGCTGGTAACCAACATTTTCTCCTTTTCCCCTCAATGTTTTCAAAAAGCTTTCTTTCTAAAGTTCGTTAATATACGGGATTGAGTTGTAAAGGGTTATATAGGCTTAGGATAATATTTCAATTATTTAGGTCGATTTCGCAATATTATCTGATCCGGGTATAGCTATTCCTGATGCATTTTTAATGTGATGTGTACAAAAACAAGCGAAGCCTAAACTTCTACTTGATGATGTGCATACGCTATAACTTGAACAAGCTATTTTGATCATAACAAATCTATCACTAGACCAAGATTGATTGATTGATTGTATGGTGTTTAACGCCGTTTTCAATATTATTTCAGTTATATCGCGGCGACCAGTGCACCTATCCATGCTTTCCTGGAGTCTCTTTTACCAGTAATCCGCACAATTTTCTTTCCAAGCCACTGGCTATTTTCTCACATTACAATCGAGGAAACAATGGTCAGCGGTGAGAGAGGAATGAATCTGTTGCAATGACTATTATCAATCCTCGGAAGGAAATTGGCCGAGCCAGGGATCGAACCCACGACCCCCTGATCTCAAGTCCTGCACGCTACCGACTGAGCTACCGGGGCTCGGCAACTAGACCAAGAATTGTCTTAAGAATAATTGGTGAATACGAACTCAGAGTTTTTCTCAACAGTACTTCGCACACTTTTCTTTGAAATTATTCACTGGCTGCTTTTTCTACATAATCATTGTCGACACAATGATCAGCAGTGTGAGAGGAACGAATCCTGTCGCAATGACTATCATCAATCCTCATGAAGAAATTGGCCGAGCTGGGGATTCGAACCAGCGGATTCTGGGTTCCAAACCCTATACGTTACTGAGCCACTGAGCTCGGCTTATTGGTTTCACATTATATGAGCCGTGCTCTGGCTAACGGGGGCTTAATCTATTTCCGTGATACGTTATACCGAGCAAGTCATTTCGCATTCATGGATCGATAAAATCCATTTTGTATAACAACCGATTGAATGAACTTTGAGGAAGACTGGTCCTTTCACATGCAGAAAATAAACTGATAGCAAAATGTTTCGCGTCCGTGCAGGCTGATATTCTGGTACATTAAACCCCCTTTTTACAGAGAATGGTTCATTTATATGAGCCATGCTCTGTGAAAAAGGGCTTAGTGCATTTGCGAAAAGTATCAATCCAGGTCAGCCTGCGCAATCCGCGCAGGCTGGCCTGGGTCGAAACTTTTCGCTATTGATCAATTTTCTGTATGTTCAAGGACCAGTCTACAGCAATTTTTAGTCGGTTGTTTAAAAAAAAGTGGACATTATGGATCCATAAGTATGTAATGACTTGCATGCTACCATAGATCACGGAGATACATTAAGTCCCCTTTTGTCGGAGTAAGGCACATTTTTGATGTGTATTTTGGGGTGAATCAAAAAGTCAGTAAAGCGTTACCGGTGCATTTTAAATGAGCTACTATAGATATATTACATGCATTGTGATGCACATGCACTTTGACTCTTTAACACATTGCCCGAGTTTGAACGACCCTGAAAAAAAAAGAGCATGTTTAAAACACTATGGGAAAAGGAGAAAATGTGGATAACCAGCATAATCTCTGTTTCTCCAGAGTGTTATCTACCCGTTCAAAGATACACACCACCATTTTCGTCACATTTGAATCGTTGTCTGTCAAATGCTTTCAATTCGGTCGAGTCAAGCATTTCCGGTATGGTTAAAAAAAGTTTACAGACGTTAAGTAGTTTTTTTTTCTGTCTGTGTGCCTTTCCCAAAGGAGAAAATCTCGTGCACAAATATTGTTAATTTCGACGAGTCAAACGCTTAGCTCCGGTAGCGCAGTCGGTAGCGTACAGGACTTTAGACCGAGAGGGGGTTCACTGGATCGAATCCCCAGCTCGGCAGATTTCTTTATGAGAATCGATGTTAGTCATTGCGACAGGATCCATTTCTCTCTCACTGCTGATCATTGTTTCGACGATGGCTATGTGGGAAAGCAGCCAGTGGCTTGGGAAAAATATTCTGTATAGTACTAGTTCTGTATTCCATGACTATTCTAAAGAATATTCTTTGTCTTGTTCTTCAAGATTTTCTAAATTTGAAAGTAACGCAACGTCTGCATGGATTGGTTAAAAAAAAAAAACGGTTCAGCCAATCAAATTTACTTTCAAATTTAGACATCAAACAAACAAAAAAAAAACAAACAAAGCGACAAGTCTGAAATGTTGTCTTGTGGTTAAGTGTCGATTTGCTTTTCTTTTCAATAATTAAATTCGTTTGTAGGTTATTTATGTTTTTATACTCAATAACTTTTAAGTGTTCACTGTGTAATTTGCATTGTTAAACAGAAGCACAAAAACGAGCCATGCTTTGTGAAAAGGGGGCTTAATGCGTCTGCAAAAAGTATCGACCCAGGTCAGCCTGCGCAGTCCGCGTAGGCTGACCTGGGCCGAAACTTTTTGCTATAAGTCAATTTTCTGCATGTCAAAGGACCAGTATACCACATCATTCAGTCGGATTTTAGACAAAATGGATATTGCGGATCCGTAATTAAGTTTTGACTTGCTTGGTATCATGCATAACGGAAACGCATTAAGCCCCCTTTTGCCAGATTATGGCTCTTATGTAATTTACGTCTTGTGAAATACCGTCTATTGTGAGTGAGTTAAACAAGTGAAATTCGATATTTCAACAAACTGATTTTTGTGTCTTTTTTAACAAACGACACACATTACATCCGTCCAAATTGAAAATTGGGCATTTGCAGTTTGTATTAGAGTTTATCACCGTTTTAAAAGCTCAGGTCATAATCATGGCGGTCAGTGCACCTACGCATGTGTTTCCTGGCTTTCTCACACCAGTACTGACACAACTTTCCTTCCAAGCCACTGACTACTTTTCTCACATGCATCAGAGGTGAGAGGCCGAAATTCGCCGGAAAGAAAGTATGCCGCAATCGGGTATCGAACCCGCAAACCACCAGGTCGAAAGTCAGATACGGTAGCAACTGAGTAGATGGCAGCTTAAATAAAAGCCGGTCAACAACATTTTCTTCTTTTACAACAATGTTTTCTACCTTTTAAGCATTTACCACACAATCCCGGGTATTAACGACCCTCAATTTTGAAAGAATTGTGGGAAAATGAGACAATGCTGGTAACCAGCATTTTCTCCTTTTTCCTACAATATTTTCTACCCTATCAAAGGCAGAAGGCATTTTTGGAGCTTCATTTGATTTGTCGTCTGAAAATGTTTTCAACTTGATCGAGTCCAAATTTAAAGTTTTGTCGTTTCGTAAAGAGTCAAAAGACCAATTCCATTGTTCGAGAGAGTCTTAAATTTAGTTGTTTGATAAATAGTCAAAACCGCAATATCTCGGTCGGTATTTTACACACTGACACTTGTCTGTTTTGTTTACTCAGCACTGTAGGCGGTCTTAACTTCTGGATCTGTCCTTACATCTAAATCTTTTTCGGCGTAACTGAATAAAGTGACTTTGACCTATATCTTGTTATCGATATATCCGGATGACTGAATTGTAATTTATGATTGGTGAAAAAGGATATGTTTATTCTGCGGGCTCCTGTTGGTCTTTTTTCTCCGTGATGCATGATTCCAAGCAGGTCATCACATAATTGTTCGTCTTTTTGCGGGCACATTTATCACACCACGTTTTTTTTTAACATTAACTGCTCCCTTAACAACGATGATTTGGATTAACATCTAAGCTTGATAATATAATTTTAATAGTATAGTTTTCAATTAGGTAAAAATTAAACAAAAGATAAAACGACTTGGCAACGTTTACCCTAGTTTTGAAATTCATTTTTCTACCAGCAATTGGACCGACCGTACAATAACAGATTTTCATCTTAACGATAATTTCTATACTTTTTAAGTGGTATGGTTAAATTTAATTGCACTTTAACACCAGTATTGTTTATTTTCGGTCGCTGCTGGGCCTTTAATCTAAACCACAAATTTAATGTGCAGTCTCATACAATTTTATATATCTTATAAATGAAGCGTACTTAATGAATCTCCCTGATGCATGATACCAAGCAATTCATCACATAATTATGGATCCATAAAATCCGCTTGGTCTGACAACCGGCTGAATCATGATGTAGCACGGTCCTTTAACATGCAGAAAATATACCAGTAGCAAAAAGTTTCTAACCAGATCAGCCTGCACGAAATGCAGATGCATTAAACCCCCTTTTCACATAAAATGACTCAAATATTTTTGTTAATTCGTGGAGCACAAAACAAATGAATAACAACAATTCTTATACAGTACGTGATTTCACTCAGCCTCTTTTATATATATGAAAAAAAAAAAAACCTCTCACAAATTATGGGTCATAGATCCAAGATCAGACTGCATGTACGAGTATGTGTGCAGTCTGGTCTTGAACCTCATTGTCCGTAGATCTTATGATCTTATTCATGTAAGCAAATTAAAAACCCTTGACGAACTTAAAAAGAATCCAGAGTAAAGTGAGAAAAGGAAAAGTGTTAAATTTTATATGCATTCAGTGATCAAAGCATTTTCTCTCTCTCTTACTACCCATTAAACCATTTCCTGCATAACTTTGTCTTTTGATCTCCTTGCACGTGAGATCTTCAGCGAAATCCTGAGTTTTAACGAAGAAAGTTTTTTAATAACATTGTAGGAAAAAAGTAACCAGCATTTTCTCCTTTTCCCACAATGTTTCCTTCCCCCCTTCACATGCAAATTTCATCATTGAAACTACTACATTTGATATGTTATCTGTAAATGCTTTCAATTTTGACAAGTCAAAATTTTTGTTTAAGAGTTATACAAACAAAGAAAATAAAATATCAACCGCGAAAGAATGAACGAGCAACTGGAAAAAATATGAACAATGCTCTGTGGAAAGGGGGCTTAATGAATCTACGAAAAGTATCGACCTGGGCCGAAACTTTTCGCTATTGGTCAATTTTCTGTATGTCCAAGGACCACTCTTCTTCCAGATTCAGTCATTCATTAGACTAAGCGGATTTTATGGAGACCTAATTATGTGATGACTTGCTTGGTAAAACGCATCATGGAGATGCATTAAGCCCCCTTTTGTCAGAGCATGGTTCATATATATTTGAACCACGCTCTGGCAAAAAAGGGGGTTTAATGGATCTCCGTTCTGCATTATACCAAATTTTACCAGCCTGCATAGCTCAATAGGTAGAGCGTAGGACTCGTGAACGTGATGTTTCGAGTCACTTGAGGGTGTGGGTTCGATCCCCACGGCTGGCCATCTAAAATTACTAATAGTCTTTCGGATGAGACGTTAAACCGAGGTCCCGTGTGACGGTGCTATACACCGAGCACGTCAAAGAACCAGGCGTAACTTAAGATGGGTTTCGTCCTGTATCTGCACTATCCCCCGTAACAATACTAACAGCCTTCAGGGGGCGTCGCCCATATGGGCAACCGGTGGCACCGATAAATAAACGCAAAATCAATCAATTATACCAAACAAGTCATCACAAAACTATGGGCCTATAAAATCCATATTGTCTAACAACCGATTGAATCATTAAAGGCCCAGTAAAGGCCAAAATATCAAAGCAGATGTAATAATGCATTTAAATTTAAATCATACCCTTTAAAGTATGAAAAATATTGAGGATGACAATCTTTTATCCTGTGGTCGGGCCATAATTATGTTAGTCGCGGGCAGAAAAAAGAATTTTAAAATCAGGCAAAAAGTAAACAAAAGACACAGCTACCTGGCAGGTTTTAACCTAGTTTTGAAATAATTTCTCTGTCAGCGACTAACACTTGAACCAACCGTACAATGACAGATTGTCATCTCACAATAATTTCCATACTTTTAAATGGTACAATATGAATTCAAATGTATTTAAACACCCGCTTTGTTTACATTTGGCCTCTATTGTTACTTTAATGCATCTCCGTACAGCATTATGCCAAACAACTCATCACATAACTATGGGCCCATAAAATCCATTTTGTCTCACAACCGACTGAATCATTAAGTAGACATGCAGAAAATTACCCAATAGCAAAAAGTTTCGACTTAGATCAGCCTGCGCAGGCTGACCTGTGTCGATACCATTTTGCAGATGCATAAATTTAACCCCCTTTTCACAGTGTATGGCTCTGTGGTAAATTAGTGCAGTCAAAACAGGCGGTCAAAATAACTGTTCAAAACAGCAGTTAGAAAAAAAGGTACTTATAGAATAGAGTCTAAAAAACAGCAGTCAATATGGCAATCAAAAAAGAGACTGTCTAAAAGAGCAATCAAACAAATACGTCAAACAGAATAAGAAAAGAGCAGCCAAAAATAGCATTTAATGAACAGCAATAAAAAAAAAGGACCTTAAAAGAAAAGCAGTCAAAAGGAGCGGTCAAAAAACAATTTTAAAAAAAGGCAGTCAAAAACGTTGAAAAAAAATCCAGTCGAACAGTGTAGTAAAACAAAAGGAATGACTAAGAGCAGTCAAACATTGGTATTTAAAAAACAGTTCTGAAAAGAAGCAGTCGAAAAATTGACCAGCCAGAATAGCCAAAGTGGTTGAGCATAAGACCAGTGAACCACAAGTCTTGGGCCACTTGTGGGTGTGGATTCGAACCCTTCGGCTGGCCAACTAATAGTCTTTCAGATAAGACGTTGTTTTAAAGCGAGGTCCTGTGTGACGGTGCTAGGTCTATACAACAATCAAACGGTGTAGTAAAAAGAGCAGTGCTAAAGACTAATCAAACATGGCAGTCATTGTTTTGGCTACACTCAATATTATTTGTGTATCACTATCTTGGAAATCGCTGACTATATAAAATCTAAGATTGGACTGTACTTTCCATGTAGTCCGATCCTGATCTTCGCTACAAACAAATCCGTATCTTTTTGTTTCTCTGGCTGGGGTAAGTGTTAAAACCACAAACATCATAAAAAATACAATTCTGCCGTTTTAACCCTTAGGCTGCTAAGAGCGACTTACTGACTTTTTGCGGAAAGCGTAGATCAAGATCAGACTGCACAGAACGTGCAGTCTGATCTCTGATCTACACTGTCCGATTATGAGACATATTTTATAAAAAAAAAAAACTCTTTCAAACAGCACTTTAAAAATTTTGGGTTTTTACTATCGGTTTGAAAGTTTCATTTCTTTTCTTTAGCAGGATAAAGGTTTACACATTACGAAATAAATAGATCTACGTCCATTGCATGTTTTCCTTAGCCACAAACAGCATTTCAAAAATTTTGCGGTAAATGAACACATACGTGTATTTTTTTCCTTTTGCCACGACAATTTCTTTCGTCATTCATGGCCAATCACTTTCCTTCCTTTCCTATATTTCTACCATATATCACTTGGGCTAATTTTTCGTCGGTTAAACCCTCTAATATCTAATATTTCAGTGGTTTAACAACGCTGAGGGAGAAGACTTTTTTAAAACGTTGTAGGAAAAGGAGAAAATGCTGGTTTTCCAGCATTTTCTCCTTTTTCAACAACGTTTTCTAACCTTTTAAATGCAAATCCAATCATTTTAACCATAATTAATTTGTCGTCTGTAAATGCTTTAAATTTGGACAAGTACAAATAAATGTCGAATTTTAGCGTGTACAGAAATGGATTTAACCACCTGTTATTTTGTATCTAACTTTTTATCAAACGACACAATTTTATTCTCACCCAAATTGAAAGCGTTTGCAGACGACAAATTAAATATGACAAAAAAAGTGATGAAAATTTGTCTCTGGAATTGTCGACAACATTGTTGGAGAAAAGAAAGAAAATACTGGTCAACAAATAGTCCCCGTTGATTGGTCAATAAACCTGAGGATTGTTCGGTAGAGCGTCCACCCTTTACCAGACGATAAAATTTTAGATTTGTCAAAATTGAAAGTACATGCTTGCAGACGACGAACTAAATGTGGTTGAAATAATGATTCTTTTTTCTTTGAAAGAGTAGGAAATATTGCGGGAAAAAGAGAAAAATGCTCAGTGAGTGAATTTATCTACGTTTCCTACTAAGTCTTCAAACGTCTTCTTTCCAAAAGAGATGTCGATGCGCCATAAAACACCACACATTCATTAATTCATTCTTTCCCAAAGGTGGTTAAAACATCTGCTTGTTTGACGTTAAACAAAAAAGAGACTCACCATGAAAGAATGAATGAGCAACTGTGAAAATATGCTTTTGAACAATGCTCTGTAAAAAGGGGGCTTAATGCATCTGCAAAAAATATCGACCCAGGTCAGCCTGCGCAGTCCGCGCAGGCTGACCTGGGACGAAACTTTTTGTCATCGGTAAATTTTCTGCATGTCAAAGGATCACTGCACCTCATGATTCAGTCGATCGTAAGAGAAACTGGATTTTATGTATCTATGATTATATGATGACTTGCTTGATATGATGCAAAACGGTGATGCATTAATCCCCCTTTTGCCAGAGTATGGATCTTTTCTTTTTCCACATTCCATTGTTCACAATTCGTATACTCGTTAAATTTTTCTTGCGTCATCGGAACAAGGTGAGTGTTGGGAAACATCATGACAAATCGAAATAAAATTTATCAGCGATAGGTGATGACCGAAACGCGATGACAAATGGTGGATATTTTACATTGTCTGTTTATCTGTCTATCTGTCTGTCTGTCTGTCCGTCCGTCCCTCTCTCTCTCTCTCTCTCTCTCTCTCTCTCTCTCTCTCTCTGCCTCGTTCCGCGTCTGTGTCTGTCTGTCTGTCTCTCTCTCTCTCTCTCTCTCCAGAGAGATGAAGAGGGATAGAGAGAGAAAGACATAAATTAATAAAGGATGGATGGATGGATGGATGGATGGATGGATGGATAACAAAGGAGAGAGAAAGAGACAGACAGACAGACAAACAGACAGACAGACAGACAGACAGACAGACAGACAGACAGACAAACAGACAGAGTATGCACACAAACATGCAAGTAAATTCACCACTGTTTGTCATTTAAACTCGCGCATAAAAACATTCATTCTCGATTTTACCATAAAATAAAAGACCGGCACTCTGGTAATACAGGAGTTAAAGCAACACCGTGATGCATCATACCATGCATGTCATCATATAATTATTGATCTATAAAATCCATTTTGTCTAACAACCATTATTAGGTAGAATGGTCCTTAGACATGCCAAAAATTGATCAAAATAAAAAAAAAAGTTTCGACACAGGTTAGCCTGTGCACACTGCGCAGGCTGATCTGTGTCGACACTTTTCGTAGATGCATTAAGCCGTCTTTTCTCAGAGCATAACTCAAACAATTATGAAGTTACACTATAAAATAAACCGAAATCATTTCCTCTTTATCCTATAAAAAAATTTCAGACTTGTCCAAACTGAAAGCGCTAGCAGACGACACATTAAAAGCGGCAAAAATGATGGAAATTGTCTCTGAATGAATCGAAAACATTGTGGGAAAAGGAGAAAATGCTGGTAACCAGCATTTTCTCCTTTTCCCACAGTGTTTTCAAAAGCTTTCATCGTTTAAACTCGGTCTCGTTTCGTGAAAGGTGTAACAATGCAGACTATTTACGACCACAGTGAAACAGAAATCCGACATTTTTTCCCGTCTTTTTCTTACTCATTTTACCACGTGTTTTTTTTTCTTTACAAGTCGATAAATTAATCCATATTTAAAACATTTATAGACAAAAATATCAAATAAGGCTTACATAGTTCGATTTGTCTTTGAAAAGACAGGAAAAAAACATGGGGGAAAGAAGAGAAAATGTTGCTTATCAGCTTTCTTTCCTTTTGTCACAATCTTTTCTATATTTGTCGAAGGGTCGCAAAAGGAAAGGATTAAATGAATGATATTTAATATGAGTAACTTCCCCGTGTCACATTGTTTTACATGTTTTTTTACATTTGTTTTACAGTGTTTTACAGTTCATGTAAAATCACCGGCTTTTCGCAACACTCACGTGGTATTTTTCAAAGGAGGAGGGTGGGACAAAATTATGTTTTTTTCTCCTTTTACCACAATGTTTTCTAACCTTCAAAAAATACAAACAATTGAGATACATCTAAATTGTCACCTGCAAATGGTTTCATATTTCTCCTTTTCACGCAATGTTTTCAAAAGTCCTACTTCCCAGGAGTCGATAAAACTCGAGATTGTGTGGTAAAGGGTTTTTATCCCGCTGACCATTATCTTGAAAACACTACGGCAAAAGGAGAATATGTTCGTTGTGAATAATTTCTTCTTTTTCCACATTGTTTTCATTGTTTTCACTACTTGTATTAAGCTTTAAATCAGGACAAAAAGCCATTTTTTACGATTACATTTTGAAGTCTCTGCTTCAAATTTAATTCAGGAAGGAAAGAATTAAAAAAGAAACAGCATCAACAACAATTCTGCAAAAAGCTTCTCCCCCAGATCAGCCTGCGCAGTCCGCGCTGGCTGACCTGGGGCGAACCTTTTTAGTATGGGTCAATTTTCTGCATATCCAAGAACCATTCTACTTTACGATTCAGTCGGTTGTTTGACAAAATATTTATCGAACCCCCTTTGCCAGAGCACGGCTCACATAAATAAAGAAAAAAACATCCTATATAGATATTAAATTTGTAAAAAGACCAACCTTACAAAATCGTCATTCACTATAAATCCAATTTCCACACTATCTCAACTTCCCGTTCGCACGCCACTCAGATACTCCAATATCAATTTGCCAAAATGTAGTGCACGTTAAATAGCAGACGGATTTTGTTTTTTTATTTTACTTTCTTTTCACTTCACTCGACAATCCAAAAAATTGTGAAATGATACGTTGTAATACCTCAAAATACCACAAGTAAATAAAAGACCGTCTAAATTCGCTCTCGTTTAAACAAGTTTATAATTTGACTCTATCGGTTTTTTTTTTATTCACAGAAAGAATTTTGCTGATTGTCAATAGTTAAGCTATATAAAGCTATTATTGGGGTAAAAAAAAAAAGACGCATTGCTTTATATGGACGTATCTAGAACTTGTTTCACCCTTCACCACACAATCTCGAGTTTTTAACCACCCTGAAGATGAAAAAAAGCTTTTGAAAACATAGTGGGAAAAGGAGAAAATGCTGGGTAACCAGTATTTTCTCCTTTTCCCACTTTGTTTGTGCCATATCATAGGTAGAAATCGTCATTTTGTGACCCACATTTAATTTGTCGTCTGCAAATGCTTTGAATTTTTTCCAATAAAAAATGTTACCGTTTGGTAAAGAATTGAGGTATGAACGCTTGGCGTCTTTTTTAAGTAAACTCTTTACCAGACGACAAAATTTTAGACTGGTCCATATTGAAAGCATTTGCAGGCGACATTTTAAATATGGTACAGAGGATAGAAACTTCTATCAGAAAGGGTAGAAAAACATCGTGGGAAAAGGAGAAAATGCTGGTTACCAGCATTTTCTCCTTTTCTCTCGATGTTTTCAAAAGTTTTCTACGTCAGGGTCGATAAAATTCGAGACTGTGATAAAAGGCTTGAAACAATAGCGCTTGAACTAGTTTATGTAAATATAAAGTATGGATTTGTATCATATATGTATAGAGGCCTATTCAACAACTGTAAAGCTATGTGCAGAGTTTCACGCCGCTACATAGCCAATATTGGATAGATCTTGATCAAAACGTGTTAACCCTAACCTGATAAATGAAATGAAACTTTCAAGCCGATAATAAAAACTTAAATGTTATTATTTCAAAGACATGTTTTTGGCGCAAATACCTCTGTATCGGACAGTGTAGATCGAAGATCAGACTGCACATTCTGATCTTAATCTACACTTTCCGCAAAAGATCTCTTGAGCCGCGCTTAGCAGCCCTAAGGGTAAAGAATCCGACATGTATATAGGTCATTCCGCATGGGTATTATACTCTACCCGTCCACCATGTTTGTTTACATTGGTTGCTAGGTAAAAATCCATTTCGCGTACTCTTTCGAATCGCTTTTGAAAATTAACTTAAAAAGAGCAACGGGTCAATATTTGGGGTGATACACAACTAAGGGGAATTGGTTTTCATTTTTCTTTTATTCGATTCGTAACTTGATGACGAAAACTTTAGGTTTGTTGTTCGAAACGAAAGAGATTGCAGACGAGAAATGAAATATGGAAAATCAAATACTGTAGGATTCGTCTTTGAGAGAGTAGAAAACATTGAAAGAAAAGGAGATAGCTGTATTTTGACCTGTTTCCAAAACAGGGGGCCTGCATGGCTCAGTGGTAAAGTATTGGACTCGTGACCTGGAGGTCCTGGGATTGTCCTTCACTGGATCCACTGGTTTTTTCGCGGGTGTTGCCTTGGGCAAGACACTTCAGAGTCCTAGCCTAGAACTGGAGAAACCCAGGAAATAAATGTATATGCGACCTGTTCCCATGATGTAACCGGGAAAAAATGTTGAAAGCGGCGTAACACCATTCGATCAATCTTTCCCAAACAATGTTTTCAAAGACCTCTCTCACGTGATTAAATTGTAAGCGCACGGAATCGACTCTTTACCACGCAATCCTGAGAAACCTAAGAAAAATGATCGAAATTGCAGATCTATAACTTTACTCTTTATCAAACGACAAAACTCGAGACCACTCCAAGCTGAAAGCATTTGCAGACGACAAATTAAATGTGACTCAAATATTGAAATTTGTTTTGTGGAGGGATAGAGAAAAAAAGGTGGGAAATAAAGCCACTGGCTGCTTTCCCACAAAACCGTGATCATTGTAGTGGTGAGCGGTGAGAGAGGAATGAATCCAGTCGCAATGACTACCATCAATCCTCGGAAAGAAATTGGCCGAGGTGGGGATTCGAACCAGCCACTCCCAATGTTCAAGTCTTACAGGTAGGCCAACGCTACTTACTGCGCAACCGGGATTCGGTCATCTATAAAAGCCATCGGACTCGTTTTGGGCAGTGACAGAGTTTGAAGGTTTCAAACATTTCACGTGTGATTTCAGAATTTTCCCAATAACCGTCACAGGTGACAGATCAAGGCATACAAATTTAACCTTTACCACACAATCCCGAGTTTTAATGACCCTGACAGGGATGGCTTTTGAATACATTGTGAGAAAAGGAGAAAATGCTGGTAACCAGCATTTTCTCCTTTTCCCACGTTTTCAGTTTTTCCAATTTTCTAATAACATTTTTTTTGTCGTCTGCAGATGCTGTCTAAAATTTCGTCGTTTGGCAAAAAGTTGACGCTTACATTACTTACGACTTTCTATCCCAACCAACCACCGTCCACCAGACACGTTTTGAAACCATTGTGGGCAAAGGAGCAAAATTCTTGTTACAAACAAGTCTTGCTCTCTGTAATTTTACTAGGAAAATATCCTTTCAGTCAAATATTTGTCCTTTTGGCAGAGTTCCTTTGTAGTTGTTTATTTATTAATAGCAGGAATGACAGAATTATAAACAAGTACACGCTGAAGGCGTGAATGTGCCTCAAATGATGGAATATATCTCTGAAAGTGTAGAAAACATTGTGGTAGATCTAATAGGAGAAACGCTGCTTCCATACAATTTATTGTCTTCTTTTTCCACAAGGTTTTCAAAGGGCCAGTTCGACAGGATGGTGAAAAACGTAAGCTATTTTGAAATAAAAGGTTGAAAGAAATGCTCTTTTCCTTATGTTTACCATAGTTTTAAGTTTTTGATAGCTAACTAAAAGAACTGGAAATCTTCAGCAGTTCTGTGTGACTAAGTAGCTGTTCCTGTGTGGCTAAATGGTCCTGCATGACTAAGAAGCTCTGTGTGGCTGAATGGTCCTGAATGGCTGACAGGACCTGCATGACTAAGAAGTTTCTGTGGCTGAGTCTGGATGAGTGGATGAGTGGTCCAATGGCTGTGTGCTTTTACATGACTAAGTGGTCCTGTATGGCATAGTGGTCCAGTGTGTTTGAGTGACTGAACTTGACTGAGTAGTCCTGCATGGCAGGGTGGTACTACATGACTGACTGGCCCTGCATTGCATAGTGGTCCTGTGTGGCTGACTGGCCCTGCATGATTAAGTGGTCCAGTGTGTTTGAGTGGCCCTGCATGACATAGTGGTCCAGTGTGGTTGAGTGACCTTGCATGATTAAGTGGTCCAGTGTGATTGAGTGGACCAGCACGATTAAGTCGTCAAGTGTGGTTGAGTGGCCCTGCATAAAGTGGTCTAGTACGGTTGAGTGGCCCTGCATGACAAAGTGGTCCAATGTAGTTGAGTGGCCTTGCATGATTTACTGGACCAGTGTGGTAGAGTGGCCCTGCATGATTAAGTGGTCCAGTGTGGTTGAGTGGCCCTGCATGACAAAGTGGTCCAGTGTACTTGAGTGGCCCTGCATGATTAAGTGGTCCAGTGTTGTTGATTGGCCCTGCATGACATAGTAGTCCAGTGTGATTGAGTGATACGGTATGGCATAGTGGTCCAGTGTGGTTGAGTGATCCCGCATGACATAGTGGTTCAATGTGATTGAGTAGCCCTGCATGACATAGTGGTCCAGTGTGGTTGAGTGGCCTTGCATGATTTAGTGATCCAGTGTGGTTGAGCGGCCCTGCATGACATAGTGGTCCAGTGTGATTGAGTGGCCCTGCATGATTAAGTGGTCTAGTGTGCTTGAGTGGCCCTGCATGATTAAGTGGTCTAGTGTGCTTGAGTGGCCCTGCATGACATGGTGGTCCAGTTTGGTTGAGTGATCCTGCATGACATAGTGGTCTGGTATGGATGAGTGGCCCTGCATGATTAGGTGGTCCAGTATGGTTGAGTGGCCCTGCATGACAGAGTTATCCAGTGTGGTTGAGTGGCCCTGCATGACATGATGGTCCATTGTGATTGAGTGGCCCTGCATGATTAAATGGTACTGTGTGGTTGAATGGTCCTGCATGACAGAGTGGTCCTGAGTGGTTTTGTAGTCCTGCATAACAGAGTGGTCCTGTGTGGTTTTGTGGTCCTGCATGACATAGTCGTCCAGTGTGTTTCAATGGTCCAGCATGATTGAGTGGTCCTACCTGACTGACTGGTCTTGCATAGATGAATGGCTGCATGGCTATGATCATATGTGATTGAGTGGTCCTGCATAGATTGAGTAACTGTGTGACTGAGTGGTCTTGTATGGCTGAGGGGTCCTGTGTGGCTGAGGGGTCCTGTATGACTAAGTTGTCCTGCATGACGAAATGATACTGCACGGCTTATTGATTCTGAAGGGCTAAGACTGAATGACTGAAAGGGGGTCCTGCATGGCTGAGTGGTTGTACATTACTGAGTGGTCCTGCTTAACTAATTGGCCCTGCATTGATGAACAGTTCTATGTGACATAAATGTTCTGCAGAACTGAGTGGTCTTGCACGGCTGAATGGTCCTGAACCCCTGAATGGTCCTGTATGACTAATTGATACTACATGACAGAGTGATCCTAAATCGATAAACAGTCCTGAATGACTTGGTGGTCCTACATGTATATAATGACTCAACTAAGTGGTCCTTTAAACAAGCGGCCTTACAATACTGAGTTCCCCTGCACAAATAAGTGCTTTGCATGGCTGAATAGTCCTGTGTGACTAAGTAGTCCTACATGAATGATTGGTGCTTAATTGCTGAGTGTCCTGCATGACTAGGTGGTCCTGCATGACTGGGAGGTGCTGCATGGCTGGGAGGTACTGCATGGCTGAGATGTACTGCATGGCTGAGAGGTACTGCATGACTGAATGGTCCTGTCATTAAATGATCTCGAGTTGAATGGTCAGGTATGGCTGAATGGTCTTGTGTGACTGAAGAGATCTGTCTGGCTGATTTGATCTGCATGACTACATGATCCTGAATGGCTAAATGTTCCTAAATGATAGTAGTCCTGTATGGCCGAGCATTTCTGTGTGGCTGAATGGTCTTACATAGGTGATTTGTCCTGCATGGCTGAGTGGTTCTTTGTGAGTGGATAGGCCTGCATAGTCCTGTCTGACTGATTGGTCCTGCATGGCTGAGTGGTCCTACATGAATGAGAGACCCTGTGGACTATGGGATCCTGCATGACAGAGTGGCCCTACATGGCCCAGTGGTTGCAAAAAGTTAAATGGTCATGCAAGGTTCAGTGGTCCCTGCATGAATCAAGAGCAAAGGGACCATGATGGTCCTGAATTCCTCTGGTTGGTTTTCACTCAAGAGAGTTGTTATTTGTATGGACATTTTTTGTCAGAATATTGTAATCCATTGAATATCAAACTTCATATCTTCACTAGGATACAAAATTTAAGACTCCTCAAAATTTAAACCATGTCAGACTAAATGGTAAGATCAATAATTTTAAATGGTATTAAATCTTCTGTAATTTGAGCACGAAATGGTTTACTTTCAGTCAGTAGTGAAGTATGTTATAGGATAATCAATCCTATACCAAAAGATCCCAAGTCTTAACAACTCTGAAGAAGAAAGTCTATGAAAACATTGTGGGAAAAGGAGAAAATGCTAGTGAATAGCATTTTCTCCTTTTCCCACAATGTTTTCTACCCTTTGAAAGACACGTTTCATGTTTTAAGTAACACTGAATTTGTTATCAGCAAGTGCTTCCAGTTTGCACAAGTGTTTAATTTTGTCAATGGTAAAGAGTTAAAAGGGAGATAAATAATAATTGGGTAAGTAAAACATGAGTTAATTCCCTCTAACTCCACATTATGGCTCACGAATTAATCCTTTGCTAAACAATTCTACATTCTAACAACCCAGAGGATTGATCGATTAAATGGTGTTTTATGTCAATTTCAACATTATTTCAATCATATCACAGTGACAGCTCACATATTTATATATTTTCCTTGGGTTCACTAGTACTACGCTAGGCTCTGAAGTGTCTTGTCAAAGGACACTCCCATGAAAGACCCGGAGAAAGAAACCTTTTGAACACATGGTGGAAAAAAGGAGATAATAATGGTAACCACTTTGAAAGGCCTCTTCCTCAGGGTTGTTGAAAATCTAGATTGTGTGATATAGAGTTAGTTTGGGTAAAAAAAAATTAGGAATAATACGACACATTATGAAAATTCATTTATGACACTGCATAAATTTTTCTAGAATTTCTAAGAAAAAAGTATATTTCAAAAACAAGTACAAAAACTTGGCTTAACTCCTTCATCATCTTGTTATGTTTAAGTGACAGTTCTCAAAGAAACTCCAAGTATTGTCATAGCCCTGTCATCATCTGAGTTGTTGTTGTGCCAAAACATTTGACATTTTCCAATATACCTGTCACAACTCAAGACATTTAATTCAAACTGGCTAGTAGATACCCATCAGCCCTTCACCAAACAACAAAATTTCAGCCTATTCCAAACTGAAAGCATTTGGGATGACAAAATAAATGTGACTCAAAAATTAACTCTTTACCACATAATCCCGACTTTTAACCACCCTGAGAAAAAAGCCTTTTGAAAACATTGTTGGAAAAGGAGAAAATGCTGGTAACCAGCATTTTCTCCTTTTCCCACATTGTTTTCTACTGTTCCCAAACCAAATTTCAATTTTTCAGTCACAATTAATTTGTCGTCTGCAAGTGCTTTCAATTTGAACCAGTCTATAATTTTGTTGTTTGGTAAAGAGTTAAACACTGTCCTTGCTATGGTAGAAAACACTGTGGGAAAAGGAGAAAAATGCTGTTTAACCCTTAACCACATAATCTAAAATCTTGACGACCCTGAGAAAGAAGTCTTTTGAAAACATTGTGGGGAAAAAGAGGAAATGCTGGTACCCAGCATTTCCTCCTTTTCCCACCATGTTTTTTTACCCTATCAAACCTCATCATTTCATCCACATTTAATTTGTTGCCTGTAAATGCTTCCAATTTGGTCTGGTTACCAGTAATCTCTCTTTTCCCACAACATTTTTTTCACCGTTTCAAAAACAAACCTCATCATTTGATAAACATTTCATTTGTTGTAAGTAACTGCTTTCAATTTGGTCTGGTAACGAGTAATTTCTCCATTTCTCACAATGTATTTTTTCACTCTGTCAAAGACAGATGATGATCATCTGATTTATATTTAATTTGTTGTCTGTAAATGTCCCCAAATTTGGCCTGGTGACCAGCATTTCATCCTTTTGCCACAAACATTTTCATCCATATTTAATCTGTCATTTGTAGTTGCTCTTTGGACTGTCCATCCCATCAGCCAACTCTTTACCAAACAACAAAATTTTAGACTTGTCCAAATTGAAAGCATTTGCAGACGACAAAATAAACGTGACTCAAAATTTGAAACTTGACTTTAGAAGAGTAGAAAACATTGTGGGAAAAGGAGAAAATGCTGGTTACCAGCATTTTCTCCTTTTCCAACAATGTTTTCAGAAGGCTTCTTCATCTGGGTCGTAAAAACCAGGGATTGTTTGGTTAAGGGTTAATCTGGATATGTCATCTACAAATGCCTACAATATGCTATTGAGTTGAACGGAGGTTTTTGCTGCTTTCAACATTATTTCAGTCATATCACAGCAACAGTTCACATATTCATGTCTGTCCGCGGTTTCGCTTGTACTAGGCTAGGACTCTGAAGTGTCTTGCCCATGGAACTCCCACGAAAAACCCAGCATATCCAGTGAGGCTCAAACCAGAAACTCCATGTTATGAGTCCTACACTTTACTACTGAGCCACACAGGACCTTAATTTGGACCAGTCCACTATTTTGTCATCTACTAAAGAGTTGAAGGAAGGAGTGATTGAAAAAAAAATGTAGAGGTATATTTTGGTCCTGTTTAGTTATAAGGAACACAAAAAATCTTCTTCTAATGTAGGAATAACCTCTAACTGCACACCAAGCCTGAAAAGGAAAAAAATATATAGGATGTGATATGAGTTGGCATTTGAGATAAAATTTTTAGAAGAAATGTCATTAAGCGAGCCTTTGGTGAGCTTAAAAACATTTTATCTGTAGATGGGTTTAATAAAGTTTTACCACAAAAGCCAATGAATGTCAGATTCTTTTTATCACATAACTGTGTGGCTCAAGAATTATAGTTTGTGATGCTTAAGAACATAACCCTACATGAAAAATGTGAATTGAAATTTATATCAAGCCTATACACTTCTTGGACACGTAGATTACGGATGAAAAACACTTCCAAAGAATCTTGCTTATAATGATTTTGTTTTGAAACAAAAGATGATAAAACTTGTGACCACTCAGTCACCTCTGAGCACTCAGTCAATGCAGGACGTAGAGAAAATGCTGTTTATAAACATTTTCTTCTTTTCCCTCAAACGGTACCATGAGCGGATTCCGAGATGTTAAGCCATTGAATTAGAAAATGTAAACAATAAAAAGAGCCAAACTCTGTAAAAAGAGGCAAATATGCTGGTTACAAGCATTACTCCGATTCCCACAATGTTTTCTATCCTACCAAAGACAAATCCCCATCGTTTAAGCGACAGCCCTATTCTCCTCTACATATGCATTCACTCCAGTAAAGTTTAAACTCATGTCCATCGGTACATAGTTCAAACTTACTCTTTCAAAGCGTCAACAATTTCCTTGACTCTCGATGGACTACAGCAGATTGCTCGTCTCACCAAACTTTCGTCAAATAGCGCAGACATGTACTTCCGTCCCACACGTTTCAAATCATCCATTCCTACTGCAGCAATTTTCTTGAGCATATCTCTGTAAAATATCAGGAAAAAAAAAAATCACAAAGTGTTGTCAATCCTATCAGCATGGAATTCTAATGGTTACCAAACGACAAAATTTTTTATTTGTCCAAATTGAAAGCATCTGCAGATCACGAAATAAACAAGATTCAAGAATTGAAATTTGTTTTTGAGAAGAATAGGAAACATTGTGTGAAAAGCAGAAAATGCTGGTTCCTTTACCCACTATATTTTCAAAGGATTTTTTCTCTACTTTCATTTAAATTTGGATTTGTGCGATAAAAGGTTATATGATCCAGGCTAGGGGATGAAACTCTATGATGTTTCAACTATTAAACAATATTTTAACAATAGCTTTTACAAAAATTGTGGTAAAAAGAGAAAATGCTGGTAACCAGCATTTTCTCCCTTTTCAAAAATGTTTCCTACTCTTTCAACTCAATAAATCATTTGAAGCACAAGTAATATGTTGTCAGCAAATCCTTTCAATATGGTAAATAACGAAATATTGTCATCTAGCAAAGACTTCATCTATGTGGAGGGGGGGTGGGGTTAATGATTATTCACCATTTGCAAGATGTACATAAAACTTGTACTACTTTAGCAGAAATAATCTAGAAAGATAACATATAGCTGCGTAAGCAGACAGATGAACTGACAAACTTTTATTTTAGTACACGCTAACCTCCAAGCACCCCATCTGTTGTGGGGGAGGAAAGTATCCCTATTCATGTTACACCACAAGCAAACTTGTGCTATTTTAGCAATAAAACACTCTTGCAAGAATACTTACTTGTTATACGTATGTGGAACTTCTTTATAGTATGACAACAGCGACTGCCTGCTGACATCTGGAACTGTTTTTTCTTTCTCAATGGTTTCAAAAGTCAGACTACTTTTAGCCGCTTCTAATTCAATTTCCTTCAGTTCCGAGTCCCCGTTCACGAACCCCATCTAAAAAAACAAAACATCAAAATTTATTTGTTGATCTAGGATAAAACCTTGTTATTAGCAGTTGAACTTATCTCCTTTTCCTATAATGTTTTGGATATCATTTTAAAAAAGGACATTTTCTCCCTTTTCTTAACGCTCTACAAAATTCTTTACTTGTCCAAACTGAAAACATTGGCAGACAAAAAACTGACTTAGTTTCATTAGTGTACTTTGTAAATTGCATAGTTTTGAATTTATCTACTTACCACAATGTTTTTGGCCTCCCTGAAAGCGCTGGCCACATGTGTAGACCTTGCCAGTATAAAGTATAACATCCCTGTCTCAGGTCTAACTTGCATACTACAAATAAAATTGAGATTCATTGATTGTATGGTATTTCATACCATTTTTACCATTGTTTCAGTTATGGCATGGCAGCTAGTGCACCTATCCATGCTTTCCTAGAGTTTCTTTAACAAGTATTTGAACAATTTTCTTTCCAAGCCCGCAGCTGCTTTTCCACAACACAATCAGTGGTGAGAGGAATGAATCCCATCACAATGACTATCATCAATCCCCCGAGAGAAATTGGCTGAGGTGGGGATTCAAACCAGCGTACCCCTGGTTTCATCTCCTGTGGGTTACTGGCATAGGTAACGGACTTGGCAAACAAAACAGTCATTAATACATGTACCTAGAGTGCTTTGCAAAAGTAAAGTTGCTTTTGCTGGTAATTTAGATTAAAACCAGGATCCGTATTTCCCAAACATTCTCAAGAACATTCTTAGTCTTATTCTCCAGATTTTTCCAAATATGAAAGTAACACACCTTCTGATTGGCTAAACCATTTGGTTTAGCCAATCAGAACT
Source organism: Hippopus hippopus (assembly GCA_946811185.2). Taxonomy (NCBI): domain Eukaryota; kingdom Metazoa; phylum Mollusca; class Bivalvia; order Cardiida; family Cardiidae; genus Hippopus; species Hippopus hippopus. The sequence goes on along the minus strand of OX328098.1, from coordinate 74,783,651 downwards.
TGTGTTACTTTCAAACTTGGAAAGTCTTGCATAATAAGACACAGAACGTTCTAGAGAATGGTTGGTAAGTACGGACCCCGATTACCTTTTGTGGACAGTTTAGGTCAAGATCACACTTCACAGAACATGCAGTCTGATCCTGACTTTACTCTGTCTCCTTTCAAAATACCCTTGCAAATACATCCCTGATACTATTGCAATGTTGGATCTAGGATTAAAAAGAGTCATTTGATTTATTTATCCCATCCAAGAGGTAATTCTTTACTTATAACACAAAAAAATCTTAGCCTTGTCTAAATTGACTGCATTCTCGGACAGCAAATTGAATGAGGCTCAAATAATGAGATTTGCCTTTGACAGGGTAGAAAACATTGTGGAAAAAGGAGAAAATGCTGTTTACCAGCATGTTTTCCTTTTCCAGCAATATTCCAAAAGCCTTCTCCGTCTAGGTCTTACAGCTCAGGATCTTGTAGTATGGGTCATAGGGTAGAAAATATTAGGGGAAAAAGAGAAACAAGAGGGCCATGATGGCCCTGGATCGCTCACCTGAGTCAATAGGCAAAATTCACTCCATGTGCATAATTCAATTTCTGACCAATTGTCAGGTCGATTGAGCTTAAAATGTGGCCTCTAGAGCGTCTACAAGAAATTTCCGTTAGTTGACCGAGTATCCTAATTTATCACCCCACGTGACCCAATTTAGAACTCATCAAAAAATTTATCAAGACAAACATTCTGAACAGTTTTCAAGTTAACTGAGCAATAAATGTGGCCTCTAGAGTGCCCCCAAGGTATTTCTTAAATTTGACCAAGTGACCTAGTTTATGACCCCAGGTGACCCTATTTCAAACTCACCCAGTATTTCATCAAGACAAACATTCTGACCAATTTCAAAGTCAATTGAGCAAGAAATGTGGCCTCTAGAGTGCCCACAAGGTATTTCTTTAATTTGACCTAGTGACCTAATTAATGATCCCAGGTGACCCAAATCCAAACCCATTCGGGATTTTATCAAGACAAACATTCTGACCAAATTTCAGGTCATTTGAGCACAAACTGTAGCCTCTAGAGTGCCCACAAGGTATTTCTTTAATTTGACTTAGTGACCTAGTTTATGACCCCAGGAGACCCTATTTCAAACTCATCCGATATTTCATCAAGACAAACATTTTGACCAATTTTCAAGTCAATTGAGCAAGAACTGTAGCCACTAGAGTGCCCTCAAGGTATTTCTTTAATTTGACCTAGTGACCTAATTAATAATCACAGGTGGCCCAATTTTAAACTCATCCTAGATTTCATCAAGACAAATATTTTAGCCAATTTTCAAATCAGTTGAACAATAAATGTGGCCTTTAGAGTGCCCACAAGGTATTTCTTTAATTTGACCTAGTGACCTAATTTAAGACCCAACAAGACCCAAATTCAGACTCATTTGAAATTTTATCAAGACAAACATTCTGACCAATTTTCAAGTCAATTGAGCACAAACTGGCCTCTAGAGTGCCCACAAGGTATTTCTTTAATTTGACCTAGTGACCTAATTAATGATCCCAGGTGACCCAAATCCAAACCCATTCAAGATTTTATCAGGACAAACATTCTGACCAAATTTCAAGTCATTTCAGCAAAAACTGTAGCCTCTAGAGTGCCCACAAGGTATTTCTTTAACTTGACTTAGTGACCTAGTTTATGACCCCAGGTGACCCTATTTCAAACTCATCCGATATTTCATCAAGACAAACATTTTGACCAATTTTCAAGTCAACTGAGCAAGAAATGTAGCCGCTAGAGTGCCCTCAAGGTATTTCTTTTAAACTAGTGACCTAGATTATGACCCGAGGTGACCCAATTTTGAACTCATCCTAGATTTTATCAAGACAAATATTTTAACCAATTTTCAAATCAGTTGAACAATAAATGTGGCCTCTAGAGTGCCCACAAGTTATTTCTTTAATTTGACCTAGTGACCTAATTTAAGACCCCACATGACCCAAATTCAGACTCATGTGAAATTTTATCAAGACAAACATTCTGACCAATTTCCAAGTCAATTGAGCAAAAAATGTGACCTCTAGAGTGCCCACAAGGTATTTCTTTAATTTGACCTAGTGACCTAGTTTATGATCCCAGGTGACCCAAATCCAAACTCATCCGAGTTTTATCAAGACAAACATTCTGACCAAATTTCAGGTCATTTGAGCTATAAATGTGGCCTCTAGAGTGCCCACAAGGTATTACTTTAATTTGACTTAGTGACCTAGTTTATGACCCCAGGTGACTCAATTTCGAACTGACTGAACACATTGTGCTCAGGTGGGCTAACAAACTAAGAACAGATTCACTACATACCAAATAACAAAGCTCTATGCCTTCCAGTTTTAGAAAAGAAGAATTTTAAGTTTTCCTTCTTTGTTCCTTTGTTCGAACTTGTGACCCCTGGGGCGGGGCCAGTTTTGACCCCAGGGGCATCATATGAACAAATGTGGTAGAGGTCCACTAGGAGATGCTACATACCAAATATCAAAGCTCTACGCCTTCCAGTTTCAGAGAAGAAGATTTTCAAAGATTTTGCTATTTTTTTCCTTTCTGTTGCCATGGCAACCAGAGTTATTGGTGGAATTCAATCTCTTGAAGAACTTTGGTAGAGCTTCACCCAAGGAACATCCCTGCCAAGTTTCATCAAGATTGGCCCAGTGGTTTAGGAGGAGAAGATGTTTAAAAAATTGTGGACAGACGGACAGATCGACGCCGGACAACGACCGATCACAATACCTCACCTTAGCACTTCATGCTCAGGTGAGCTAAAAATGGTAACCAGCATTTCCTCCTTTTTCCGATAAGGTTTTAAAAAACCCTTTTCCAAAGGGTAAATTCAAGAGGTAAAAAATAAAGGACTCTTAACAACAAACCTATAATGGTAAGAGAGCCCAAGACCCCTAATTTGACGCCACATGGGTCCTTCCAGCTGAGTGAGATACTGAATGTAGACCTGAATAGCTGCGAGATCTTCGTGCAGGTAAGACGTAACACTAGGACACGCCTGAAAAAATATAATGTTGCTGTTTATTGATGAATATGTCAAATACTAAACAAATGAAAATCGAAATTGATGTTTACTCTATGTTGAGTCACTAGTGTTTAAAACTTTACCACACTGTCTCAAGTTTTAACACACCTGAGTAAGAAGCCTATTGAAAACATTGTTGGGAATGGTAATCAGCATTTTCTCCTTTTCCTACAATCTTTCCTTCACTACGTAAGACAGCAATCATTAATTGATATCATCTGCAAATACTTTCAGTTAGGTTGAGTCTTAAACTTTGTCCTTTAATAAAACCTTAATCAATAAAAATACACCTTGACATTCATGTTTTGTGTCACTGTGTATAAGTATAACCCATTCACATACAATCCAAGTTTTAACGACCCTTTGGAATAAGCCTATTGAAAACACGGGGGGGGGGGGGGGGGGGGGGATGCTGGTAACCAGCAACTTCTCCTTTTCCATTTCCTTTTCTATCGTATTACAGAAAAATCCTACCCTTAGGAAGAAGCCCTTTGAAAACATTGTGGGAAAAGGAGAAAAAGTTGGTAACCAGCATTTCCCCCTTCACCCACAATATCTGATCAATTCAATATTCAATTTATCTCTTTACCAGGTTCAGATTTTAGACTGTTCCAAATTGAAAGCATTACTTCCAATTTGGAGCAGTCTAAAATTTTGTCACTCTATAAAGAGTTTTAATTCCATGTTCATAATCATTTCAGTTATATTGCAGCAACAAGTATACCTATCCATGGTTTCCTGGACTTTCTTTTACCATTACTCTGCATTACATTCTTTCCAAGCCTTACAAAGACAGGTTTATATGCCGTACTAAAAGTTACAATGAAGTTGTTGTCTGCAAGTACTTTCAATTTGATCGACTTTTAAATATGAGTCATGCTCTGTGAAAAGGGGGTTTAATACATCTGCAAAAAGCACCAACCCAGACTGACCAATGTAGACACTCTTTGTACATGTATCTATCTGGTAAATTTCCTGCATGACCAAGGACATTTTATCTCAAGATTCAGCTGTTTGTTAGACATGGATTATGTGGATCCATAATTATGTGATGACCTGCTTGGTACAATGCATCACAGCAATGCATTAAATCCCCTTTTGCCACAGCATGGCTCGTTTATTGTTCGGAACATAGAAAACTTTACCTGTATCAGATAGGAAGATTCTACAGAGCCGACGCCCACTATCACAGACTTGTTCTTGCATTGTGACAGAGGGACAAGATAGTCGTATGTCTTCTTCATCGCCACACTGCAAGTTAGAAAAGAGGTTTGTTTGTTTGTTTGGCTTTTAACTCATTATCAAACAACAGAATTTTGGCCTCGACCAAATTTAAAGCATTTGCAGAAGACAAAATAACGGTAGCTCAAATGATGATTTTTGTCTTTGATAAGGTAGAAAACATTGTGGGAAAGGGAGAAAATGGTGGTAAACAGTATTTTCTCCTTTTCCCACAATGTTTTCAAAAGCCTTCTTCTTCAGGGTTGTCAAAAGTCAGGATTGTGGGTTAAGGCATTAGTAAAAGCCCCAGTAGTGTCAGCCCTACCAGGTAACTCAATGGTTAGCTTATCCGACTCGTGACCTGGAGGTTTTGGGTTCGATACCTGGTTTCGGCGAACTTTCTTTCCGGCGATTTTTCACCTCTCACCTCTAATGTATATGAGAAAAGTAGTCAGAGGCTTTTGGAAAGGAAGTTGCGTCAGTACTGGTGTGAGAAAGCCGGGAAACATGTTACTGACCGCCATGATATAACCTTAGCTGTTAAAATGATGTTAAACTCCAATACACACCAAACAAACCCAATAGTGGCAAAAAGTAAGCAATGAATGTTTCAAAATGTATTTAGATTTAGATCATACCATTTAAAAGTATGGAAATTATTGTGTAGATAACAATCTGTTATTGCATGGTTGGTTCAAGTGTTATTCCCTGGAAGAAAAAAATGAATCTTAAAACTAATTCAAAAGTTGCAAGGTTGCTCTATCTTTTGTTTACTTTTAAGTGATTTTAAAATTCATTTTCCTGCCTGCGACTAGCACTTGGACTGACTGTTGAGTAACAGTTTGCCATCTTCACAATAATTTCCATACTTTTAAATGGTATGAAATATATCTAGATACATTTTAACACCCTCATTGTTTACTTTTGCCAGCTATTGTGACTTAAAACAAGCCCATGTTTAACAATCCTGTGGGAAATGGCTTTTGAAAACATAGTGGGAAAAGGAGAAAATGCTGGTAACCTGCATTTTCTCTTTTTCCCCACCATGTTTTCTGCCCTATCAATGACAGATATCATTGTTTGAGCTACATTTAATTTGTTGTCTTCAAGTGCTTTCAATTTGGTACAGTCCAAAATTTTTCTCATTTGGTGAAGAATTAAAAACAAAGGCTGTTGTGGTAAATGGTTGAACATAACAAACCTCCTACCTTTTATTTAAAGATTTGACACTGTCGGGTACCAGCTTTAGCCAAACTTCATGTGGCTGGTTCCCGTTTAATGTCAGCTGGGCAACATCAGCAGCCATGTGTACTGTAAGGTTATCTGGACTTGTGAGCAAGGCCCGTAACTCTTTCATTTCTTCAACAACCTATAAAAAGGGGCAGACCTGAATTAACCTTTCACCTTTACAATCCTGGGTTTTAATGACCCCTAAGAAAAAGGACTTTTGAAAAAAACTGTGGCAAAAGGAGAAAAAAAAACAGTTTACCATATTCTCCTTAATTCACAATGTATTCAAAAGCCCCTGAAATTCTCAATAATACACAATAGAATCAATCTAATCAATTTAGTGATAAGAGTTCTCGAGCTGGACCACTTTCAAATCAAGAGTCGAAGGCTGATTTCTCTGCATGTTCTCCAAAACATTCCTATTTCTGCCTACTTTCCCACATAATAATTGTCCAAACAATGATCAGCAGTCAGACAGGAAGGAATTCTGTTCCAACTCGAGCAACGCATGCAGGTGCCAAGATTTAGTTTTGGCTGCAGCTGCTTTGAGTGAAAATTACAAGTCAAAAAGGGGGCATAACTGTGTCAAATATATTTTGATGGTTATCTACCTCTGTTGTATGAGTTCCCCTTTTGAATGAATAAGTAAAATGTTTATGCGGCATCAACAGCTCTCTTTTCATTTAGCTTGCATGTATGTATTGAAAGATAATAAAGTGCAATTTTTGTGCTAAAAAGGTCTGAATATAACGATAAAAGTAAAAAGTTTTAAATTAAGAAGGGCTATGTGTAATCTTGAAATACATAAAAGACATTGTTGAGTGACAAGGCAACTTTCTCCTTTTGATACTAAAAAACTAGACCAAGTTTGAAGTAAACATCTTCATTATTGACAGAAATACTATAAAATAGAAAAGTTTTTGCATCATGCGGACATCAACAACGACACTAGGGCTACGATAATACCTCGATGGTTTCTTAAAAAACAGCCGAGGTAGAACTATCATCAATCCCCCCCTTCCCCCCAAAAAAAGTATAAAGCAACACTCACGGCTTTCGGTTCTGATTCCAGTCTTTTTAGCAAGCTCTCTAAAAATTTTCCTTGCCTCAGCATACTGTTGACTTGATGGTTACAGTCTGAAATATAACAAAGATTGTCATTTAGAATATTCAAACCTTAACCCTTTACAACGAAGACCCTGAGAATGAGAGTTTTTGAAAATGTGGTGGGAAAAGGAGAAAATGCTGGTAACCAGCATTTTCTCCTTTTCTCACCACATTTTCTATCGATACAATGATAAATTCTCAAAGTGAGCTACATTTAATTTATCCTTTGCAAGTGCTTTGAATTTGTAAAAGTCCAAAACTTTGTTGTTTGGTAAAAGGCTAAAGACATGGAGATTTCCCTACACAAAATGGAAAGTTTTGTTTATCACTGTTTCAACATTATTTCACAAATGTCACAGCCACATGTTCATGTATGTCCTGGATTTAATTTATTCTAGGCTAGGGCCCTGAAGTGATTTAACGACATTCAAACGAAAAACCCACTGGTTTGAATCCCAAAGCTAGGCAAATATCTTTTCAAGGACTGGATGATTGTCATTGCGACAGGATTCATTCCTCTCTCATTGCCTATCATTGTTTCGAGTATCTTTACGTAGGAAAGCAAACTGTGGCCATTGAAGAACATTGTGAAGAGTACTGGTAAAAAGATATTCTAGGAAAGCATGAATAGTTGCATTGACCACCGCTTTACAACTAAAATAATGATAAAAGGGAGTTTAAATACATCTGCAAAAAAAAAGAAAAGACCCATGTCAGCCTGCAAAATCTGTGCTGTCTACCTTGAATCGAAACTTTTTTTATGTTTTGTGCTTGTCCAAAGACCATTCTACCACAGGATTCAGTTGATTATTAGACAAAATGTATTTCACAGATCCATAATCATATGATAACTCCCTTGGTATAATGCATCCTGGGCATCCAATAAACTCTTGCCAGAGCACCGCTCATTGTATGTTTATTTAATCATTTGAGCCATGCTCTGTGAAAAGGGGGCTTAACGCATCTGCGAAAAGTATCGACCCAGGTCAGCCTGCGCAGTCCTCGCAGGCTGACCTGGGCCGAAACTTTTCGCTGTTGGTCAATTTTATGTATGCCAAAGGACCAGTCTACCTTGTGATTAAGTGTGTTGACTGAACAAAAAAGGATATTATGGATCCATAAGAATGTGATGGCTTGCTTGGTACCATGGATCACGGAGATGCATTAAGCCCACTTTTGCCAGAGCGTGGCTCATTTATTTATTTCATTCAGCACTGAACATACATAATATGGTTTTAACAGACACAACATATTCAAATAAAAAGTCAAATATGGTGGAAATGCATAGAACCATATCAGGCACATCAACGCCAAGGATATCACAAAAAAGGGAAAGGATCCCTTATTTCCACTGTGCTCTTTAAGTGTTGATGGTCCGACATGGAGAGACATGGGAATAAAATATTTCAAAAGACAAACATTTTGATATATGTTTAACGCATTAATTAATGACGCAGCATGTTTCCAATCACAAAGTATAACTTTTACCTGGAGTAAAGAGGATACTTCTAAGTAACACAGTCATCACAGAGTTTCCTTTTTGTTTATATTTGTTGATGTTATTGTTCATACGTTTTGTAACCACCTTCAATCTGTCAGCTTCAAACTTGGTTTGGTATAAAATCTCTCGTAACAAATTCACACCCTTTTCATATTTCTCTTTTTCAACCTGGAAAAAAGAAAGTAAAATTATGAAATATGGCCAATTATCCAATCATTCTGCATTCTTACCACTCTGAGGAACACTACTTTTGAAAACTAGAGCTATCACTAAATGTGATCATACCCCCCCCCCACCCCCACCAGCTCCTTGTCACAAAACAGGTCTTTGTCACAGAATGCAGAATGGTTTAGTACAAAAGGAAGAGTTGAAAAAAGTTCAAGGGGAGATAATTCCGCAACAAATCGCAGCAGGGCCATGGAAATTGCACATGCACAACTTCATATATATAGGAACACTGTGTGTAAATTTGAGTTCAGTACACTGTGTGTAAATTTGAGTTCAGTACCTGAAAAACTGTGGGAGTATTTTGCCAGACAAATTTGTGTCTATGGACAGACAGACGGACGGACGGACGGACGGCCGTACGGCCGTACGGACGGACAGACAGCCATGGCGATTCCAGTATACCCCCTTCCACTTTGTTGTGGGGGGTATAATAATGTGGTAAAAGGAGAAAATGCTGGTTACTAACATTTTCTCTTTTTGCCACAATGTTTTCTACCCTTTCTTAACGCTTAACCAAACAATCCTTGGTTTACTTCCCTGAGGAAGTTGGCTTTTAAAAAACATCATTGCATCTGTAGAAGATGTGGGTAAGCGATTTCTATCAATATGTAAAAATTGCGACGATTTCCATGATATAAACATTTCCTGTTTTACAGTACACATGTATAAATCATGAAGTTCAATCAAGAAAAATATTTTTGATTGTGCACAATAACAAAACAATTTTCCTCGGCATAGTACCTGCATCTGCAACATGACAATTTGTGGAAAACTTCCACAGCTGAACTTTCTGCCTTTCTCTCCCAGACAAGCCTCTGTTGATAATGTGTCGGCTTCCAGAAGGGAGATAACTTCTTCATGAGGAACTATCACTGAAATAAAGAAAGAGGTTACTTACATAAAAATGTAAGTTTAGAAAGCTTATTTGTTGCATGTTTAAATGCCATTTCCAACATTATTTCAGTGATATCATGGCAGCTAGTGCACCTATCCATGCTTTTCTGGAGGTTCTTTTACCAGTACTTTGCACAATATTCTTCATAAGTCACTGACTGTTTTCCTACTTAACCATCTTCCGAACAATGATCAGCAAATGACAGGGTAATAAATTCCGTCCAAACGAATATCATCAATCTTTAGAAAAAAATTGGTCAACCTGGTTTGCTAATACGGCCCCAAAATCTTGAACCTACATCTCCACTAAAGGTAACAGAAATTTGTTTTTAAGGCTTTGTAGCAGCCAAAAGTAAACAATGTGGGTGATAAAATTAAACATTCAAACCTTTCACTCTCAGCATTATTCTGCATCCTCAGCAGAATATTACAGCCTTAGAGTCATTATTTGCCTTGAAAAAAACTTCAAAAGATTGATTTTTTGTTTTGTTTTGGACAGAAATACTGTCTGCCTGTTACACAGTGTCGTAGTACAGGTTTATTCATTAAACCAACCATTATGGTAAAAGATCTAATCTTTATATAGAAGTGCTCTTTCCAATGTGCTTGGAAAGGATAGGGTTAAAAATATGGAAATTATTGTGAAGATAACAATCTGTTTAATGTTTTGTCAATCCAGGTATTAGAATAATAAATTTTTAGGAAGTAAAAAGTAAACCAAACTTAGAGTTACATGGCAACTTTTGACCAAGTTTTATAAATCATTTTTCTGCCTGTGACTAACACCTGGACCAACCGTGCAATAACAGACTGTCATCTTCACAATCATTTTTCATACTTTTAAATGGTATGGTCTAAATTTCAATGTATTTTGAATCCAGCATTGTTTACTTTTGGCTGCCACTTGGCCTTTAAGGAACAAGTTACAAATCAATTGCCTTACCCCCATCTCTTTCTATAGATGTCTCAAAAATCACTTCACAAAATAAGGGGAGGTAATACTTCAAGTTCTGTGGTATACATGATGAATCTAGTAACACATCATACTGAAAAGATCCCAAAAATAGATTTCTTTAACCCATTACCATACATCCAGAGTTTTAACAACCTTGATGAAGAATTCCTTAGAAAACATTGCGGGAAAAGAAGAAAATGCTGGTTACCAGCATTTTCTCCTTTTCCCACAATGTTTTCTATTCTTTAAGGACACTTTCCATTATCTGAGCCAAACCCTTTCCTGAGCAAAATATTTTAGACTCCACCAAATTCAAAACATCTACATACAACTTAAAATTTGGTACAAATGAACAAAAGTCCTGAGAGAGAATACATGAGAAAAGGAGATAACGCTGGTTCGGAACATTTTCTCCTTTTCTCAATATGTTTTCGGAAAAAGTCTTCTCCATTAGGCCCATTTCACCTTGGATTGTGTAGTATGGGGTTAACATAAGTCTTTAGAAGTATAAAAAATACTGTGAGACAACAAGCCTAGTACTGGTGAAACCCATGATTATGTGAGCTGTTGCTGTGATATGACTGAAATAATGTTAAAATCAATCAATCAATCAATCAATCAAAACAAATTTACTCTTTTCCATACTAAAAGTACTGGAAGATGACATCAATGCGACTTAAAAGAGGATTTGGGTATTCAAAAAGTAGAAACATTGTTAAACAAGAGCAGCAAATTGTCGCAAGATACGCCTGTCCCACGGCCAGTTGTCGAGGGGGTATAATAATCGTAAAGGGCAGGTAGTGCAACAAACATGTTTACCAAGTCTCAAGTTAATTTGACTTGAAGTGACAAAGTTCCATTCCGGACAACCAAGAAATACTGTAAAAATGAAGATCAAAGTGGAATTACTCAAAATCTGTACTAGGTAGAGTTATTATTCTTGCGCACTGTACTCCGTAATATTGCAACAAACATGCATACCAAGTTTGAAGTCACTCTGACGTGAGATGACAAAGTTATATTCCGGACAAGCACTAAATGCCGTAAAAAAAAAAAACGATCAAAGGGAAATAACTCAAAACTCATGCTAGGAAGAGTTATGGTTCTTGCGCACTGCACTCCGTAAATTTTCAACAATCATGCATAGGTAGAGTTATGCTTCTTTCGCACTGCACTCCGTATTATTGCAACAAACACAAATGCCAAGTTTCAAGTCATTCGGACTGGAGATGACAAAGTTATGCTCCGGACAAGCAGAAAATACTGTAAAAATGACGATCAAAGGGAAATAACTCAAAGACAGCACAAGGTAGAGTTATGGTTCTTTCGCACTGCACTCCATATTATTGCAACAAACACAAATGCCAAGTTTCAAGTCAATCGGACTGGAGATGACAAAGTTATGCTCCGGACAAGCAGAAAATGCTGTAAAAATGACGATCAAAGGGAAATAACTCAAACAGCACGAGGTAGAGTTATGGTTCTTTTGCACTACACTCCGTATTATTGCAACAAACACAAATGCCAAGTTTCAAGTCGATCGGACTGGAGATAACAAAGTTATGCTCCGGACAAGCAGAAAATGCTGTAAAAATGACAATCAAAGGGAAATAACTCAAAGACAGAAAGAGGTAGAGTTATGCTTCTTTCGCACTGCACTCCGTATTATTGCAACAAACACAAATACCAAGCTTCAAGTCAATCGGACTAGAGATGACAAAGTTATGCTCTGGAAAAGCAGAAAATGCTGTAAAAATGACAATCAAAGGGAAATAACTCAAAGACAGCACGAGATAGAGTTATGGTTCTTTCGCACTGCACTCCATATTATTGGAACAAACACAAATGCCAAGTTTCAAGTCAATCGGACTGAAGATGACAAAGTTATGCTCCGGACAAGCAGAAAATGCTGTAAAAATGACGATCAAAGGGAAATAACTCAAAGACAGCATGAGGTAGAGTTATGGTTCTTTCGCACTGCACTTCGTATTATTGCAACAAACACACATGCCAAGTTTCAAGTCAATTGGACTGGAGACGACAAAGTTATGCTCCAGAAAAAGAACTGGACGCCGCCTGCCCACCCGCCCGCCATGGGTGATCCCATAATACGTCCCGTCTTCGACGGGCGTATAATAACTCAAAAATTAAGCAAGCAAGAGTTACTATTCATGTGCACTGCAATTCCCCTTGATGAGATCTATCCACCCATGAAATTTGATAACCGTAGCTAGTATAGTTTTGGAGATATGCTCCGGACAAAATTCAAGTATGAAAAAATACAAAAGGCAATAACTCAAAAATTAAGCAAGCAAGAGTTATGATTCATTTGCACTGCACTCCCCCTTAATGAGATCTATCCACCCATGAAGTTTCATAACCGTAGCTAGTATAGTTTTGGAGATATGCTCCGGACAAAATTCAAGTATGAAAAACAACAGAGGGCAATAACTCAAAAAATAAGCAAGTGAGAGTTATGATTCCTGTGCACTGCACTCCGCCTTGGTGAGATCTATCCGACCATGAAATTTCATAACCGTAGCTAGCATAGTTTTGGAGATATGCTCCGGACAAAGAATGGGGACGCCGCCCGCCATTCTGCCCGCCCGCCCGCCACAGGTGATCCCATAATACGTCCCGTCTTCGACGGGCATATAAAAAAAAAAAAAAGGAGAAAATGCTGATAACCGGCCTTTTCTCTATTTCAAACTTTGCTTTTAAGAGCACTTCTGCCTCAGGGTCCTTAAAATGAGAGATTCTTTGGTAAAGGGTTAGAAGTTTGTTCAAACCTGGACAAAATTTGTGTGGATATCATCAAGCTGAAACCTAAATAAAATTTTATCCAGTTTAAAGGCTTGGTTTTGCTTCACTGCGGAGATGTCAGGACTTCCTCTATTGCAGCTTGGAATTATGGGATGGAAATTGATGGAGGCCACATCTGGTACGTTAACGCTGGTGAGCATGGAATCTGGGGGTGGTTTCTGTAAAAGATTTAATTCATTGCAGAGAACTTTTTTGCATATTACAGAACATATTTTGGAAAATATCATGTCAAAAGGTGAAACTGCTAATGATGAGCAATTTTCACTTTTGTCACGGAGTTTTCTTAATTATACTGTCATTTACTAAGCCATTACCACACAACACAGTTTTAAAGTTGTCAAAATTGAAAGCATTTACATTCAACACGGCCAACATGGCTTAAATCAAATTTTTATCAAGGATTTTAATATTTTTATACAATCAACGCTATCTCTCATCTACATATTTAAAATAGAAAACTTTCAAAATATTGTCATATATCATAAATAACAAATAATATGAAAATAGGCAAAGCCTAGAAACGGGCGAAAGAGATTTTTTTTTTCTCAGATATATTCAATCATAATCCGTACAACAACAAATCTGTGCAGATACGTTTATTTGACATTGCCCAGCAAATTTTTGATAGCAGTAGATATCTGCTGCCTTAACTCTACCATACGGCAAATTCTACTCTCTTCTAAATTGAAAACTTCTGCAGAAAACATTCAAGTTCCTCCTAAATTACTGGTGTAATTGAAACAATGTTGAGAGCAGCGTTAAACACCATAAAATCATACATCCACCCCTCAGTTCATTAATCCAACTAGAGGCCCTTGAGGGCCTGAAATCACTCTACTGGCAGTAATTTTCCTTTTTCCTTTTTTGCTAGCATACATTATGAATTCATGATGCAAAAAGAAAAAAGACAACAAAAAAGGGGGATGTTCTTGCAATTTGGCTTGAATCCACTTAGACAGCATAAGTAGGCATGGTGAATTGAACAAACAGTGGAAAAAAAAAGAAGTGCTATTTCTCAAAACTAATTGTTTGGAATCCAGCCAGATTTGATTGGGTTTCAGTATGCCTTGTACAAAACAATCCTAGCAAATTTCAAAACTTTCAAATGTGACTAATAATGTGGACTTTGCTGAGTAAACAATACTAAGTCATCATTGTTGAGTAAACAATACTAAGTCATCAAGTGACTGCTTTTGCTGAATGGATTACTAGATTTTCTTCACTTTTAATAGAGTTCAATCCCGTGATGAACCAAATCATCTTTGCAAGTTTCAAGAGAATTGGATTAAAACTGTGGACTTCGTTGCCTAAACAAGAAATGGAAACTTTCAACTTTAAATGGCTACTTTTCCCATACTGATGGTTGGATTTTTTTTTTTCAAAATTAATAGGGTTCAAGCTGTTGATAATACATAGCAACTGTGCAAGTTTCATGAGAATCTGACCGCAAATGCAGACTTCATCTTGTCAACAAGAAATGGAAATTTTCAACTTTAAATGGTTACTTTTCTCATACTGTGTGTTGGATTTTTTTTTTTCAAAATCATTAGGGTTCAAGTTGTTGATGAGATTAAAAAAAAAAAACTGTGCAAGTTTCAAAAAAAAATCTGATGACAATTGCAGATTTTATCATGTAAAAAAGAAATGGAAATTTTCAACTTGAAATAGCTACTCCTCCTATACTGTTTGTTAGATTTTTTTTAAAAACATTAGGGTTCAAGCTATTGTTAAGATAAACAAACTGTGCAAGTTTCACGAAAATCTGACCACAAATGCAGACTTTATCGCATAAACAAGAAAAGACTAACAGACGGACTGACAGACAGGCAGACGGACGGATGAACGACGGAAACCATACCACGACATAATCTGCTGGCTTTCAGCCAGTAGAGCTAATAAACGACTAGGGTCAACAGAAAACAATGCATCAAGCACTCCTTCTCTTTCTGTCGTCCAAAATCTCAGAAATATCTTTTATCCAGTCCTCTACATGAATGTATTTCCCAACTATCTATCCCTCGTCATCATGTCAGCTTTCTAAAAATCAACAATGTTTACAATACTTTTTTTTAAAATTAAATAACCACTAGAGAAGTAACCTTTTCATGAACCTTGTGAACAAAGTGTGAAAATAACACAAGATGTTGGTGAGGGTGTTGAAGAAATCAAAACGAACATGAAATTTTGCTCTATGGCTTAATTCCCTAGCCTCATTTTGCTCCATGGCTTAATTCCCTTACCCCATTTTGCGCTATAGCTTAATCCCCTTACATTACTTTGCTTTATACTTTTTTTCCTTACTTCATTTGCACTATAGCTTTATCCATTTATCCATTGTGCTCTATTCCCTTACCTCATTTCACTCTATAGCTTTAATCCCTTACCTCATTTTGCTTCTATAGCTAAGTACCCCTTAGCTCATTTTGCTCTACAACTCTATCCCCTTACCTCATTTTTCTACTTAGCTTAATTCCCTTACCTCATTTTGCACTACAGCTCTATCCCCTTAACTTATCTTTCTACATAGCTTAATTCCCTACCTCATTTTGCACTACAGCTCTATCCCCTTAACTTATCTTTCTACATAGCTTAATTCCCTTACCTCATTTTGCACTACAGCTCTATCCCCTTATCTTTCTACATAGCTTAATTCCCTACCTCATTTTGCACTACAGCTCTATCTCCTTAGTTTATCTTGCTCTAAAGCTTTATTCCCTAACCTCATCATGCTCTATAGCTTTATTCCCCTACCTTGTTTTGCTCTACAGGACTATTCCCTTACCTCATTTTGCTCTACAGCTCTATCCATTTATCCATTTTGCATATAGCTTTATCCCTCTACCTCATATTGCATGCTAGCTTTATACCCTTGCATTATTTTGCACTCTAGCTATATTCCCTTACATCATTTGGCACTTAAACTTAATTCCATAACCTCATTTTTCTCTAAAGCTTTATTCCCTTACCTCATTTTGCGCTATACTCTTTTTGCTTTGTAGCTTTATTCCCTTCCCTAATTTTACTCTATAGCTTAATCCCCTTTCCTTGTTTTGCTTCATAGTTTTATCCGCTAACCTCATTTTGCTCTATAGCTTTACCTCCTTACTTCTTTTGCTCTATAGCCTTTCTTACCTCATTTGCTCTGTAGCCTTATTCCCTTACTAATTTTTTCTTATAATTTTACTTACTCACTTCGCTTACTCACTCACATTGCTCTACAGCTTTAACTCCTTGCCTAATTTCTCTTGATAGCTCTATCCTCTCACTTTATTTTGCCCTATAGCTTTATTCCCTCACCTCACTTTGCTCTATAGCTCCATCCACTTACCTTATTTGTACTTTTAGACTTCCCTCTACATTTTCTTCCCCAAGTCATGTTTCGGCTGGTCCAGTATGTAAACATCTAAATATGCCTTACCTCATTTTGCTCTATAGCTTTATCAAGAGCATCAGCTTTATCCTGCAGTCCATCTTTACCAAGTTCTTCTTGTTGTTTTTCTGTTCTATCAGACTCTTCTTCTGCATATTCCTCCCTGAGTGCTGTACTGGGCTGGCCCAATATCTAAACAAGTATGAAGTAACCCTTACAAAACAATTCCAACTTTAAGTGACCCTGCAGAAGAAAACTTTTGAAACATGGTGGGAAAAGAAGAAAATGCTGCATGTTCCTCTGTTACTTTAATCTTTTATATCTTTTGAAAGACGATATTTATGTTTTGAATAACATTCAGTATGTTGTCTGCAAATGCTTTCAATTTGGACAAGTCTAAACACTGTCATTTGGTAAAGAATTAACGCTAATGCATCTATGCATAACACAACAACCTTTTGCGGACAATGCACATCAAGATCAGACTGCACAAAACATACAGTTATGAGCACTAAATGAGCACTAGCTCTCTCTTCCAAGAAAAAAAAAAGCTGGGCAAGGAAAGTACAGCATTTGAAGACCTTTTTACTCACCAGAACATAGTTTTTATTGACAAAATATTTCTAAACCAGTCCACACCCAAAGCTCTGGGGTTCATATTGATTAATTGATTGATTGATTGATTGGTTGATTGAATAGTGTTTAAAGCAATTTACAACACTATTTCAGTTTTTTTTGCGGCAACCAGTGCACCTATCCATGCTTTCCTGGAGTTTCTTCTACCAGAATTTGACACAATATTCTTCCAAAGCCACTGGCATCTTTCCAGCATAACCATCATTGAAACAACGATCAGCGGTGAGAGAGGAATGAATCCTGTTGCAATGACTGTCATCAATCATCAGAAGGAAATTCACAAAGTTGTGGATTTGAACCAGGTGTGCAGTTCTCAAGTCCTGTACCCTACTGATTGTGCTACTGGGCTCTCTCTGGTTAAGAAAAAAAGTTGGCAAGAATTGTACAACATTAGAAGATCTTTTCACTCACCAGAACATAGTTTTTATCTATAAAATATTTCTGTATCAGTCCAGACCAATAGCCCTCTGGTTCACTCTTCATTTTGTTGAACATGGGAACTGTTTGTACACGGACTTCCAACTATAAATAAATGTGGACCAGTTCACATTTAACCAAACAATCCCCAGTATTTACAAACCTAATGGTATAAGAGCCTTTTCAAAACATAGAGGAAAAAGGAGAAAATGTTGGTACAAGCATTTTCTCCTTTATCCTCCATGTTCTCTTCTGTCTCAAAGAAAAAAGCCATCACTTCTGCCACATGACATTTGTTGTCTAAAAACATGTTCAATTTTGAAGAATATAAATTTCTGTTGTCTATTTAAGACTTAAGCCAAACGGAGCATTCTATTTCAATATCCTATGCCATTTTACATAACAGTTTTTGAAATATTGTCAGAAAAGCAGTAATTACCTGTAAAAGCAGTAGCTTGTTTTCCCACAATAGTTGCAAAAATATTAAAAAATTAGTATTTTCCTTTACTACAAATGCTTGTTTCTTTTTGCAATCTTCATCAGATTTTGGTAGTCTAAAAATGGCCCTTGAAGTAAGGGGATGAATCTTAAAATTTTAGTAATAGAGCTGGCAACCAAGAGTGGGAGAGAAAGTGACACAGGGATTGTGAGAAACTGCAAGAAAGAGAGGGGGGGGGGGAAAAGAGAGAGAGAGAGAGAGAGAGAGAGAGAGAGAGAGAGAGAGAGAGAGAGAGAGAGAGAGAGGGAGAGCAACTTGACTGCATATCTTATATAATATATGGTATTATGGTGGCATAACAAGTAGTAAAAAGTCAAATAAATTATTCTGATTCTGTAAATGTAAACAGTATTTACAGTGTTTGTTAGGTCAAAAATTAGCCAATCTAACAAAGAGTCAAATGACTTACGTCTCTCTGATCGTCTCCAAAGAGAAAGTCACCAATCAAGTACATCGCCATTCTGTTGTGGGGATTGTCCTCCATCTACATAGAACAAAATTTTAAAGGTAAGAATCAAACAGCTACATAAACAATTTGATCATGTCCAGACGTTTTTGCAGTTGTCAGTAGACTACTTTTGAAAAACATTGAGGCTAAATGAAAAATTGCTCAGGATTCTCTCCTTTCGCTGTAGTGTTTTTACATATGTAAAATATGCATGTATGTGAAAACATAAATGTTTTAATAGTAAAATATGACTGCATGTGGTAACATATATATATGGGCCATGGTCTTGGAAAAGGGGGGTTAAATATATGTCCAAGTTAAAGAAAAGTTTGGTCCACTATTTTTTTCTCCTTTTCCCACAATGTTTCCAAAAACTGTCTGCCTTAATGTCACAAAAACATCAGATTTTGGAGTAAAGGGTTAAATGAAACTACTTACAGAAGAAAGAGCATCTAAAACTTTTCTGTGTATCAAGTTGTACATTCTTTTCATGTCAATTTTTTCTTCCCCAGAGCCAATCTTCTTCAGTACTTCTTCTAATCTTAAAGAACAAGCCACATATCCTGCTATCACATAACTAGTTATCTTAAATCTAATATAGTCATTATGCCTTCTCTTAATTCACATAACTATCTGTACATTTTTACTAAATGTTATACAATCTTTATGAATTTTCTTTAATCACAAAGCTACAATTTTTTTGAATGTCATGTGACCATTATGATTTCTCTTAATATAATTCATGTTACTACACCATTTATATGATATAGAATCTTTATGAATTTTCTTTAATCACAAAGCTACAATCATTTTAAATATAACGAAACCCTTATGAATTTTCTATCACACATCTACCCTTGTTTCAAATGTAAAATAGCCATTGTAAATTTTCTTTTAACACATAACTACCCTAGTTTTCAGTGTTATTTTCTTATCTTACATGCATTTGAGATTTATAACAAAAAAGTGCTATTATTGGTTCATTCTTTACCACAAGACAAAATCAAAGCATTATGCAGACAACAAATCAAGGAAAGCTCAGATGATGACACTTGCCTTCAATTGAGTAGAAGACATTTTGGGAAAAGGAGAAAATGCTGATTACCAGCATTTTCTCTTTCCCACAATTTTTTCGAAAGTTTTCTTCCTCAAGGTTGTAAAAACTCGAGATTGCGTGATAAAGGGTTAAAAGTGTGTAACCATACATCTGATTTCTGAAACATTGCTGACCTTCATTTCTTTGTGAATTTAATCCTTTACCACACAATCCCAACTTTTAACGACCCTGAGGAAGCCTTTTAAAAACATTGTGGGTAAAGGAGAAAATGCTGGTAACCAGCATTTTCAATTTGGACTAGTCTAAAATTTTGTCGTATGGTAAAGAGTTAACTCTTTACCACCTGACACATTAAATTTAGACTTCTCTATATTGAAAGTATTAGCAGATGATCAATTTGTCTTAACACTTAAAGTGCTGATTAACTGATTTGGACCTTTTTAATTAGGAAAAGCAGCCCAAAATATTGCTATTTGAAGACTGTCTCCATCAGAGTATGTAACATAGTAGCAGACAGTGCAGATAAAAGATCAGATTGCATGTTCTGTGCAGTCTGATCTTGATCTGCACTGTCTGCAAAAACAACTTAAGTCGGTTCCAAGGCTTCAAGGATTAAAGAGGGTAGCAAAAATATTGTGGGGGGAAAAAGGAGGAATTGCTTGATACCAGCTGAGTTTCCCACAATGTTTTCAAAAGCTTTCTTCTTCAGGTTTGTTATGGTTGGAATTGTGTGGTCAAAGGTTAAAGATAAAAAATAGTACTATTTCAATATCATGTGCATTTTTTCTTTTTACCACAATGTATCAAAATTGGGTTCATACTCCTGTTCCTACACTGTTTAAAAAGCAAACTGCCACAAAACAAAAAGAATCATTTGCAAGTTATAATTTGAAATCCATAGAACGAGTACAAGTTTAATATTGAACTTCAAACATAGACTTTTACCTTGGAAATATTTCTGCCAATTTCTCAGTCAATACATTCTCAAATTTGAAATAAATCCCACATTCTGAATTCTCGATCACATTTCCCTCAACCTGTCAAAAAATTTAACCCTAAATGATTAAACGATCTGAACCATGATTTAATTGACTATAGGGACAGTGTAGATCAAGATCAGACTGCACATTCTGTGCAGTCTGACCTTTGATCTACCCTGTCCACTACAACGCCAGGTAATCTGTCAATTTTTAAGTCAATCTCAAATTCTCAAATTTAAAATGCACGTAAATCCGACATTCCAAATTCTCCATCACATTTTGCTTGGCCTGTCAAAAATTAAATACTGAGTACATGTATTATGTTTTAATTTTCCTTGTTCTTATATTTGCTTCAAGCTGCATTACAAAATTTCCAGTGGGATGGCAAACTTTTTCTATGCAGAGAGAACCAAATACAAGCACTAGAACAGTTACAACAACAAAATGTTCCTTTCAATGTATAATTGCAAATTCTAACAACAAAATATGGCATATCGACAATATTATTCAAAAACAGTCTGAAATCATAACAGATACAAGTTAAGCGGGAAGTAAGATCTTATATGAAAAAGGGATATATATATAAAAGTTTTGACCGATCAAATTAGAAATCATCACCAAAAGCAGTCCATATGCCGGATACTGCATTTAGCACCATATCAAATTAGATTCAATAGACACAATATGAAAAAGATCAGTATCTATACAGTGTTGACACTGTCCCAAATATGGTATGACAACCCGCAGATGGATTGTTTTTGGCTTGGTTTCCAATTTGACTGGTCAAAAGTTACATAATAATAGTAATCTGCCATTCATAAAAGAAGTTATTATCTACTTAACCCAGCCTTTGTTTTAATGTCATACCACTGTCAAATAAAAATGTCAATAATTGCAATACTCTATTGTTAGAATTCACAGGTATATAATAAAAGGAATATTATATTTTAGTAACTTTCCACTTGTTTGATTACCAGCATTTTCTTCTTTTCCCACAATGTTTTCAAAAGCCTTCTTCCTCAGGATCGTTAAAAGCCGGGGTTGTGCTGTAAGTGGTTTGTTTTATCATCTGCATTCGGTGCTCTAGTGAGCTGATGTCATTGTGCCAGGCTACGTAGTTTTGTAAGCAGCCAGATTTTAATAAGGGCAATACTTACGTTGCTACAGTAAGGTTCATCCACCTCGACAAAATCTCTTTGTAGTGGAGATATAGCAGAGTCGGTTAGGTAATCTAGCAGCAAGTTTACACTGTTGAATGTATACTGGTCCTGTAATAGTATCAGTACATAGAAGTTATGACAGAATCTTTTAATAATACAGCAGAAATTCAATACTGTTTAACCCTTTGGCTGCTAACCGCGACTCACTGACCTTTTGCGGACTGTGTAGATCAAGATCAGATTGCACAGAATGTGCAGTCTGATCTTGGATCTACACTGTCCGATGAAGGGGAAACTGTTCTCCAAAACGTAACTTTAAAACAGCAATATTTGGGTTTTTACTGTCAAATTGAAAATTTCATTTTACTTATTTAGCAGGAGAAGGGCTAATGTATACTTGTCCTATGATAGAACAAGGGGAACGAAAAGGGAGTGTTTAAAAAAAACAAAAAATCAGGCTAGGTACAAGCAGTCTCTCCATTTTGCCAGAATGTTTTGATATTTAAAGCTAAATTCATATTTACTTTCCTTTTTTTCTATAAATTCTAGGTTTTTTCTGTTGTAATTTTTTTTCAGGGGGGTAATTTAATCTTTTACCAAACAATTCCAAATGTTTAATAGCCTAGAGGTAGAAGGCTGGTAACCAGCATTTTCTCCTTTTCCCAGGATGTTTCCTAAAATCTTTTTCCCGAAGGGGCATAAAAACTGGGTACTGTGCGGTGAAAGGTTAAATAAGTACCTTTGCAGGTGGACCTCTCCAGGCTATGTTAATGATTCCGTGAGTTTCATCATCCGCTGCATATCGAACAGTCTTCTCAACTGATTCTTCAAGTGGTGGTACAGCGCTCTGCCATGGTCTGACAAACTGTGGTAATTTAGCCTGCAATCAAAAGAAATTAAAAATCTTTTTTGAACTAAGATTTGAACATTTTCTAATTTTTGGATGCTTTGAACCTTTACCAAACAACCCCTGGTTTTCACAGCCCTGAAAAATAAGCCTTTTGAAAACATTGGTAACCAGCATTTTCTCCTTTTCCTAAAATGTTTTCTACCCTCCCAGAACAAATTTCAATTTTTGAGTCGCATTAATTTTGTCGTCTGCAAATGTTTTCAATTTGGACCAGTCTAAAATTTTGTTGTTTGGTAAAGAGTTAAATCTTTACCAAATGACAAAATTACAGTCTTGCCCAAATTGAAAGCACTTGCAGAGGACAAATTAAATATAGTTCAAAATATGACTTCTGTCCATGAAAGGGTAGAAAACATTGCAAGAAAAGTGGTGAACAGCATTTCGTAGTTCCACACTATGTTTTAAAAAAGGCTTCTTTCCCAGGGTCATTAAAACATCGGAATGTATGGTAAGGGGTTAAATAACCTTATTGATCTCTCTCCATTTGATTAATCCTAGAATTTTATCTGACTGATAGAAGATTTATGTCTCTTTCAACATTATATCAGTATCATATCAAGGCTCACATATTCATGTATGTCCTGAATTTCACCAGTACTAGGCTAGGGCTGTCTTGCCAACGTCCATTACGAAAAAGCCAAAAGCTTTGAGTGAGGTTTAAACCTACGGCCTCCAGGTTACCAGTCCTACTCTATACCAATGAGCCACCCAGGGCCCCTAGAATTTTGCTGATATCACACAAGTAATTAAAACTGCTTCTATGCTCTTTAATCCTAAGGTTCTATTTTGTTGAGTCCTAACATTCTATTTTGTGAGAGCCAAGTAAAAATTTAATGAATGTTGGTTTTTTTGGGTGTGCATTGACATCCAGGGTCATTAAGCATGCATGACAAGGTGTAGAAGGAGACAGTAAAAATAAATTCTGTACAAGTCTGAGCAGGTGCAAATGATCAAGTGATTGTAAAATGAATAGTAAATGGAAGGTAAATGTTATATACATTCACAATGGACATTATTAAGTGATCTACACTGTCTGCCTTGCAATTGCCAAGTCGTTCTAGACAAAATCTACCTTGGTATTGCATTTATTTGGGTCTTGTGTCTGTTGGGTTTTTTGGGCTCTCTTTGGGTTATTACACATGAGTGGTACTAACATGGGCAAAGGAGGGTCATGCATCTCTGTGATGCTTGATACAGAGCAAGTCATCACATAATTATGGATCCATAAAACCCACTTTTTCTAACAACCAACAGTATCGTGCGGTAGAATAATTCCTGGACATGCACAAAATTTACCAATAATAGTAAAAAGTTTGTCTCAGGTCAGCCTGCGCAGACTACGTAGGCTGACCTGGGTCAATATTTTTGCAGATGCATTAAACCCCTTTTTCAAAGAGCATCGCTCATTCTTAGAATCCTATATTACCTTTGATAAGATTTTCTCTTCTAAAGGCTCCAACACACAGAAGACGTCATCTACTTTAATCTGGCCTGTGATGATGAGACTCAAGTTTTCTGGTCTGTAAAACTCCCGATGGTAAGAGCACACCTGACAAAAAAATAAACATAAAGCATGACATATGGGAGCCAGTGCTTGGCTGCAGTTGCAGTTGGTACCCAGCATTTTCTCCTTTTTCCACAATGTTTTCTACCATTTCCAAGACAAATGGGTTACATTTAATTTGTCGTCTGCAAATTAATCTTTTCAATCTGGACATGTCTATGGCACAGTCTCTCAAGACTTGTTCCTTTTCTTACCATTATGTACAAGAGTTATCACATTCAAAACTCTATCCAACTGGCGATAATAAGTATTGTAAAACCCTCTAGCTCTAACAAACTCTACAACTTCATTTTCATGTCCAATCTTTGCTTACTTTGGTATGAGACGTACTCTCCCGCAGGTTTTTCATGATGCCTCCAGTTTCCGACTTGTACCCACATCGCCCTGGGTACAGGGCTCGATTCATTTCTAGATGAGTCCTGCTCTCTCCTGTATTCTCCCTGGCGTGCATCTCACAATACACGACCCCCGCATCTTCTCCGTCTCCATTTACGTGATGCACTTCTGTTATATAACCGGATTCCTGTATTTTCAAAACAAAACAAAATCGAAAATTATCGCACTGCAATATAGAGTGTTCCTGTTTCAGATGCTTACATATTAAAAGGACTTATAAATGACAAATTCCAATGTGGTGCAAAAGACCTGGAAGATTTTGAAAGAAAAGAAAAGATTGTGAGAAAAGGGGACAATGCTGCTTACCAGCATTGTCTCCTTTCCCCCCAAGTGTTTTCAAAGGACTTAAAACATGGTATTGTTCAGAGCAGTCACTAGCATTTTCTCCCTTTCCTATGTTTTCAAAGGGCTTCAAAAAAAAAAAAGATTGTTTAGTAAGGGGTTAACTCTTACCAAGAGAAGACAAAATTAAACAGTTGTCTGGTAACTCTTTGCCAAATGACAAAATTGTGGACTCATCAAAATTGGAAGAATTTGCAGACAATTTAAATTTGTCTTAGATGATGGATATTGTCAGAAGTACGGCAGAAAACATTGTGGGAACATGAGAAAATGCTTATTACCAGTATTTTCTCCTTTTCCCACATTCTTTTCAAAAGCTCTTTTCTTCAGGGTTCAGAATCGTTAAAAACATGGGGTTTTGTGGTAAAGGGCTAATACCATGTATACAAACAAACGAATCACTTACAGTCAGAGTTGGGTAAAGGATATGGTCAAGATATATAGGCAGAAGGTTTAGAAACCCCTGGCTCCCTGCATTGGTCATTGTGTAGCATGTGTGATCTGTGTCTGTCCAAGCATTGGTTCCCGATGCTAGACATCTGTTTGCTAAAAGGTCAAGGACACCCTGATTGACAAAATAGAACAAAAACACACAGAATTTAAAGTATGTTGTCACCAACTATTCTTAAGATCATTTTTAGTCTTATTCCCAAGAATTTTCCAAATTTAAAAGTAAACAACTTCTGATCGACTAAAAAAAATTATTTATCCATCCCACAGACAGAGGGATTGAACCAAGGTTCTCCCAGTCCTAAGGCGAATGCTCAACAATGTACAAGAGCTAGCTCCAGTACAGTTCGCCCTCTAGCAAGGCAGTATACTCGAGATGCTGTCTCTATTTTAGGATACACAATAGCGGGATTCACTCTAATTATTTTCAGATCCTGCATAAATTCAAACCCAATGTGTGACAGTCCCAAATAAACAATGAAATGTCTCAAAACAAAGAATTTACTCTTGCTGCTGCTGTTTTGATTAAAACTGTATCATTGTCAGCCGTTTTCACAACATACCATGTCCATTAAAGTGATCTCTCTTGACAGGGAGTGGGTCAAAATGGCCTATATTAAAAACAGCTGCGTTCAAAATGGCCCATTATATCGAAACATCCCACTTTTCTGGATGATTGTTAAAAAAATGTCCCCTTCCCCATTTTGTTTAACCTCCCCCATCTTTTAGATAGAAAGGGGGGGACCTCCCCCCCCCCCCCCCTTAATTTCAGTATCTAGAATAGACACTACAGATGCATAAAATAAATACTTTAAAACTAAACTACTAGTTTACCTTGTATGGGTAGTCCTCACTGCCCAGAAATATCAAATGTTCTAAAGTATGAGGTAACCCATCATCGTCATGAGCTTCTGTCGCTGGAAGGATAAGATTGGTATATTTTGAATACAGACCATTCCCATGAAACAATTAGCTACTCTTCCATGCCAAAATGATCTATCTATTGCTTACCTATAACCTGGCTTTAAAATTCATTTTTCTGCCAGCGATAAACTCTCAGACAGACAGTATAATAACAGATTGTACTCTTCACAATGATTTTCATATTTCTCAATGGTATGAATACAATTCACAAATGCATTTTTATACTTGCATTGTTTATTTTTGGCTGCTACTAAGCCCTTTAAGTTCTTCACTGAAACTAGTGGTAAAGATGTAAGATTTGCAATGTGACTGTCCATGAGTCAATTTTCACCCTGGGCATGTGGTTTCTTCATAAAACTGTTTTTGGGCAAGACAATTCATAGTCTCACCTGGTGAAACCAACAACATGTGAATGAGTGAGCTGCTGCCGCGGTATGACCAATTTTGTTTTGAAAGAGGCGTAAAACACCAATCAATCAATTAAATTAATCAATTAAATCAATCTTTAGTAATAAAACATGTGATGTGACTACACAAGTGTGAGTATGTGCTAGCATATTTTTTTTCAACTTCAACTTTAAACATCCACACATTCAATGCTAATTATCAGTGGGAGGGTGTTGTCAGGAACAGTCTTTTGAAAATTTTAGTTAAGTACAGTTAGAAAAAGTGCATCTAGATTGAAAAAGAACTACGGCTCAAGTGGTCAATAGTTAAATCTGCAGTTTGTTTTTTCCCTTCAATCTTAGCAATTTTCATTCGGCAACACTGTTTACCACACAATCACCAGTTATAACGACCTTATGAAAGGAAGGTCAGGGTTCGAAATTCCCACATATTTACTCGCAAAATGCAAGTCAGAATTGGAAAATGCAAGTTGAAATTTCAAGCACTTGACAAAAATGCGAGTGCAAATAAATGAAGAACAATTACCAAAATGTACTAAATTTCATATGTGAATACAAATAAGGTAATTCTTTTCGTTCTGGATAAACATAGGTCATGTCGCACTGAGAATACCCTTCGACAGCTGTTGATAATTTTACATGTCGCCATTGAAGCCTCTGAGTTGTCGTTCGTTATACAAGTTTCATAAGCCAAGTGTGTTCATCTGCACTCACGGCCAATGCTATAATCTTGCGTTTTTTATACGGAAAAAACGGTAGGCGAATTCAATCTCTGATTATAAAACAGAAATATCTGTCAATCTTTCATGAGAAGATAATTATCATGCACAAATAACAACAAGAAGCAAGTCGGATGTGGTGGACTCGCTAAACCAGTTATCGGACATGCAGATATTCGGATGTGATACTTCCGTAATTCATTTACAAAATCGTCCACCATTGTAAATTTTATAGAAATTTAACATGGTTTGAGAACAGATATTCAACTGGAATTGAATTGATAGTTAAATGATGGTTTTGATGTTAACTGACATTCCTTTTTTGTTTGGTTGTTGTCTCGACAGGCTATGTAATAGAATAGAATTGAACAGTTTGTACTGACCATTTGTTCTTTACCATTGGTGGGCATGCTGGGCTTTAAAAAAAAAAAAATGAGTCCAATTTTATTTTTGCGAGTGGAAAAAAAAAAGCCACTTGCTTCAATTTGCCAGTGGATAAAAAAATGAAATTCAAACCCTGAAGGTGTTGAAAAGAATTATGGACATTTTGTACCATAACCATTTCGTACCAGTCATTTCGTACCATAGGATTGGTCATTTCGTACCATGAAATTACCATTTCGTACCATAGGATTGGTCATTTCAGACCACGATATTACCATTTCGTACCATATGTGTGGTCATTTTGTATCATGATTTCACCGAGAAAATCTATTTAAATAACAGAAAATAACAGTCGAACTTGGATGTAAAAAAGTTTATTTGATTGATAATACTCGCAACATAAGACAAGTTTATAATAAACGAAACATAATGGATGAATGATGCTATGATGATTTTTTCGCTTTTGCATTCGACATTTCTGTTTCAATTTTGGAAACAATTCGACGGTTATATATACTTTAAAAATTATGTCGTGATTTACTCAATTAGCAAACACGGATGATCAGATATCACTCAACATTCTATAATTAAAGGCAAACACCAAACAAATTATTTTCAAATTGTAATTACCAATCTTGTAACAAACATTAACCAAACAATGTAATTATCTATCAACTGTGTCAAACATCGATTGCTTCCTTTGATTAACGAATATTTACTTTATACGTATGCAACAAATGCAACTATTAAAACTTTTTGCAATTATAAAAGCAACATTTTTTAAAAATTCATCGAAAAATACATTTTAATAATCGTTAGGTAAATAAACTGTCAATTTGGTACGAATTCGTAAGTTATGGTTCGAAATTGTAATATTATGGTACCAAATGGTCAATGCATGGTACGAAATGGTAATTCTTTGGTACGAAATGGTAATATAATATATGGTACGAAATGACTGTATACCGTTGAAAACATGTGAAAAGGAAAAGAATGCTAGTAACCAGGATTTTCTCAATGTCATAAAATGTTTTCTGACCCATGTTGAAAATTCAAACCAACTCAAATTTATCGCCTGCAAATGCATTCAATTAGAAAAAATTCTAATTTTGTCTATTACCATTAAAAAAAAAGAAATATTTCTCTTCTTTCGCGTGCAAGGTGCACGAAAACACATGACAAATTAAATAAAGATTGTTACCAAGACAGAAAAATCCGTTGACAAGTGGGCCTTCGACTTCAGCTATAAAGACATTCAGTCCTGTTTTTTTACTTCTATATTTGTTAACCGGTATATTACCGTCTGCCGTCACAGAACTGATACATTCG
Organism: Hippopus hippopus; assembly: GCA_946811185.2. Classification (NCBI taxonomy): domain Eukaryota; kingdom Metazoa; phylum Mollusca; class Bivalvia; order Cardiida; family Cardiidae; genus Hippopus; species Hippopus hippopus. Next base: position 74,754,630 of record OX328098.1, on the reverse strand, counting down.
TACGCGGTTGTCATCTTCTTTCTCTGATAAGGGAAGTAACTCGTTCAATCGTGTGAGACTGATATATGCCGGGTTAACATTACCGGTACCAACCGGTGCAGTAACAAAGCCGAAAGATACCGAAGACTATGAATTCTTAGTATTTTAAATGGTACTTTAAACGAAAAAAAAAAAAATACGAATTATATTTTTGCAAAATCTCCACTTTCAGATAGTGTTATGGTCATTAAATTTTCATGGACACGCAATTATTATTATTATTTTTTTTAATGGGAAATTATCATTTATTATGACTAATTAATAGTTCATTTACCATTTCGCAACTAAGTGGAACACGTTGTTTGTTTTGCCATAAGTGTAGATACAGATAAAGCTGCATAGACTGTGCTGTCTGATCCTGGATCTACATTGTGTACTACGGTGAGTGTATTTTTTTTTTTTCCAAGAAGTATTATTTATACATATATGCGAGTCCTAAACTCTTTACGACACAACACAATACAATTTTAGACTTGTTCAGCCTCAAAACACTTGCTGATGACAAATCAAAGGTGTCTAAAATATGATGGAACCTGCCAGTAATAGAGTACAAACCATGACGGGAAAAAAAGAAAATGCTGGTTACCGGCATATTTTGCTTTTCACACATTATTTTCAGAGACTTTTCTTTTTAAGGTTGTTTAAACTCCAAATTGTGTGGAAAAGGGTTAATAAAATTTTAATGTCCATCTGCCCGATCAGAATTTGTCAGTATTGTACATGATTATGGGCAGAGCTCCAGATGAGACGGAGTGATGGTATTCTAAATCCATTATTTCTCTTCCAAACCCTATATCGTGGGTACTCGTTAGAATTGTCTCATCGAGACGATTCTAATGAGTACCCACAACATAGGGTTTAGTGAAGAATAATTAATATTTTCAATTTTGAAATCAAAATCACTCCTCTATCTGGAGCTCTGTATGGGTGTGTAAACTGTTTGTTGTTGGTCAAAATCAGTGTAGTGAGGTGTCAATGGACCCTTACAACACTGAATAAACCCAACAGAAACTTTTAGTTCAGAAAACAAACCAAAATAACTGCAATTTCAAGGTTTGCCCTTGCCTAGAATAACTCAGCTAAGCAGCCAGTGTAGATTAGAGATCAGAATGCATGTTTTTCAAAGTCTGATCTTGATCTACACTGGCTGCAAAGGCCACTATAGTTGTGAAAGGCGCTTTAACTCTTTACCACATGAGAAAAATGTAGACTTGTCTAACTTGAAAGCATTAATTTTGCAGACAACAATTTAAATGTGACCCAATTGATGATATTCACCTTTGATAGTGTAGAAAACAATGTGGGAAAAAGGAGAAAATGCTGGTTACCAGCATTTTCTCCTTTTTCCATAATGTTTGCAAAAGGCTTCTTCCACAAGGTCCTTAAAAGTCAGGATTGTGTGGTAAAGGGTTGAGGGATTGAGCTAGATCTAATCCAAACTTGCTTTTTTACATGAAACTGGCATTTCTAATGGAAAATTATTCATAATACTAAAAAAAGTACGCAATGTACCGGTAATTCTTGAAATGATATGCAACAGGTGGCAGACAGGGCTTGAGACCAGTGGTGGCTGGTTTGAATCCCCAGCTTGGCCACTTTTTTCGACAGAAAGTGATGACAGTCACAAGATTCATTTCCCTCACTTCTCACTTCTTTCTGAACATTGCTCCGAAGATGTTGTCATGGGAAAATAACCAGTGGCTTGGGAAGAATATGTCTGAAGCACTAATAAGGAAACTCCATGAAAGTATGGATAGGTGCTCTGGTCGCAGCGATATAACTGGAATAATGTTGAAAATAGTGTTAGACCCCAAACAAACAAATAAGCACTACAATTTATCTTGAAAATAATCATTATTGGTAATTAATCATTCAGACTTATCTTTCGGTACTGAATTATATAGACACACTGTAGTTTTCAAGGGCGTAGCCCCCACAATGCACAATACACAGGTTTGTATAAAAAAATTCGGGACCAAAATTGTAAATCATCTCATCAATATGTGTGCCTTTTCAAACTAAATTGATGCATTGATGACAATTTATACCACCCTCCCGCTCTCCCCCAGAGACTTTGTCCCTCACTAAAAGTATTTAAATATCTTAATTCTGGCTACGGTATTATACACTGCGTTGGACCATTGTCTATTTGAATAATGAATAATTGCTAAAATGTTATTACAAATTCAACAAAGTTGTTCTCTATAGTATTTTACTAAGTATCAACAGCATTGATTTTTACCAGACAAAAAATTTTAGCCTTGGGCAAATTGAAAGAATCTGCAGGCAACAAATTAAATGTGACTCAAATCATGGGATGTGTCTTCAAAATGGTAAGAAACATTGTGGGAAAAGGAAAAAATGCTAGCTGGTTGCCAGCATTTTCTCTTTTTTCTACAACGTTTTCAAAATCCATTTTCCTCAAGGTTATCAAAACAGGAGATTGTTTGGTAAAGGTTTAAAGATGTGACATCGCTTTCAACGAACTATTCGGTATTTTCCACAAAGTTTTCAAACGCCCTATGCTCAATGGCTCTTAAAAATGTGATTATTCTGTAAATGGTTTATAGTACGGGGTCGAAGACGGGTAAAGGCGAACACAAAAATTACAACAACAACAAATCTTACAACAACAACTGTCACAAATTGGAAAAATTAAAAAACCGAAATGGGCGATAGTTTGCCGGCCGGTTGGGAACAACATGTTAGTCGCTCCTCTGGTAGGTCGATGTAGTATAAATTCATGACATTTCTTCGTTTCTTCAAATTTAACAGTTACTGAGTATATATCGGAACAAATTCTGGCAAGAAATGACGAGTATTGGTCGCACGAGATAAGCGATCGGTCTCGTGCGGCACAATTTTGCACGAAATTTACATGCCATTTCCACTGGAAAAAACTACATAAGTGCAGAGCATCATGGTATAAACCAGAAACGATGAAAATATAGCCAGGAATAGAAGAAAAAGGTAGCCTAGTTTTAAATGTCATGGGTTTTCGCGTTCAGTGAATAATTAACTGGCATTTCCTGCATTTTTTAAGATCTTTTCCCACAGGGTTGTCAACGCTTTACCAAACGACAGAATATTAAAATTGTCGAAATTGGGAAGCATTTGCAGAGAACAGTTTGAATGTGACTTAAATTATTGAGCTTGTCTTTGATGGGTGGGGAACATGCTTGAAAAAGGAGCAAATGTTTGTAACAGCATTTTCTTTGTCATCCACAATATTTTCAAAAGGCTTCTTCCTCATGGCCTTTAAATCCAAGGATTGTGTTTTAAAGGGTTGACAGTTTACTACACAATCCCAAGTTTTAATGACCCTCAAAAAACATTGTGGGAAAAGGAGAAAATGCTGGTAACCAGCATTTTCTCATTTTCCCATGTTTTCTTACCTATCATTTCTATTCAGATTGAATACATCAACTGTGATTGCTTTCAATTTGGAAAAGTTTAAAATTTTGTTGTGTGATAAAGAGTTAAGACATTAGATTTCTTTGCCACCAAGTTATTCTTGTTTGTTTTTGAAGAAAACTTCAATGTATAAGCATAGCCTTGCTGTGGTCTACATGTATGTCTGCTTCATCATGCGAACACTTGACATTTTTTAACACTATACCAAACGACAAAATTTTAGACTGGTCCAAATGGAAAGGACTTGCAGACGACAAAGTAAACATTACTCCAAAATTGAAATTTGTTTTCAGTAGAGTACAAAACATTGTGGGAAAAGGAGAAAATGCTGGTTACCAGCATTTTCTCCTTTTCCCACTCTGTTTTCAAAAGGCTTCTATCCCAGGGTCGCAAAAACCAGGGATTGTTTGGTAAAAGGTTAATATCTCAATTATCACTGAAGCCATTTACATACTTCCAAATCCAGAACAGCTTTTCACTATCAAATAGGGAAACGGTACAACACGGGCAGGTAACCATCAAATAATTTTTGACAAAGTTATGCCCCATTTCAACTTAGAATTTTCACTGAAAATGAAGCACATACAGCCAAACGTTGGCACCCACGTGGTGCTCTTGTTGAACTTAGAATTTTCACTGAAAATGTAAAACCTGCAGCTGGGTGTTATCACCCCCATGTGATGCTTTTAATACTTGTTATTCTAGGCCAAACATATTACCTTAATACATACACTAAAGAAAGTCAGTGGGACTTCCCATCAGAGCCAGCGAAACCATCGATGGACAAGGTACAATGTTCTCACCTCCTCGTAAAACATCGGGAGTCCAGACGACCTTCATCGTGGAGGGAGGAGAATATTACTCGCAGTAAAGAAGAAGCTTTGGAGATATTACAAAGTGAGCGCTCTTGATATGGTCAGCTTTGTATCCTTTACAAGATGACAAAATTTTAATCTGATCAAAACTGAAAACATTAGTGGACAGCAAACTGTTTACCACACATCCTAAGTTTTAAAACAACCTTGAAAGAAAAGGCAACTGAAAACATGGGAAAAGGAGAAAATGCTAGTAACTAGCATTTTCACCTTTTTCCATGATGTTTTCTATCCTATCAACAGCAAAATTAATATATTGATTTTAGCCACTTGTGATTTCTCGTCTGCTAATGCTTTGAAATTGGGCTTGTCAAAAATTTTGTTGTTTGGTAAAGAGTGAACTTTGGCTCAAGTGATTGCAATTCTTTGAACTGTAGGGTAGAAAGCAGTGTGGCTAACAGATTTTGGCATTTCTGCTTTTGTCAAAGTGTTTTCAAAAGTAGACAAAAGCAAAATGAAAAATTATCTGCTGGCAGCAATGTGTACAAGCAAAAACAAATGAAATAGTACTCAGAACATAAGGCTACCAGCATTTCATCATTTCTCATAGTGTTTTCGTATTTTTTGTTATGCCTTCTTCATCAGAGTGGTTGAAAAGGACAAGATTGCTTGAAAAAGGGTTACCCCTTAACACAAGACACCAAAATCTGGGACTGAAACTTACAATTTAACCCTTTATCACGCAATCCTGACTTTTAACGACCCTAAGAGAGAGAGCCTTTGAAAACATTGTGGCAAAAGGTGAAAATGCTGGTAACCAGCATTTTCTCCTTTTCCCACAATGTTTTCTACCCTTCCTACAGAAACTTTAAATTTTTTAAGTGACATTTGTTTTTTGTCTGCAAATGCTTTCAATTTGGACCAGTCCTAAATTTTGTTGTTTCCTAAAGAGTTAAGCATATGTGGAAAACATAATGATGTGGCAGAAATCATGGGATTTGTCTTTGAAAGGGAAGAAAACATTGTGGGAAAAGGAGAAAATGCTAGTTACCAGCATTTTCTCCTTTTTCCACACTGTTTTCATAAGCTTTGTTCTTCATGGTTGTTAAGCCTCAGGATTGTGTGGTAAAGGGTTAAAGGAGGTTAAGCAAATATAGTTACATGTAGTTTGTGAGGTAATAGATGTACTTATATTCACTACTAGAACTCTACATGTTAAAAGGGTGTTTAGAGAAACTACTGATATTATGCAAAAGTCAATGCAATCATTTGTATAGTACAATCGAATGCAATTGTGTATGACAATTTCGACACATTACATTGCAGCAGAGTGTCTAATACATACATGTATAGTAAAGCTTTCATTTCTCAATTGTTATTCTCATTAGTTTTGTTGACATCTGTGGGCACCATGTGCTGATGTCCTGGTAATACCACACTGTATAAACAGACTTGTTCAATTTCCCCGACCATGCACAGGTGTGCTCAGAGCCAAGGGAGACAACTCTATCATACTAGCAATAATAAGTACATGTATCATATTTTTTTCTCAGGATATAGAAAGCAGATTGTTAATGGCGAGGCAACTTTCGAAGAACTTGCATCTCAATACAGCGACTGCAGTTCAGCAAAAAGGGGCGGAGACTTGGGACCATTTGGGCGGGGCCAAATGCAGAAACCATTTGAAGACGCAGGCTTTGCCTTGAAGGTTGGCGAGTTGAGTGGACCTGTCTGGACGGATTCTGGTGTTCATATTATCAAAAGAACTAGGTAGAATGAAGACATTTCCATGTGAATATTACAAAAGGAAATTTTACACATGTGCTTGTATATTATTTACTTGGTCAGGCTGTTGAAATTTGGGAAATGACTGTTCCTTTTGAATCTAATTGTGTATCATGTATACATGTTTATGATTTCATATTGTGCATAAATTTTCTTTTTTTTTTCTCAAGGACCCTTAGATTTGGGAATTTTTTGGGGGCCCAAATTTAGCCCAAAATTATGGGTAGGAAAATACCCGGGTCCATACTTACAAATCATTCTGAAAAAAATCTAGAATTTTCTAAATTTGAAAGTAACACACCTTCTTATTGGCTAAACCTAGAAGCATTAGCGCATCTGATTGGATAAACCAAATGGTTTAGCCAATCAGAAGTTGTGTTACTTTCAAATTCTATAATAAGACCAAGAATGTTCTTAAGAATGGTTGTAGAAAACAGACCCTGATTGTATTTTAATGTTTAACTCTTTACCAACAGACAAAATCTTAGACTGGTCCAAATTGAAAGCATTTGCAGACGACAAAGTCAACAAGACCCAAAAATTGATACTTGACTTTGGAAGAGTAGAAAATATTGTGGGAAAAGGAGAAAATGCTGGTTACCAGCATTTTCTCCTTTTCCCCCAGTGTTTTCAAAAGGCTTCTTCTTCGGGGTCGTTAAAACCAGGGATTGTTTGGTAAGGTGTTAAGTTTTGTGAGATTATGTTGTAACGCTGGTTGTTGCACCTTGGGCTTAAACCAGATGAGAAAACTACAGATTCATCCATATAAAAGCATTTGCAGGAATTTGGCTAAACCCGTAATGCGCCAAATAAACCCAAAAAATATTTTTCAGTTTATGGGAAAGCAGCCAGTGGCTTGGAAAGGAAATTGTGCAGAGTACTGGTAAAAGAGACTCCAGGAAAGCATGGATAGGTGCACTGGCCCCGCCATGTAACTGAAATGATGTTGAAAACGGCGTTAAACACCATATTATCAATCAGTCAGTTTAGAAATAATTTCTACAAACATCACAGTTTCAAGGTTGCCCTTGTCTAAAGTGTATCAGCAAAGCGGACAGTGTAGATCAAAGATCAGGCTGCACATTTTGTGCAGCCTGATCTTGATCTACACTGGCTGCAAAGGCAACTACAGTTGTGATAGGTACTAAGAGTTGAATTAATTGGTTTTCTGTAAGGGTAGTTCTACGGAATAATCAACTGTCAAGTCATCAGAAGAAACTGTTTATTTTGCAAGGAAATATTTGCCTCAAATGAAAAGAAATACATGTAGATACAGTAATAAAATTATTTGAGGCATTCTCTGTAAAAAGGGGGCTAAATGCATTTGCAAGAAGTATCGACCCATCTCAGCCTGTGCAATCCGCAAGCTGACATGGGCTGAAACTTTTTGCTATCTTTAAATTTTCTGCATGTTATAGAACCATTATACCAAGTGATTCAAGTAGTTGTCAACTCTGTCAAGCAAAATGGACTTTAGGTGGTCCATAATTAAGTGATGACTTGCTTGGTATAATGCATAATAGTAATGCATTAAACCTCCTTTTACAAGAGCATGGCTCATTGACATTATGCTTAATAATTCATGATAAAAAGTCCATAACCTTTTACCAGATGACAAACTTTCAGACTCATCAAAAGATAAACCATCTTCGGACTACAATTAAGATGTGTCTCAAACGTGTGGGCTCATCCTTGATAGGTAAAAATGACTGTGGTCACCAGCTTTTTCTCCTTGTCCTAATGTGTTTTCAAATGCCGCCTTGCTCTTATGCTTTGAGTAGTTAAAACTCCAGGATTGTTTGGTAAAGGGTTTATAATTTGAAATCAAACAAATGAAAATTCCATACAAACAAAAAAAGAAATGCTTAATAATGTATAGTCAAACAAATGAACATGCCTAAAGATACAGCTTTACAGCCAGAGAGAAAAAAATGCTGTTAAAACTTTAAAGTGCATAGAATAATTCAGATATTGTTCAGGTGTGTTAATAAAGATATATAATCAATGATTATGGTGAATGGGATAAAGAAACTCAAAGGAATTTGTCTTTGATTAAAACTGGGAATGACAACAGTGCTTCTGTTTATGGCCCTAAAGGAATGAAATTGCATTTTCTATTGGTCATAATCTGTGCCACCTTGCAACAGTCAGGGCAGCATTTGGCATGAAGGTACAAGATGATTATAGTTTCATAAAGATGAAATGGGTTAAAAAAAACAGGTGGAATACGAGTAAATATGTATCTTTAATAATGTGTAGTCAAACAAATGAATATGCTTAATAATCTGTGGTCAAACAAATAAAAATGCTAAATATATAGTGTGTATTCAAACAAATGAACATGCTTAAAAATGTGCAGTCAAGCAAATAAATATGCCTAACCGTTTACCACACAAAAAATTTTATACTTCTCCAAATTCAAATTAAGGGTGTCTCAAATGATAAACCTTGCCTTTAATAGAGTAGAAAGCTTTCTTTCTCAAGGGGTTTAGAACTTGAGATTGTGTGGTAAAGGGTTAAAAATATATCGTCAAACAAATAAACATGCTTAACAATGTGTAGTCGTACAATTAAAGAATAAATTGTTGTACAACTGTTTGTGTTTATTATGCACTGTTAGTTTATAATCAAAATTTGTAATCAAAGGACTTAAAGTCCTGAAGAGCAGACTTGTGGAACAGTATTAACCTATAGTATGGTGTTATAATAAATGAAATTTCCAGTACATGTAATGTTTGAACATGTATTTGTAATTAGTTAAAGGAGTTAGCAAGGGCAAGAAAAGTCGAAGTTGTTCTGCGAAGCGAATGTGCAATAGCTGATATTTTATTACTTATTAAGAAGTAGCAACTTGATCCATTAGTCTGAGGTGGTTTTCTGGTGGTATGAGATTTTTGATAATTGTACAGTGTTTAACGCCGTTTTCAACATTATTGCAGTTATATCGTGGCGGCGAGTGCACCTATCCATGCTTTCCTGGAGTCTCTTTTACCAGTACTCCTCACAATTTTCTTTCCAAGCCATTGGCAGCTTTCCCACATAACCATCGTCGAAACAATGGTCAGTGGTGGGAGAGGAATGAATCCTGTCGCAATGACTTATCATCAAAACTTGGAAAAAAAACTGGCCAAGCGAGGTAGGTATAAGATATAGGCTTGTGTGTACACATGTAGGACTGTATATACAGTAGTGACAAAAACGAGGTTGGGTGTACTAGGTAAAATAATTTGTCATTTGCAAATGCTTCCAATATAGACATCTAAAATTTTGTTGTTCGTTAAAGAGTTAATTCATGTGAAAAGGTTGTGACAAAAGGAGAAATTAGAATGTCCTTTCCTCCCCCCATGTTTTCAAAAGGGGTCGGCTGCAAGGCAAAGTCATCTCCAGGATATGCTTAGTTAAGCTGTAAGTGCGACTAGAAATGATCCTGGTTCTCGTCCTTCCTTGATACATGTGACAGGTAAAAGTGGATGATCTGTTCTCATCAGATAGTTCTGTAATGGAGATAAACAAGGGGAGGCAATTACATGGTGTTTGTTTCGATACACTCCTGAAAAAATGATGGAATTTTGATGAAATTCTGTGGTAAATAGTTTTTCCCGTTTTTTGTGCTTTATCCTTTGCCAAATGATCCATGTTTTAACAACCCTGAGGATAAAGCCTTCTGAAAACATTGTGAGAAGAGGAGAAAATGCTGGCCTTAAGTTACATTTATTGACAGCGTAGAACAAGATCAGACTGCAACATACATATGTAGTCTGTTTTTGAGTGCAACATACAAATGTAGTCTGTCCACTTCTTATTACATATTCAGGTCAAAGCAGTCTTGAAACAGTAATACTTTTGCTGTTTTTCTAAAATCAGACAGGCCAACTCCATAAATTCAATGCTCTAACGGTAAAACATTAACTTACATGAGCGTATGCCATTGCATTCTTTTTCTCATTTGATGTTGTCTTGTCTCCAATCCACACGTAAAGCTCTTGAAATGTGTCCAGTATAAACACATCCTGACAAAAATAGGAAAATAACAGAAAAGAATCCTTTACAAAAAAAATCAAATTTTTAGCTTGAGAATATTTATTTTATATGCATTGAGAAACAAATTCTTACAACTAATACTATCTCTCGATTCTGTTTCCTTGGACCTACACCAGTACTTGTGGGGAATGTGTTGGCCATTGAACAGTCCCAAATTTGACACCCATGCCCAGGTATCAAACTCGCAACTTTATGGTTATGAGGCCAACGCTCTGCCTAACAACTACAGACACCACACCAAAATTTTTAATGACCCTTGGGAAGAAATTTTCAATGACCCTTGGGAAGAAATTTTTGAAAACAAAGTGGGAAAAGGAGAAAATGCTGTAAAACAGCATTTTCTCCTTCTCCCACTTTGTTTTCAAAAGCCTTTTTCTAGCAAACTGTTGAAAGATTGTTTGGTAAAATATTAAATTATTGGTGCCTGGACCCAGGCTAAGAGGAAAAGAGTGGACCAGAATAGCTTATAGGCGAACGCCATCTGCTGCAAAAGGGAACTATGAATAAATTTCCAGTAAACCCTTTACCACACAAGCCCAAGACCTGAGAAAGACAGCTTTTGAAAACAATGTTTTCTTTAAAGCCCTAGCCTAGTACTGTCACTGTGATGTGACTGAAATAATGTCAAAAGCAGCGTAAAACACCATTCATTCATTTATTATGAGTAAAATCTGAGTTAACGCTTTCACACAAAAGCCTAAGTTTTAACAACCCTGAGAACGACAGCTTTTGAAAACTGTTTTCTATCCTCTTGAGGACAAACCCCATCATTTGAGCCACATTTAATTTGTTGTCTGCAAATGCTTTCAAATTGAAAGCATTTGCAGACGACAAATGTCTACAATTTGGTGATCTGGTAAAGAGTTAAAAAACATTAAATAACAAAAAACGTTGAATGCTGAAAAATAATACCATTAAGTTTGAAAAATTATGGAAAGGCTCCTGGATGGCTTTGTGGTAAGCTGAAGGATTCGAAACTTAAAAAAACCCAGGTTTGATCCTCATTTTGTCTAACAAACCAACTGAATCATGACTTCGAATGGTCCTTGGACATGGAGAAAATTGACCGAGAGCAAAAAGTTTCCATCCATGTCAGCCTGCACGGACTGCGCAAGCTGACATGGGTCGATACTTTTTGCAGATGCATTAGCCCCCCTCTTCACAGAGCATGACACATTTGGTTTGAACTTACACTTGGATCCAAATCTGTTTGACTGACTTGCCCTTTCTTCTCCAAACTAAATTTGATTTCTCCAGTTGAGTCAGAAAGCCTATGAAATAACAGAAAAAAAACTATTTGCAAGTACAAATTGATTTTAATGTCCTTTTACACCCAGTGTATTCCAACATCATCATCATCATTATTATCATCACCATCATCAACACCTCAGCTACCACAACCATCATAATCATCATTATCATCATTAACACAATCATCATCACTATTATCTTCAGCATCACCATCAGCAATGAAAGCAACATCATCACATCACTTTCTCTTTTTCCCACAATGTTTTTAAAAGTTTTAAGTGTCAAATTTCTAATCAAGCAATTCTGGTTCCAATCCCTTCTGGCAATGCAGATCATCTAGGAGTGGTCCTTGACAAGTTAGTGCAGTTTTCAAGACTAGCAATGATGGAAACCAAGTTTGGTGTTTAACATGGGTTTCAAGATATTTTCAAATACTAGTATACCTCAGTGGCCAGTGCACTTATCAGCACTTACTCTTTTTTTTTTTTAACCTGTATTTTCCCCCATTACTTTGCACAACATTCTTTCCAAGCCACTGGCTGCTTTTACCATATACATATGAGCCAGGCTCTGTGAAAGGGAAGTTTAATGCATCAGTGAAAAGTATAGACTCGGATCAGCCTACGCAGTCTGGGCAGGCTGACCTGGGCCAAAACATTTCGCTATTTTCTGTATGTCCAAGGACCAGTCAGCCTCAGGTTTAAGTCCGTTGTTAAAAAAGTGGCTATTATGGATTCATAATTATGTGATGTCTTGATTGGCATCATGCATCAAGGAGATGAATTAAGCCCCAATTTGCCAGAGCATGGCTCATATATATAACATCATCAAAACTATGTTCAGCAGTAAGACAGAGAAAATTAGCCCCGTTGCAATGACTATCAAGTCTTCAGAAAAAGTTTAGATAAGCTGAGGAATGGACCCAGTGACAGCGAGTTTCAAGCTCTGTACATTACTGACTTGAGATAATAGGCTTGGCAGGTGAAAACTAGAGCTGTCACTGAATGTGACTTAATACCCCCGCCAGTACTTTCACAGAAACAGGCAATTTAACAAAAAATTTTGTAAGTTCAAGGGGAGATTACCCTTGAATCATAGGGAGTAGATGGTTGAAAACTGCGTCTTGCACAACTTCAGTATACGATCAATGTATCAACAAACTTTCAATACAATAGCAGCTAAACTGTAGGAGGAGTTCGCGACAAAATTACTAGAATTTTGTACACGGATGGACACACAAACGGACAGACAGACAGGCTGATTCCAGTATACCCCCGAAAACATTCGTTTTGCGGGGGTATAATAATAAAAAAAGGCGAGTCGTCTTCATGATCTTGTTGAATGGATTGATTGATTGTATGGTGTTTAACGCAGTTTTCAACATTATTTCAGTTATATCGCAGTGGCCAGTTCACCTATCCATGCTTTCCTGGAGTCTCTTTTACCAGTACTCTACACAATCTTCTTTCCAAGCCACTAACTGCTTTCTCACATAATCATCGTCGAAACGATGGTCAGCTGTGGGAGAGGAATGAATCCTGTCGCAGTTGCCATCATCAATCTTCTGAAAGAAATTTGCTGAGCCCGGGATATTGTTGAAAGCATTGCAAAACATCATACATACCTAAACAGTGCTTGGGGGCGTTCCTGTTCTGACTGAACTTGTGGTTTGTTGTTTGCCTCGTTTTGATCTGCCACTTCGTCGAGTTTGTTGTAGAACACACCCTACAAGTATTTGTTATAATTTTGTTTTTGCACTGTAAAAGTTCATGCTGTGAAAAAATTGTAAAATATTTATAATGCCTTCCTTTCTTTGGATTATTAAAGCTTTGGATTGTGTGGTAAAGAGTTTAAGATAAAGCCAAAAGTTGCGCAAGCTGTAAATATATGGTAATTAAATATTGCTTTATTTCCAATGAGGCAAAAGTTGTGCTTTGCTGGTAAGGTGATATTCCCCATTTAAAGTTAATCATTTACCAAACAACCCAGAGTTTTGACAAGCCTGAGGAAAAAAGCGTTTTGAAAACATTGTTGGAAAAAGGAGAAAATACTGGTAACCAGCATTTTCTCCTTTTCCCACAATGTTCTTTTCTATCATTTTAAAGACAAATACCAGTATTTCAGTAAGTTTTGTCATCTGCAAATGCAGTCAATTTGGACCAGTCCAAAATTTTGCTTTTTCATAAAGAGTTTAGTACCAGCTAGACAGTAATGATTTATGCCCCTTTTGAACTTCAGAATCAACTAATCATTAATGAGTTATGTCCCTTTTAAACTTAATTATCAAACCAGTAATGAGTTAAGCCCCTTTTTTATCCTAAACACCAACTAGCCAGTGATAAGTTATTCCCATGAAGAAGCAAATGAAAAAATTGCTTTCTATGAGTAAAAGTTCCTTTGTTCATCAATGTATTCTCAAAAGACCACTTAAGCAAAGACAAAAGGAAAACAAGAGGTATTGCTGTACGTACACATTTCAAGGAACTTTCATCCAGTGTTTCTGATGTGCATTTTCCACGTTCCTGTTTTAGTTTATTTAGATAGCCAGCTGCCTGTTGAGTAAAAAGAAATCAACCAAAGTACAGCAAGAACTTAGCTGGCTTCGAAGTAAATGTGTTATTGTAGCCCTATCTGCATCTTCATTATTGTTGTTGTTCGTAAAGGTTGATATTATCTCTCTGTCAATACTGAACTCCGATATTTATTTTAACCCTTATCCTGTTAAATAAGTTATATCAAACTTTCAAGCTGGTAGAAAAAACCCGAATAATCCCACTTCAAACTAATTTTCTTGGAGAGAAATACACGTATCTCCTTATTGGACCATGTAGATCAAAGACCTGACTGCATGTTCTGTGCAGTCTGATACTGATCTACACTGCTCACAAAAGGTCAGTGAGTTGCGCTTAGCATCCTAAGGGCTAAACTCAAGTTGGTTAAAATTGGTCATTCAAACCTGCCCATGGCAGGGACCAAACCCACAAATTTCTTGTCCATAAACAAACACTCCGCCATTTCAGTACAAAAGCTGTTCTGCAGCTAGGTATATTTGCACAAGTTGGCAGTTCTACTACACCCAGGTACATTTACTTACACCAAAACGTTCATCTTTGTTACTGTGTGTACCATTCCACTGATAAAGTTTCAAACCCAGATCCAGTATGTAAACGTCTGACGAGTCAAGGAGCTCTTGGCATCGTGGTATCTGCAAGCGGTGAAATTTTGTTTTAATTTTTGTTGATTGTTTCACATTTTCTACTGTTTCCAGTATTTCAGTTTTTCAGTATTTCAGTATTTCAGTTGTATCCCTATGACCAGTGCTCCTATTTATGCATTCCACACATTTTTTTCATTATTGCAGTGAAACAAGAATGCACGTGGCATCATTTTCAAGATGTTTGCTGCTTTTTCATTCAAATTATGTCAAAACTACATGACATTGCATTTTCAGCGTTCAGAGGGGAAGCAATCCCTGGTTTACTATCCCTGTAGCTAATCATTGTCTAAACAGTGATTAATATGTGGGAAAGCAGCCAATTGCTTAGGAAGGATATTGTGCAAAGCACTAGCAAAAGAAGTTCTTTTGCTGCACTTGTCTTGTTTTTGAAAATTTTTATATAGAGTAACTTCTCCTTTCCTCTTCATCTATGAGTCAGAGTATACAAAAAAGACTTTTCCTTCATTTTGCTTCATTTTGTATCCACATACTATACTTTGAACTGAATTCTGTTTAGCCCCCCACCCCATTCCATGAATTCCGATTAATGAGGTAAAACTGCATTTCATACCTCTGTCACTTCCACATGTTTTCTGTTGCCATGGAAATGAAGCAGTCTGGGGGTGTATTTGGTTGGTTCCACTTTTTTAAAACCACTTTCAGCACCTCCTCTTAGAATCCTGAAACCAAAGACTTTGTTAACTTTTTACCAAACAACAAAATTTTACACTTGTACAAATTGAAAGCATAAAAAGACAACAATCCAAATGTGGCTGAAATGATAAGAATTTCATTGAAAGGTTTGAAAGCACTTTTGGAAAAAAATCTAATTGTCTTAAAAATATGTACCGGCTTACATGAGCCATGCTCTGTGAAAAGGGACATAATGCATCTGCGAAAATTATCTATATGGTCAGCCTGCACAGTCTGCGCAGGCTGACCTGGGCCGAAACTTTTTGATATTTGTCAATTTTCTGTATGGCCAAGGACATAAGTCTATAATGACTTGCTTGGTACCATGGATCACGGAGATATATTAAGCCCCCTTTTGCCGCAGCAGGGCTCATATGGCTTCCAACACGCAAAAAGGGCATTAGGACATTTGCGTAAAGTGTCATCTCAGATCAGCCTGCGCAATTCGTGCAGGCTAATCCGAGATGGCACTTTATGACTACATTAGATTTTGTGCTATAGTAGACTTGCGCAAAACAGAAAATTACATAAAAACGGAAAGTATCGTTTCGGATTAGTCTGCGCAGACTGTGCAGGCTGATCCAAGACGACGCTTTACGCAAATGTCCGAATGCCCCTGTTCGCGTATTGCAGGCTATATATATTGGCCTTGCTCTGTGTAATGGTGGTTTAACACATCTGCAAAAAGTTTTAACCCATGTCAGCTTTGGCATGTCTGCCCAGACTGACCTTGATGGAAACTTTTTGCTCTTGGTTTTTATATTTTCTACATGTCCATGGACCATTCAACATCAGGATTCTGCCTCTTAATTGGTATACTAAATGGAATTTATGGATCCATAATTATGTGACTACTTGGTTGGTATAATGGATCACAGAGTTGCATCAAATCTTCTTTTGCCAGAGCAAGGCTCATAATTATGTGCTTTAACTCTTTACCAAACAAGCCCTGGCTTTCACGACTCTGTTATAGAAGCCTTTTGAAAACATTGTGGGAAAAGGAGAAAATGCTGGTTACCAGCATTTTCTCCTTTTCCCACAATGTTTTCTACCCTTCCCAAAACAAATTTCAATTTTTGAGTCACTTTAATTTTGTCATCTGCTAAGGCTTTCAGTTTGGAATAGTCTAAAATTTTGTCATCTGGTAAAGAGTTAAACAATGTTAGTATTTTAGTCAGATCATTTATAGGCCTCTAATAAATTAGGTAGGTAAGAGTGAAGTTTGCCAAAAAACAAGTGCCTATGCTTACGTTATAGAATCGAAGTAAGATTTGAAGAGTTTTGACTCATGACCTTGAACCTCTCTGTGCTGAACAGGGCGATCATCTAAATATGTGTCCAGTTCCACAGTTTTGTATGCTGCAGTGCCGTATTCATCCTTTTTAGAGAAATAAGATAAGAGTTAATTTAGTTCAAGTATGTTAACTTAACCCGCCTTCAAGTGCCTTTCACTACAGTTGCCTTAGCAGTCAGTGTAGATCAAGATCAGACTGAACAAAACATGCCATCTGATCTCTGATCTACCTGTCATCTTTGCCGAGATATTCTGAAAAAAGAGCACCTTTAACCCCCCCCCCCCCCCCCCTTGACCACACAATCCAGAATTATAACAACCTCCTTGAAGAAGGCTTTTGAAAACATTGTGGGAAAAGGAGAAAAATACTGTTAACAGCATTTTCTCCTTTTCTCACACTGTTTTCTAGTCTTTTAACTCTTTACCATACGACAAAATTGTAGACTTGTCCAAATTGATAGTGTTTGCAGACAATACTTTATATGTAGCTGGTTACCAGCATTTTCTCCGTTTCCCAGAAGTTTTCAAAAGGTTTCTTTTTTTCAGGGTCATTAAAACTCAGGATTGTGTGGTAAAGTGTTAAGACAAATCCCATCCTATGAGCAACATATGATTTATTGTCTGCCACATACTGCTTCAAATTCCAACAAGTCTAAAATTTTGTCATGACTGTGTTAAAATCTTTACAATTGCTACTAAATGGGTCTCATTTCTTGCCTTAAAATTGTCCCAAGGGTTTATTTGGGCACTCTAATGGTTAATTGCTATGTATACATATGTGGATACAAGGAGAGCCCAACCTGAGCCAGGAGGGTAGCGATTCGCATTGACAGTCCAAGAATGTTGTGTGCAGTGCTGGTGAAATAAACTCCAGAAAAGCATTAATAGGTACACTTAACACAATAATATAACTGATAATAACATCTTGTTTTTCTCTATCTGCCTATCTGCCCGTCTGTCTGTCTGTCTCAACAAACAAATCAATATGGGTAACAACATGCAAAAGGGGCATTCGAATATTTGCGTAAAGTGTCGTCTCGGATCAACCTGTGTAGTCCGCGTAGGCTAATCCAAGACGGCACTTTATGTCGACGTTAGATTTTGTTCTTCAGTAGACTTGAGCAAAACAGAAAAATTACATACAAATAGAGTCATTTCGATTCAGCCTACGAGGACTGCACAGGCTGATCGGAGATGACACTTTACGCAAATGTCCGAATGCCCCTTTTCGCATGTTGCAAGCCATATATATTTCAAACAAACTTACGGCTGTGCTGTATTTTCCAATCCAGAAATGGACATCATAAAGCAGTAGATCAGACTCAGAATCTTTGTATGTCTGTAGTTTAAACAATAAATACAAAATATTATATTGTCATTATTCGAGCTGTATGTGTAAGACATTTCAAAGGTCAAGGCAAGATGTTGAAATTTTCCCAAACTAATAGAGCCAATGTATACAAGCCCCAGAAATGTAACTATCATATGGCTTGCAACACACAAAAAGGGGCATTCAGACATTTGCATAAAGTGTCTTCTCGGATCAGCCTGCGCAGTCTGTGCAGGCTAATCTGAAATGACACTTTCTGTTTTTTTTGTAATTTTCTGTTTTGTGCAAGTCTGCTGTAGCACAAAATCTAACGTTGTCATAAAGGGCCATCTCGGATTAGCCTGTGTGGACTGTGCAGGCTGATCCGAGACGACACTTTATGCAAATGTCCGAATGCCCCTTTTCCCGTGTTGCAAGCCATTATGCAATATAATATTCCTGTTATCTTATACCTTAACCTTTATAGGCTACCAAATGACAAAATTTGAGACTTACCCAAATTGAAAGCATTTTCAGACGACAAATTTAATTTTAGTCAAATGATGTGATCGGCTTTTAAATATGGTAAAAAGAGAAAAATGCTGGTTACCAGTCAAATGATGACTAATTTGCTTTTAAATGTGGTAAAAAGAGAAAATGCTGGTTACCAGTCAAATGATGTGACTTGCTTTTAAATGGGTATGACAAAATGTGGTAAAAAGAGAAAATGCTGATTACCAGCGTTTCTCAGTTTCCCACGTTTTCAAAAGTTTCCTTTTCATGGGTCATTACCAGCATTTTCTCTTTTCCCAACAACATTTTCAAAAGCTTCCTTTTTATGGGTCATCAAAAGTAGAGATAGTGTGGTAAAAGGTTAAAATTCTATAGCAGTCATTGATTTCCTCAAATACTGGTTTCAGGCATTTTCTCCTTTTCCAACGATGTTTTCAAAAGCCCTTCTGTTAGAATCAGAGTTGTTTAAACTCAAGTTTGTGTGGTAAAGATTTAAAATTTTACTCATCCATTTTGATAACATTTGCCAAGGACAAAGTCATGTGGTACAATGACGAAATTTGTCCTTAAGTGTATGGAAAAAATTGTGCGATATCCCAAATGATATTAGTTTTCTAAAGTCAAATAATATACATGTGCACTTCGGAAGTTGTATAGTGTCATGTGTTTTCATACCGGTAGTCAAATACAATATCATAGAATAGGTACATGTATTACAAATGCCTGAATATTTGCCTATAAAAATTTTGAAATGTAGATCTAAATTTCAATGTGTTTCAAGGATACAACGAGTCGAACAACAAAATATTCCGACCTAGCTGGTCGTTTATTTAACTCAGACTGTCCCGATTATAACAAACAACAGACTCTCTCTATCTCACGTTCGTATCAAGTTACATGGAGTATATGGCGAGTTTCACATATTCTCATTATCAAACACAATGAATTTGAAAACTAGGTAAAAAATGCTAAATCAGTCTATCTTTTGTTTATTCTTTACCTACTTTTTAAATTTATTTTTCTGCCATCCACTTGGACCAAGTATATAATTATATGACAGACTTTCATCTTTTCAGTAATTTCCATACTTGGTATGGTATGAATTTAATTTAGATGCATTTCAACACCTACATTGTTTACTTTGGGCTGCCTCTTGGCCTGTAACCCTTTACTAATGACAAAATTTAATACTGGTCCAAATTGAAAGCATTTGCAGTCATAATGACAAATTACAGGTGGCTCATTGAATTTACATTGGAATTTTCTCTGAGGGTTAGAAAACATTGTGGGAAAAGGAGAAAACGCTGCATGATTACCAGCAATGTTTTCCAAAGGCCTCTACCACAGAGACTCCTAAAACACAGTATTGTTTAGTAACGGGTCAAACCAACAAAATGTAAAATGATGTGTCATATTGTTTCAAATAACATAATGTAACATCTGCTATATATCATTGTTTTATCTCTTTGCTGATTGCAGACAATTTTACCAGTTTTGCTCTTTGCAGCAAACCTTTACAAAAATATTTTTGCAATAGAGAATATTTATTAAAATGAGCATATTCTCCTTTTCTTTTATAGCTCTCTCATTTCAAAGAAAATTTCAAGGTATTGTTTAACGACCAAGTTTTAACTACCCTGAGGAAAAAGCCTGTTGAAAACATTTCAGGAAAAGGAGAAAATACTGGTTACAATGTACTCTACCCTTTCCAACACCTCTTGTTGTTGTCTGCAGGTGCTTTGAATTCGGATTAGTCTAAAAATATGTTTTTTTGGTAAAGAGTTAACAACATACATGTATCTTCAAATCTGTTGCTTTTGATCGATTTAGTTAATTATATCTATGGAAATCCAAATGTTTAGTGTATAACTTGGCATGAAAATATTTACTAAGTTTTACATTTTTTACAAAACTGAATGAATCATGAGGTAGACTGGTCCTTTGACATGTAGAAAATTGACCAATTGCAAAAAGTATCAATTCAGGTCAGCCTGTGCAGACTGTGTAGGCTTAACTGGGTAGATATCTTTTGCAGGTGCATTAAACTGCTTTTTTTGGAGAGCATAGCTCATATTGTTCTAACCAATGCTAAAGAAAATATACATGAATGGTTTAGCCAATGTGTATCTTTATATCAGAAAGTAACACAAGGTTTGATTGGCTATTAAACCATTTGGTTTAGCTTGGTTTAGCTAATAAGAAATTGCATTACTTTGTACATAACAATTAAGAAAATTATTGGGGAAATATCCATCGACCATTCTCTGTTAAAATGTAATCCGAATGATTTAGCTTTTTTCTTAAATGTCAAAAGAATGCATTTCGTGATTGGCTAAACCATAAGCCAATCAGAAATTGTGTCAATTTCAAGATTTGAAATCAGATTAATCCTTTACCACACAATCCCGAATTTTAACAATACCTTGGAAAAAACCTTTTGAAAACATTGTGGGAAAAGGAGAAAATGCTGGGAACCATTTTCTCCTTTTCCAACAGAGTTTTCTACCCTATAAAAGACAAGCTCTAACATTTTAACGGCCTTTTCTTTGTTATTTACATATGCTTCCGAATTGGACAAGTCTAAATTTTTGTCTTGTGGCAGAGACTTGTAAGCAGTACATACCCTGAGTACGATGTAGGAATCTCCATCATAGAACTTTCCATAGTCTTCTATAGGCCAAGGTGTTACCTTGAAATTCTAGATAACAACAATATTTGTATCAATTACGTGACAATACCAATAATACTGAAAATGGTAATTTAACATTTTTTTTTTATAATAATAATAGTTACGATAGTTATAATAGATCTTATAATAATATAATGATGATGATGATCAGGAGGAGAAGATGACGAAGAATATATTAGATCTAATTAAAGCAACAAAAAGAATGATGACAATGATGACGATGATGATGATAAGGAGGAAGAGGGTAATTGAAAATACAATCTACTGAATTTCAGCAAGTTTTTTTATCTTATAGGCCTAGATGTCGATCCAGGTCAGACTGCTCATTTTTTTCAATCTGATCTCGATCTGTGTCATCTACAAAAACCCTTGGGTTCATATTAGTTGTTGATAATGTTGAAGGGTTAAGGAAATGAAATATATTATCTTTTAATTATTATTTTCATTGTGGTACTCTTCAAGTTGAAGGTGCGTTCAGACCTAGTACTGGGACCACGTGTAAATGAAACGGCAACGCAAAGAAAATCAGATCCAAGCAGATTTACTAATGTAGGTACATTTTATTGCAATGCAGTCTTTAAGTATATTCAGGCTTTTATTTCTTGTTTGTTATTCTCGTCATAATAGTAAACGTTTTGTCTACATTTCGGGTACAGTATCACATTATCTCGCGAGACAATCTTGTCCATTTCCTTACCAAATTTGCAGTGCTAGAAGAAAGATAACTCTGTCGGACTGGCAATAGTGGAACTCTCCAGATTAAAGGCGCGTTTAGACCTGGTACCGGGACCATGCGGAAACAAAAATCAATTGCAACATCAACGAAATACAACCAAATGCAACTATTTTTTACATACGGAGGCACATTTTATTCTGAGGCAGTGTCTCTTGTTCATTTGCTTACTGGTCAACTATGCAGAAGAGCGCTAAGAGATGAATAACGTAGTCTACAGGACTTTCAATATAATTATATTAATATTAGGTATAGAGGCCAAAACATTGCAATTCCAGGGTTATTATCAGCCAAGATATTTCCATGACAAAATAGGAGACGGTGCAAATGCAAGATCACACTGCATGTTTTGTACAGTCTAATCTTGATCTACACAGTCCATAAAAGCATATCGACCTGTGCTCAGAATCCTAAGGGTTAACTCTCTACCCGAGACGACAAAATTTTAGACCTGTCCAAATTGAAAGTATTTGCAGACGACAAAGTAAATGTGGTGCCATGATTCATTTTTCGGTAACCAGCTTTTTCTCCTTTTCCCAAAACGTTTTCAAAAATCATTTTCATAAGGGTCATTAAAAATCGGGATTGTATGGTAAAGAGTTAAGTGTTTACTTACTACAATTCTCCAGATTTGAAGTCCCGGTCTTTGACCAGCATTTTTCCAGGCTATCTCTCTTTTGGCTGCAGATTCTGTGGAAAAGGTAAAATAAAGAACTTTTCTCCTGGGAAAAAATAAAAAGAATTTGTAAAATTATGACTGAAATATTGTTAGAAAAATTCGATCAAACTGACCATTTCCAAAATAAAATCAAGATGTCTATGAATCTTTGAATCTTTTCTGTCTTTTTGTGTATTTCTTTCTCTTTCTCTCTGCCTGTCTGTGTCTCTCTTGCCCTCCCATTCCTCCCCTTCCTCCCTCTCTCCTACTCACACATGTTTGTACTCTCTGTCTCTCTCTCTCTCTCCATTCCCCTGCTTCTCTCAAGTTTAACTGTTTGTACACTTACTCTTCACATCCTTCTCTGTATCACTCCCAAAGAGAGCCAAATTCGAATCTTTCCAGTCATACTGTTTGGGTTTTATCAATCCTGCAATCAAAAAATTGCTTTCACCAATTTTATTTTACAAACATATCAGCCATGCTCGATGAAGAGGGGGCTTAAAGAGTCTGCAAAAAGTATCGGCCTAGGTCAGCCAGCAAGGGTTAAACTTTTATGCTGTTGGTCAATTTTCTGCATGTCAAAGGACAGTGTACGTCATGGTTGAGTTGGTTGTTGGACAAAATGGATTGAATAGATCCATAATTAGGCCTGTGTGATGACTTGCTTGGTATAATGCATCACAGACGCATTAAAACCCCCTTTGCCAGAGTCCAGCTCATATTTATAAATATTTCTTCATGGAACAACCTAAGATCATATGTTTTAAAAGACCTTGGGAAGAAGAATTTTTTTTAAAACATTGCCGTTACCAGCATTTTCTCCTCGTCCCACAATGTTTTTCCATCTTTTCAAAGACGACTTTCTTAATTTAAGCCAGACTTTTTCTTTTATCAGCAATGCTTTTAATTTTGACGATAACTTTAACATCTTCTCGTCCAGTAAAGGTTACCTTTGATACAAACTGGGTGGCGCTGATATTTTTTTCTGTGGTTGTTTCTCTGCTCAGAGAAAAAATCACAAAAATAACATCAAAGGTTTTCTTCAGATCGGTACGGTGAAAGTTGATTTAACGTTTGCATTGTATGCAAATTTTCCTGATTTATGTTAAAAACAGAAGCAATAAAAAACTGGGGGGGGGGGGGGTTAAAAGATAAAATCGGGAATATTTGACTCTATACCACACAATTCCCAATTTAACCCTGAAGGATAAAGTCGTTTGAAAACATTGTGGGGAAAAGGATAAAATACTAATCTCCTTTTCCCACAAAGTTTTTTTTTTTTTTTATCATATCACAGAAAAATCTTATCATCCAATCAGTATTTTATTTTTCGTCTGCAAATGCTTTCAATTTCGACCAGTCTAAAAGTTAGTCCTTTGGTTAAGAATGTAACTGCATTTGGCCTGCAACACGTGAAAAGGGGCATTCGGACATTTGCGTAAAGTTTCGTTTCGGATCAGCCTGCGCAGTCCGCGCAGGCTAATCTGAAACGACACTTTGCGTTTTTATGTAATTTTCTGTTACACGCAAGTCTACTGTAGGACAAAATCTAATGTAGTCGTAAAGTGCCGTCTCGGATTAGCCTGCGCGGACTGCGCAGGCTGATCCGAGACGACACTGTACGCAAATGTCCGAATGCCCCTTTTCGCGTGTTGTAAGTCATTTATAAATTAAATGCACATTTCCAGCTTATCCTTGGAAATCCAAAATACCGATTTAAAATTTCTGTTGCCACAAAAATGAATGAATGAATGAATGACTTTATTGACTTATACATCCTGTACATAGTCAGTTACAACCAAAATAATTTCAAAGTGTCCCACGTGATACAACTAACTCTCTCTCTCTCTCTCTCATTTTCTGTCACCGCTCTTTCGCTCTCAAAATTACATCATGTATTTGATCAATTTACGTATATAAAAATATACAAAGTACTCTCTCTCGGACAAATATATTTATATTTAACTCTTTGCCAAGGGACAGAGTTTTAGACTGCTCCAAATTGAACGTTTTTTGCAGATGACAAATAAATTAAGCCTTTAATGATGGGTTATATCAACGCATCGGACGGTGAGGATCAAATATCAGACTACAGTCTGTTCTTCATCTACACTGTCAGCGAAATCGTATTATTGAGATGCGCTAAGCAGACTAAGATGAACCCATTACTAAATAAGGTATTCTTAGCACCACAAAAGATATTGCGATTACACCACAAATCGAAAGAAAATGGAAGGAAAAGAATAATTTTAAAAAAGGAAAACATTGTGGAAAAAAGGGTAAAATCCTTTTGTTTTTTCCGCCATGTTTTCTAAACTATCATGAAAAAAAAAACATTATTCGACGCACCTTTGATTTATCATCTGCAAATGCTGCCAATTTGGACAAATCTAAATTATGTGGTTGGTGAAGCGTTAAAGTAATAAAATAAAAGTACATTGAATTTTACCTGCCATTAACAAATTTTCATCAATACTTTTCCTGCGCTATTTAATTTCTACACATAAAACAGAACAATGTTAACAGCCGCAAATATCGATGTTTTAGAATGTTACCAACCACTACACTTACAATATACGACGATAAAAACAAAGGGCCGAGGCATCTCAAATTGTGGTCGATAAAGCTTGAGAACGTTTTAAAAGGTATAACACCTGCAAATTTTGATAGATTCAATGGGTTACCGATGGCTCTGTGTTACCCGCTGGCAGAAAAAATGAAATAGAAAACCAGGTTAATAAAAGTTGCCAGGTTGTTCTATCTCTTGTTTACTGTTTAACTGGTTTTAAAATCCGAATGTCTGTCAGTGACTAACACTTGGACCGACCCTACAATAACAGATTGTCATCTTCCAAATAATTTCCATATTTATAAGTGGTATGATTAAAACTCTTAGGCTGCTAAGCACAACTCACTGACCTTTTACGGACAGTGTAGATCAAGATCAGACTGCACAGAACGTGCAGTCTGACCTTGGATCTACTCTGTCCGATAAGGAGATGTTTTTCTCCAGAACAAAAAGTTTGAAATGAAATTATTCCGGTTTTTACTATCGGCTTGAAAGTTTTGTTTTACTTACTTAGCAGGATCTTGGAGCAATGTAATATGGTGGCATATTTCTGCTGCGAGATACGAAATAGCTATCATGATAATTTTAGAAAACTATCGTGATAAAACAAAGTTTCCTGGAAATATTATCTAGATAATAAAACTTTTCACGATAAAAATATCGCGATAATTCTGCCTGTTATCATGATTTTTTTTTGCTTTAGTGCCCACAACTGACATTCACGGTATCTATAAGTAAATACGGTTTCGGAACATCTTCGTCTACAACCTTATGAATTCTCCATTTCCCTGAATGGTTTTAAAGTGTTCGTAGGAGGCATTTCGAGTTGTCTTTGTGATTTTACAGGTTTCTGTTCATTTCGAGTCTTGTCAAAATTTACCAATTAAGCTACAATTATTAATTATTCGAACTTTTACTTACTGCAATCCAGTGAAGTCAAAAACTACCGAGTTCATCCAAATGATAAATTTTCTATTTATAGATATCCAGAAACAGGTAGAACTATCACGATAATTTTATCTTGCATGTCAGCTTCGTGCACGATTGAGAAATTTTGTGTTAAAATATTAAGTTTATCGGTTTTTTCTTTTTCAGGAAACTTCTCACTATCTCGATAAAATTTCCAGGAAACTTTAATTTATCGCGATAGTTTTGTAAAATTATCATGATAGCTATCTCGTATCTCGCGGCAGAAATATGCCACCATAGTGTAAGGTTTTATTGTCTTGTAAAGAGTTAACTTTTATAGGTCTACTGCCCGATCATTGCCCTGCTGCATAAGGCAGAACATAACAAATATAAGAAATAAGGTAAATAATCGCCAATCAGGCGGAAAAATCCGAAAGACTAATTAAGAGAAATATCAATTGGAATCTTATATACCTTGATTAAAAAGTTTTAATGATATTATTATATAATGTAAACTGGATTAGTGTATTTTTCATAAAGAGATGATTTGTAAACATTGGTTGGAAGATTTTACCCTTTACTGTCCAGAACTTGAGACCGGGAGAGGGGGGTCGCAGGTTCAAACCCCCAGCTCAGCCAATTTCTTTTCTAGGATTGATAATGGTCGTTGCGAAAGGTTTCATTCCTCCATCACCGCTGGTCATTGTTTATGTGGGAAAGCAGCCAGTGGTTTGGTCAAGAGTACTTATCATGCAAAGCAATGGAAATAGAAACTCCAGGAAAGCAAAGAGAGGTGCACTGGCCGCCGCTCTATAGATGAAATGACGTTGGAAATGGCTCGGCATCTCTCTCTCTCTCTTCTATTTTCATTTTCACGCCCTACCGGGCAGCTCAGTGATTAGCGTATCTGACTGCTGACCTGGTGGTTGCAGGTTCGATACCTGATTGAGGCAAACTTTCTTTTCGGCGATTTTTTGCCTTCCACCTTTGATGCACGTGGGAAAAGTGGTCATAGCTTGGAAAGAAACTTGTATCAGTGCTGGTGTGAGAAAGCCAGGAAACCCATGCGTAGGTGTACTGACCGCCGTGATGTAACCTGTGCTGTTAAAATGGCGGTAAACTCCAACCCAAACAAACAATTTTTTCCCATGTCTCTCTGTCTCTCTCTTTTCTTAACGTTACGTTGTTTCGACGATTTTATGTGGGAAAACAGCCAGTCCATTGAATATAGTGTTGTGCGAATCGCGAGTTAGTGGTAAAAGAAATTTTAAAAACGCATGGATATACATGTATATAGGTGCAATGACTGCATGTTAAAACGGAAATAATGTTTGAAGCTTTGAAGCGTTGTTACCCTCTACCAGACTATCCCGTGTTTTAACGACCCTGAGGGAAAAAAAACAACAACTTTTTTTGGAAACATTGTGGGAAAAGAAGAACACGCCGGTTAACAGGATTTCCTCCTTTTTTTCACAATGTTTCAGTCTGCCCTTTCACAGATAAAGGCTCGTCATTTGGGACACATTTGATTTTTTTTTAATCTACATACGCTTTCAATATAGACAAAACTTACATTGTTCTCGATTGGGTAATACTTCAACACGTCTACACGCACACAAAAACCAAAAGACACTCGGATTTATTCACCGACCATTCTTAAGAACATTCTTAGTCTTATTCTCAAGAATTTTCTAAATTTGAAAGTAACGCAGTTCAAATTGGCTAAGCCAAAGAACATTTTGCGAGTCAACAAGCTGAGGCCTGGTAGCTCAGTCGGAATATAGAGTGTATGTGACTTGAGAACAGAGGGTCGCTGGTTCGATCCCTATCTCCGCCAATTTCTTTCCGAGGATTGATTGTGCACAGTCATTGCGACAGGATTCATACCTCTCTCACCGCTGACCATTGCTTCGACGAATGTTATGTTGGAAAGCAGTCAGTGGCTTGGAAAGAATATTGTGTGGATTACGGGTAATGAAATCCAGGATTTTATCTCGAATCGTTGGTAAATTTATACCCGCCCCGGGGCTTATTTCTTACGCCACGGCGCCATATTCTAATGACAACACCAGCTGTTAGAATACAATATCTAATATGGCGCCATGACGATATGCGACAGTAAGTGTACGAGTGAAAGAAAAAGATCAATTTTTCCTCCGATTGGTTTATTCGTTTGTTTGTTAGTTTGCTTGTTGGTTTGTTTGTTTGAATAGTATTCTATCCTATTGAAGTACTCTTTCGATTTCCTCTTTCGAGGCAAGTCTCACTGGACAGTCCTTGGAGAAGTCACGATAGAACCCCAGTCCAGTATTAGTGGAACAAAGGAATAACTGGCATTTGTGAAGTTTCCCTGTGATATAACTGAAAAATTGTTGTAAGCGGTGTAGAGTACCGTTCAATCCATTGATTGATTGATTGATTTTTTTCGCCGCTTTCAGCATTATTTCAGTTAAATCACGGTGACAACTCACATATTCATGTACATGTATTACCTGGGTTGAATTAGAACTGTACCAGAGCTCAGTTCAAAGTGTCTGGTCCAAAGACACTCTTGTGAAAAATCCAGTGCTTTTATTGTGGCTCGAACCCCAGACCTCCAGGATATGAGCCCTATACTTCACCACTTAGTCTGATCTTGATCTACATTGACCGCAAGAGCAAATAAAGTTAGATTCAATGTTTTAAAGGTTTGAGTTGCCGCCGAGGTATTATTTAAATACTGCTACACAGCAAACAAAAGTCTTTGACCGGTGTGGCCAAATACTGCTTGTGGAAGAGTCCATTTTTAGCTCCACTGGCCGAAGGCCAGCGAGCTATTGTCATGGCGTTGTGTCCGTCGTGCGTCCGTCCGTCCGTCCGTTCGTTCGTCCGTGCGTGCGTCCGTAAACTTTTTCTTTAAAAAACTTCTCCTCAGAAACTATTGACTGGATTTTTACCAAATTTCTTAGGAATGTTCCTTTGGTGGTCCTCTTTCAAATTCCTTCAAATAATTGTGTTCCATGAAGAATTCTGGTTGTTGCGTCCGTCCGTCCGTCCGTCCGTTCGTTCGTCCGTCCGTTCGTCCGTGCGTGGCTGGTTACCACTTTTTTCTTCTTTTCTCACAAGTTTTTTCCATACCCTTTTTCTTCAGTGAGCTAAAATGCAGGACTGAATGATAATTGTTAAAAACTTCCTTTCGCCATTATAGAAATATCAGGCCTGTGGAGCGATACAGGCGCTCAAGCGCCTCTAGTTTACAAATTAAGGAGATTCCGGGAAAGCCTGGATAGGTATACTAGCAGCCGTGATATGATCGAAATAATGTAGAGCAAAAAATCCACTTTATTGCAACCATTCACTTGGTAATATTGTGGGAAAAGGAGAAAATGCTGGCTACCAGCATTTTCTCCTTTTCCACAATGAATTCTTCCCTATGAAGGTCAAATTCCTCGTTTGGACAACTTTCAATTTGTCGTGTGAAAATGCTTTCAATTTGGACCATTTTGTAATTTTGTCGTCCGGCAAAGGGTTAAAAAAAAAACGTTGAAACGAGGCCAATACAGATGATTGTACCCGGTGCTAATATGTCACATGGGATTATGGGCTAATAATGAAATATGACAATATTTTCTTGCTTTTCGTAAAATTATTTCATCCGGTCATTTGACAACATAAACTCGCAATACTATTGTCCGTTCCACCGTCTTCGACTGCTCTCCGAACATCACGGAAAATTCTATTCAAGTCCCGAACGCTCAAATTTCTTAGTTCGTGTAACTTTTCCTCCAGGATCGGGTCCACTCGGTTAAAATCGGGACCATTCGTTGACTGGTTCGGTTGTGCTGAAGGGGGCGCTGCTGTGCCTGTGTGATCCAGTGATGGCTTCCGGTGGGATTTATCGTCTGTTTTCTTGTTTTTTAGGTAGTTTAAATATTGATTATGATAGTACAAAGTTTTAAGATCTTTCATTGTTTGTTGAATTAAATATTCTTTTTCATACTGTTCAAATGCCGCTTCGTCTGTAGAGTTATTGTTTATTTCGAGTTGGACGTAGGAACCAGCGTCGTCTCGTCGTTTCCGGTCTTCGATCACGTGACGTCTCCTTCTTGTCAACAGTCTAGATCGTATCCTTTCGAACCATGAACGTATAAAACGTGTTGCAGCATCTGTGAAAATTCAGAAAAGGAAGATCAATTATACAAGGTAGCGTCAGTTGAAATTTCATGATGATGATGATGATTTTTAAGCCTCTATTCCTACTTTGGCTAGCCCTGAAAACTTTGTGGGGAAAGAATAAATTGCTTGTAACAAGGAGTATTATAGTTTTTTTTTTTTCAAAATATTTTTTAACGTTGTTTATATAATACGTAGTGACATTTTTCGTTAATTCGAATGATTCCCTCAGCTATTTGAAAAACGTTCTGGTACGCTTAAAAATCACCTAACGCGGGTATTTAAGTACACGTGAGTAGCTCTGCATTCAAAAAAAGATACGGGACAGGTAGACAAAAATGTTTTCAAAAGCCTCTTCTAAACCCTTTACCACATAATCCCGAGTTTAAAGGACCCTGAGGAAGAAGGCTTTAGAAAACTGTGAAAAATGGAGAAAGTGCTGGTAACCAGCATTTTCTCCTTTTTCCAATATGTTTTCTACCCTTCCACAAACAAATTCCAATTTTTCAGTCACATTTCTGTTGTCGTTTGCAAATGCTTTCAAGTCGGACAGGTACTGGGATATGAATATTTAAACTTATTTGTGGTTCAATATGAAAGGAAATAATCAAACATAACTTAACCAGCAATTGCTTCTTCTACACCTGTATATTGGTGTCATGAATGTGTCCGCCAATAGGCCCGCAGGGGGCCGCAGTATACACATATCCATATATCCACATTTTTGACCAGTCGCAAATAAATATTTATTCATTCGAGAAGATCATTACCAAGAAGTAGGTCAAAAGCTAGCGTATTTAGCTACTTGAATTTAAGCCTTGCTCGTGAAAATGGGGCTTAATTAATTAAACAAAAAACAAAACAAAACAAAAAAAAAAAACTACCGACTTGTGTCGGCCTACGCAGGCTGACATAGGCGGAAACTTTTTGCTATTTGTCAATTCTCTGCTTGTCTAAGGACCAGTCTTCAATCGGTTGTTAGACTCAATGGATTTATATGGATCTATAATCATGTGGTGACTCGCTTGGTACCATGCATCACGGAAATGCATTAAATTCCTCCTTTGCCGGAGCATGTCTTATGTGTACATGTAGCCTACGTACCAAAAGATCGCAATGCTGTTGTGCTCATGCCATGTTTATTTTCATCTGTTTGTTCTTCTGTCTGTCTGTTTTGATCATCTTGCAAAGCTGGCTGCAAACAGTGTGTTGTTGTTATAATTGCGACAAAGAAAAGTGCAACTCCACCCATGGTCGTTGCAGAAATCATTGTGGGTTTTAATGGTATTCACCGAATAAAAATGTTCACAGTGGGGAAATAATGTCCTGTGAGTGTTATTTCACTCTTTCCTTAATTATTATTGTTGTTCTTCTTGTTAAACTTATTTTCATCTGACATGAGAAACAAGCCTGCACTCTCTTAAAACAACGAGAATCATAAATTTTCACACGGTAGATGTTCCAACTCAAGCACTGTTGACAATTTCTTTTCAGATCACTGAATGGTTGATGTTTGTCAAAGATCTAGATTCTGTGTTCGAACATAAAGTAATTCACCACAAAGTAGTTCTTAAGAGTCTCAAAGTCTCGGATTAATACACGATTTTGTCAAATAATTTCGGAAATAAATCGTAAGTTATCCAGTATAATACTAGATCTGGTGAATATTCGAAATAATTCAAACAATTTTTTCATCACTGTTGGTCCGGCGACTTTATCAAATTTTTTTTTTATCAACTGACCGTTTTTATCACTTACACAAGCGACCCTGGACGACGAAATATAGTTCCTACAACTCCGCGAGCTTCATGTCAAAAACTGGTTTTATAAACTGCCGTACTATGACGCAGTTGACCTTATATCTAAAAGGTCAACCAGTACGTATTTCTTTATCCTTAAATGTTTGTGGTACTCCAAAAATCTAGAGAAGCGATAAAGATTTTAAGGAAGCTCAGAGGGGACTCTTAATCGAATGTATGGTGTTCAATGCCGTTTTTAACATTATTTCAGCTATATCGCAGCGGCCAGTGTATCTATCCATGCTTTTCTGGAGTATCTTTTATTACCAGTACTTAGCACAATAGCCACTATATACTTTTGGCCACGGGCATGTCCTGAAAGTGTCCTTAAAGGGGGCTACTCAGATTCTTACGATCTCGCCAAACTTTAAAAATGCTTCACCAATGAAGTAAGGCGATAGCCAGCAAACCATCAGTAAAGAAGAAAGACGAATAATAAAAATTTAAAAAAAGGAAAAAATACATTTTCTTTAATGCGTGGAGTAGTCTCTTAATGTGTCTTTAAATAGATTTCGTGCCAGAATTTTGGAAAATTTTGTGGGAATGTCACTTTATTTGATCAATAAAACGCGTCGATTATCTAGCTTGGTCGTATTCCAACGGAGTAAGATGACGTCATATTAGATATCATAACAATAGACGGAGTAATCGACTGCAGAGCCACCAATCCGTTATTTAAAGGCCAAGGTGCACCTTTTACTGTATATGTATGAAACCATGGAGTTTCTTTACGTTTGATGAGAACAAAGTAGATCTTTATCATGCAGAATCTATAAGCTTTTAGCAAAAAGCTTTAATTTGCACAAAAACATCTAAAAATGCTCCCTTAAGTACGCCATCTTTCTTTAACAGCCTGTGAAATGGTCGATATGCCTAAAGAAATGTTGGGTCGTAGAAAGTACATGTACTTTTCATAAGCAATTACTTTTGGGGCATTAAAAGCGTCCTTTTGCAGGGTTCAAAATTTACTCCTGCTTGATAAGAAAACCTGTGTTTAAAAATGCTGTACATATAAAATTGTTTTTATAAAATACGTCACCGGAAGTTTACAGGTGCGCCCACTTCCCCTCCCAAAACATTCAGTGATGCAATCTGGGAAATCGTGATGCCATTTCGATACTGTTGACGTAAAACTATCCCATACATCTGTTCATGATGGCCAAGTTTGCACAAATAGTGCCAAACTTTCGTGATAATCAACTCTTGATAAGTCACGAATCGT
Organism: Hippopus hippopus; assembly: GCA_946811185.2. Taxonomy (NCBI): domain Eukaryota; kingdom Metazoa; phylum Mollusca; class Bivalvia; order Cardiida; family Cardiidae; genus Hippopus; species Hippopus hippopus. The sequence goes on along the minus strand of OX328098.1, from coordinate 74,721,525 downwards.
CGGATAACCGCCCCCTATGGCCGTTTTGTCCGCGCAAAGAAGCAATCATTCATAACTTATATACTAAACTTTTTTGGCATTCAGTATGCGAGAAAAATGAGGGCTTTTGCGGACGGCATAGATCAAGATCAGACTGCACAGAACATGGACTGATCTTAAATCTATACTATCCGCTAGTTTACTCAGTCTGTAAGATTAAAAAAAAACGTTTTATTTTCAGTGAATTGTAGATTTATTATCAGCTGTCGAAAGAGGCCATACTCTGACAAAAGGGGGTTTAATGCATTTCCGTGATGCATTATACCAAGCTTGTCATCAAATACTTATGGATTTATACGATGCATTTTGTCAACAACCAAATTAAGCTAGAAGCAGAATGATCCTATGGCATGCAGAAAATTCACCGAGAGCAAAAAAGTTTCAGTCAAGGCACAAGCCTCCGCCAACAGCGCAGACTGAAGTGAATCGATACTTTTTTGCAGACGCATTAAAAACCACTTTTTCAGAGAGTATGGCTCATACATTTTGCGCTGAAAGATTTTAAATGGAGCATAGCTCAAGTGTGACTAGCCCAGCCGGGTAGCTCAGTGGTTTGCGTATAGGACCCGTAACTTGGTGGTTGTGAGTTCGATACCCGGTTGAGGCCAACTTTCTTTCCGACGATTTTTCGCCTCTCACCTCTGATTCGTGTGAGAAAGTAGTCAGTGACTTGGAAAGAAAGTTGTGTCAGTACTGGTATGAAAAAAACCTGGAAACACATGAGTAGGTGCACTGACTGCGCAAACTTGACATGGGTCGCATAAAACTAATTTTTACAGAACACTGTTCATTTTTATAAAAACTGTCCATAATGAGTAATCAAGGCAATCTATATGAGCCGTGCTCTCGCAAAAGGGGGCCTATTGCATCTCCGTGATGTTTTATACCAAGCAGACATCACGTATCTATGGATCCATAAAATCAATTTTGTCGAACAACTAACCAAATCATGAGGCAGACAGGTCCTTTGACATACATAAATTTGACCTTTGGCGAAAAGTTTCGGCCAAGGTCAGCCTGCGCAATCCGCGCAGGCTGACCTGGGTCGATACTTTTCGTAGATGCATTAAGTCCACTTTTCACAGAGCACCTATAATTATGTATTTAAAAATATCCAGGACTAATTTTTGGTGGTGTATCTCTGTAATTAAAATGGGCAAATTCTGATAAGATAACCCAGATTTATATTGGTATTACATGTCATAGTTAATGACCTTGACACATATAGGACATAGCACACAATGGCTGGTATCTGGAGTATGATTTTGTCAATGGTGCGTAGGTCTACACGCTTTCCAACTCAGCCGATTCCGTAACTACATCTAACCCGTTGTCTGCACATGTCATGCTCTTCGAAGATTCGACCTGTCTGCCATGACGCATCACCCGTCTCCTATACAGGAGAAAAGTAGGGCTTATACTGAAGCTATGACAAAAGCCTGTAGGGGCTGTTTTAATAAGTGGACGGTGCATAGGTTACACGCTAGCTGATCATAGCTGAATGAATCGCACAAGGTAGCGTTTTATTGAGTAAACGTTCATTTTATTTTGAAATTCAAAGTAACGGTTGTCGTTTTGAAAAGTAGTCCGGTTCTGTGCCAAGAATGCCCAAATCAGATAGATGTGTATTTGTAGAATGCCATCTAGCGGAGGATAATGACATCTAACAATCATGGATCCATTTTGAAGTACTGTTAGTCATATGATCTTAAAAATGGCGGCGCCCAAGTACATCGATTAGCAGCGACATCAACAATCACGATGAACTTACTTACAGTCAATCTAACTGTGAAATCTGCCAACGAAACTAAAATTGAATATAGGCCTACAAGCTGTTTGTCAATGGAAATGTATTTAGAAAGATTTCGATAGAAAATACGAGACATTGATGGTATTGACTCGTGTCATGTTTTTTTTCTAAGTGGAGCCTTACAATCTGCAAAAAGTATCGACCCAGGTCAGCCTGCGCAGTCCGCGCAGGCTGACCTGGGCCGACACTTTTTGCTACCAGTAAATTTTCTGCATGTCAATGGACCAGTTTACATAAGGATTCAGTCGGTTGTTCGACAAAATAGATTTTATGGATCCATAATTATATGATGACTTGCTCGGTAGAATTCATCACAGAGATACATTAAGCCCCCTGCTGTTAGAGCGCAGCTCGCATATAAAAGATCATTGACACCTACACCTTATGTTACAATTCCCAGACAATCCCACAGAGAACTGAACTGGCTGTCCTCACCGAATGTCGTCACGTGACCAAGATACGGCAGCAAGGCCACGGTTTTCGTTGGTTTGTTTCTAACATTTCGATTACTAGTTACATGTGTATCGCGACGACCAGTACACCCACCCAAGCATTCCTTTGGTAAATTTTACCAGTACTACACACAATATACATGTACATACTTCCGATCGAACCCATTGGCTGCTTTTCCACATTATTATTGGCAAAACAATAATCGGCGGTGTGACAGGAATGGATCCTGTCGTAATGACTGTTATCCATCGTCCGAAAGAAAGTGGCCGAGCTGGACAATTAAACCTGCAACCCTTTGGTTTCAAGCCAGACACGTTACTGACTTAACTGCCTTGCTTGGCCCGTGATTTACAGAGGTGAATCGTTAGGAAACCTAATGGCAGCCCTGCCTGTATCAGTGAGCTACACTCTGATGGAGTAAAGTGGACGGTGAGAATGGGGAGGGGGGCGAATTTCTTGTATCCGGACTTACGTATATCCGATCTCTTCGGTGTATTTTGTACATGACTATCACAAGATCGTTCATCATTATGGACCCCTCTCAGCATATTCCCTGCATAATCGTCATTACGGATCTTTCTCGGCATATTCAGTACATGATCGTCATTACAGACCACTCTCGATATATTCCGTACATGATTGTCATTACGGACGTCTTTCAGTATATTCCGTATATAATCGTCATGTCGGACCTATCTCGGCATTTTTCGTACCAGATCATATTAACCGTCTTCTCTCGGCAAAATTCTATCATTATATCCACTGAATAATCTTTGTGAGGATACTTTGGCAAACTTGAATGATAATTATTTGGGTACTTCGTCTAATAATTACGATTTTGTTTATAGGAAGCTTTAATGGAAACGTTTTAAATACATGTACCAAAAATTCACGAGTTTTAACGACATTGAGGAAGGAGGCTTTTGCCATTTCCCCCACAACGATTTATTTCTAACCCTTCAGGGACAAACCCCATCATATGCGCCACATTTTATCTGTCGTCTGCAAATGCTTTCAACTTAAAAGAATCTTTACTTTTGTCGCCTGGAAAAGAGAAACAGACATTGGGTGAGTTCGAGTAACAAGAGGGCCATGATGGCCCTGTATTGTTCTACTGCTTTTTAAATACATGTGACATACACAGTAACACTTTCCCAAACGACAAAAATATTGACTTGTTCAAATTCAGAGCATTTGCAGACGACAATTTAATTGGATTCAAGTGACAAAACATGTCTTCTCTATTTCTGCCATGACGGATCAAGTTGATTAAATTATGCTATGACTGTGCTGGTGCGCCTGTTAAAGTCCGCCTCTGACGGGGTACAAAACATTGTGAGAAAAGGGGAAAATGCTGGTTACCAGCATTTTCACCTTTTCCCACATTGTTTTCAAAAGGCACCTTCAACAGGTTCTTTAAAACTCTGGATTTTATGTAGAGGGTCAATTGGCATGGACAAAGATATTACACCATAATAATTCTCAACGCCAAACAAAGTTCATACAAAAGCAAATCATATCCCTTTCTTATACCAAGATGATTTTAGTGAACACATAGAGAATATCTGTTTGGTTTTTTTTTTGTTTGGTGAAAGATCAAAATTTATTTCATCGAGTGAACATCATTGGTACGTTATATTTTCACGAGTGACGCAGCCATCAAAAACCAGTACAGTTCTTTTGGGTAATTCCCCTTGGCGCATCCCCTCTGCATGACAACGCATTACAATATTACATAAAGCGTGAGCAATGTATGGTAAATTACGTCAAATTTCCATCTGGTAGAGTGGCACGCTTATGTTTGCCTAGGTAACTAGTGCGCGGTAACTACTGTTTCCGCCTTCAATTGGAAATTCAGAAAATAAGTATTTTTCACTGGTCGTAACCATGAAATATCGAAAAATATTTCACCGATATTTCTCGATAACTTAGCGGAAAGCATGAACTAAAAGTAGGTATAATCATTCGTCATACAAAATCTCAATGAATACTAACAAAAAGTACTTTGACAAGAAAATTTCCAAAACTTAAGCAGCAGAAAAAAAAGATTAGAATGGCATAAATGGAAAAGTATTGAAACAAAAATCGAATTATAAAAAACTCACTTCATATTGATGACTGACAGATTGAATGGTGTTTTACGCATCTTTCCACATTATTTCAATCATATTACAGTGACAGTTTACATATTCATGTATACCTGTGTTTTCACTATTACTAGACAAGGACTCTAAAAGTGTTTTTCCTATGGACATTCCCATGAACAACCAAGTGCGTCAAGTGAGGCTTGTACCAGAGGCCATCAGGTTACGAATGCTAAACTTTCCTCCTGAGCCACGCAAGTTTCTTTCTCACTTCATGTTAAATATTCAACTCATCTGAGCATGAAAAGAAATTGTTTCTGATTAAACCTGAACATTTTCAAATAAGAAAAACTTGAATACACATCACCAATCATGTGCGGTTTGATACTCAAGGTAGATAATTGGTAACACATTTCATGTGTCTTTAATGAGTAAGCAAGAGTTATTTCCCTTTTATAAGTACAAGAATTGGCATAACCGATACAGCCACTCATGTACTATATTAACCTTTTACCACACAATCCCAACTTTAAACGACCCTGAAAGAGAAGGCTTTGAAAACATTGTGGAAAAAGGAGAAAATGCTGGTAACCAGCATTTTCTCCTTTTCCCACAATGTTTTCTATCCTAACAAAGACAGATGCAGCCATGTTCTTTCCCAAATCAAAATTATATCAAGAAATCTAAAGGAGGTCCATCTAAAGACCAATTATGCAAATTTGTAGACAATTCCAACATGCAGTTTTGGGGAAGATTTTTAAAGATTTCCAATTCTTTCAAGTTTTTTTGCCATAGCAACACGAATTTTTCATGCAATCAAATTCTTTGAAGATACTCTAAAGAGGACCATGGCAGGATCATTTCTGTATAGTTTCTTCAAAATTGTAAGGGTTGCTTCAGCGAAGCGGATATTTGAGCCATGCTCTGTGAAAAGGGGCTTTAACGCATTTGCGAAAAATATCAGCCCATGCCAGTTGAGCAGTCCACTCAGGCTTACATGGGTCAAACACCTTTTGCTATTGGTCAATTTTGTGCATGTTCATTGAATGACTGATTAATCGAATTTGAGTTTTACGCTGTTTTAACAGCTTAGGTTATATCATGGCAGTCGGTGCACCTACACATGTGTTTCCTGGTATTCTCACACCAGTACTGACACAACTTTCTTTCCAAGTCACTCACTATTTCTCATATGCGTCTGAGGAAAGAGGCGAAAAATTGCCGGAAAGAGTTTGTATCAAACTCATAACCACCAGGTCATAAGTTCGATACACTAACCACTGAGCTACCCGGTCAGGCCCTGCATGTCCAAGGGCCATTCTAGCTCACAATTCAATGGGTTGTAAGGCATGATTAATTTCACTGATCCATAATTTTGTAATGACTTGCTTTGTACGATGCATTCAGAAGTTGCATTAAATCCCCTTTTCCCAAAGCATGGCTCAAACGTTAATGCACCCACGGCTACATGCATGCACAACAGACACAGGGCCATGATACAGGCATGCTGGCCTTTGGCCAGTGGACCTAAAAAGAAAAAAAGAAAATTTGCAATTCTGAATCATCTAATAATCATCCATCAAACAGAGACAGAAAGCATTGGATCAGATTTATGGGTTCAAAACGAGGGACTGTTAATTTATTCATTATTTTGAATACTCATCCATTAGACACAGTCCAGGTGGAACCTCTTGCATCTCGTTGAAGGCCGAGTCTGTTGAAACCATGGAAACATACTGTTTCCTCTTATTCATGTTTATGTCAAAATTGTCCCTATATTTGGACTGGTCCGGGTAATCTACCTGAAAGAAAAAATGAAAAATTCCGTTACAGAATTGTTCTGGGGTTTTATTCTACACCAAATCTATTTTTTTGAAGAGTTAAACAGGTACTTTTTAACCCTTTACAACACTTTAAACGACCCTGAAAAAAAAGGTTTCTGAGAATATTGTGGTAAAAGGAGAAAATGCTGGTAACCAGCATTTTCTCCTTTTCCAACAATGTATTCTTCTTTCTCACAAACAAATCTTATCATTTGTGTATGTTTAGTTTCTCCTCTACAAATGCTTTCGATACTGATGGGTCGAAAAGTTTGTCGTACAGTAAAGGGTTAAATCACTAGTAAGCTTATCAGTTTCAATGACGGAAAATAGTTAAATTTATTCATTTATTTATTATCCCCTGCCGAAGACAGAGGGATATAGTTTTAGCATTGTCCGTCCGTCCATCCGTCCTTCTGTCCGCCCGTCCTTCCGTCCGTCTGGGAGTATTTCTCCAATACCGTTGGACGGAATTTCGTGAAACTTCATACATGTGTACAATAACCCATTCCGCCAACATACTTTTTTTCTTTTTTTGATTCGATGAAAAATGGCCAACTGGGAGCGATTTTAAGTTACGCAGTCAAGCAATTTTTTTGGCAGGGGATATCATTTCAGCGAAATTGCTTATTTGTATGGTTTTTGACACTGTATAGCACCATTTCCAGCATTATTTCAGTTATATCAATGGGGCAAGTGCACCTATCCCTGTTTTCCTGGAGTTTCTTTTACCAGTATTTCGCACAATATTTATCTACCCAAACCACTGGCTGTAAAAACAATAATCAGCAGTGCGAGAGGAATGATTCCTGTCGCAACTGCAATCATTTGTTCTTGGAAAGAAATTGGCTGAGCTGGGGATCGAATCAACAAACCTATGGTCTCAATTCCTTACGCTACCGAACAGGCTACCAGGCTCTGCGAAAATTTGTGAAAAAGAATGTAGTTATATGTACATGTACATGTTTTTATGTTTTGATATTTATATAGAACTGAAATCGATAAAAGGTCGCATACTGCCTCAATGTTCCTTCTACACTACATACAACACTGAAAATGTATAACAAAGCCATGCTCTGTGAAATGAGGGTTTAATACATCTGCCAAAAGTATCGAACCAGGCCAGCCTGCGCAGTACACGCAGGCTGACCTAGCTTTATATCTTTTGGTCAATTTTCAGGATGTCCAAGGGCCATTCTACTTCATTGTTCAACTCATTGTTGGTGAGAATGGATTTTAAGCATCCATAATTATGACTTACTTGATATAATGGATCAGAGGGATGTATTATCTCTTTGCAAAAGGACGGAATTGTAGACTGGTTGAAAATGAAAGCATTTGCAGACAACAAGATAAATGGCACACAAAAATTAATATGTCCTTGGAAGGATAGAAAACATTGTGGGAAAAGGAGAAAATGCTGGTTACCAGCATTTTCTCCTTTTCATACAATGTTTTCAAAGGCCTTCTTTCTCCGGGTCGTTAAAACTCGGGATTGTATGGTAAAGGATCACATCGCTTTTATGAAGGCATGGCTCATTTTTACTTCTATAGATGATACAGGATGAATCTTTTTTTTTTAAATCTCTTTACTAAACAACAAAATTTTGGACTTGTCAAAACTGAAAGCATTTGCAGACGATCAAAGGCCCAGTAGCTGTCAAAAGTAAACAAAGCAAATGTTAAAATGCTTTTGAATTTAAATAATTCTAACAATGTTTTAGTCTATCAAGAAGATAAAATCTATCATTTGAGCCACATTTAAATAAAGCCGCAATAGCTGCCAAAGTAAACAAAGTGACTGTTAAAAAAGCATTTAAAACATGTCATTGAAAAATATAGGTATTATTGTGAAGGTGACAATCTGTTATTGTAAGGTTGGTCCAAGTTTTAGTCTGTAGCAGAAAAATGAATTTTAAAAAACAGGTAAAAAGTAAACAAAAGACAGAATGACCTGGCAACTTTTGACCTATTTTTAAAATTCACTTTTCTGGCAGTGACTAACACTTGGAACTACCATACAATAATACAGTAGATTGTCACCTTCACAGTAACTTCCATACTTTTAAATGGTATGATTTATATTTAAAAGTTTTTTCCACAGTCATTTTGTTTACTTTGGCAGCTTTTGGGGCTTTACTTAAATGTGGCTCAGATCACGGAATTTATCTTTGAGACTGAAGAAAGCATTTTCTCAAGTTTCAAACAATGTTTTCAAAAGGTCTCTTCCTCAGGGTCATTAAAACCAAGGATTGTTTGATACAGGGTTAAAGAATAGATACATAAAACAGAAAAAGAAGCAGAATTATTCAGAAAATTATATATTCGAAGTTTTAGACATAGTACAGTCAAAATTTGAATTAGTGGTCACTTAAGGATAGGGCACCCTAATGGAATTCTTGTAACATTGCCTTTCATTGTCAAAAAAAACGTACAGATTCAGCTAAGACTCGGGTAATCCATTATCAATCGGGCAATACACGCTGGTTCCCCGCATTGATTACGTATTATCGGAGACTTTGCCGAATCTGTACAATTTTGGTGATGAAAGGCGATGTTACACGGATCCCATTAGGGCGCCCTATCCTTAAACACAACTCTGTGTTGGTAGGACCATGTGAAAGAAAGATTTTGAATACATTGTGGGAATAGGAGAAAAAGCTAGTAAAATCTGTATCAGAGTATGTAGATCCAAGATGGGACTGCACATTCTAATCTAGATGTAACCTGTTGCACAGTGCCTCAAGTCCAACTTAGTAGCCTATGAGTTGATACAGATTTGACTGTACACATAATTATTGTCTGTTATGAACAAAAACAAAAACAAGAACAAAAGGGTACTTCTCTCGCGTAACAACATACATCGTCAAAATGTTTAAAGGAGGGGTCACATGTGATATGAGCAGATTGAAGCAAACCCTCACCATCGTCCTGTCCCCTTCCAGACTTTACAAACTTCACAAGTTTTACCATAATCCCATCCTTAGATCTAAAAGAATAATAATAAAGATTAAAAAAATGGATAATAACAGATCTGCCTCAAAAAAGTGGCTTAATCATTTACCATAAAATCACAACTTTAATGATCATGAAAAAGCCAGATTTTGAAAGCATTTTGGGAAAAGGACAAAATGCCGGTACTAAGCATTTTCTCCTGTCCTCACAAAAGTTTTCTACCCTTCTAAAAATGTTTAAATCTTTGAATCACTTTTAAATAAATTTTGTCTTCTACACACAGTTTGGATTTCGACGAGTCTAAAATTTTGTCATATGGTAAAGGTTTAATACTGAGGCTTTCTGCTTCATGAACACTTTACACCACCACATGTGGTTTCTGTGGTTGTGAGGTAGAGCATCGGCCTCAAGTTTGATTCGCGGGAGCAGTTGTAAACTTTGGGGCTGTATGTTGCCCAACATTCGGCATAAGTACTGGTGAGGTTTCAAAGAAACAGAAACGAGAAAGATTAGGTGTTATAAGAGAGATACCAGCATATTTCAAAGTTTTCAGCCAATGTTGATGACATAACCAAAGAAAGGGCCTAAAATTTGACAATACCTCTTGTTTTCTTAAATTTGAAATGGCCTGTTGTGCCCAAGGATTTATTGGGATTTAAACCAAGAATGACAGCAATATTTACTACATACGAAAGACATTTCTCAATCAACTACATTCTGCGCATGCTCTACAACAAAGTACCAATAGTATCACAATCAAAGTAGATACAGTAGTAAAACACCAGAAGGCCCATGCTCATAAAAAAAGATACAAATTTTGCTTACTGATTCCGTTTACAATAAAACAGCCAGGTCAGTATCACCACTAACAGACTCGCACACGCAACCAGGAACAAAATGAGCAGAATGAGTCCAACATCTGTTTCGGTCTGTGCTTTGACAACATTCGGATTAGTCTTACTGCCGGTTTCATTACCGGCAGTAAAATTTTTAACTTCGACGATCATGGGAGGAATCGTGGGTTTTTTTACATGCATTCTTATGATATTGTCTTTAACAGGTGGTGATTTATTAGATTTCCCATAGTACACCAAGCTTCCTGGCACGTGGAGTCTCTCTGAGGAAACTGAAAAAAAAAGTAATTAAAAAGAACTGAAATTCCTGAGGATGGCTTGGTCTTCACTTATCATTTAGCACTTTACTACACAACCCAGACCTTTATTGACCCTTTGAAAACAATGTGGGAAAAGAAGAAAATGCTGGTAACCAGCATTTTCTTCTTTTCCTGCAATGTTTTCTATCCTATCAGAACCCTTAAGTATGTTTGTACCAATTTAGAAATTGATGTCTGCAATCATTTTGACTTTGGATGGGTCGAAAAATTTGTCCTGTGGCAAAGGGTAAACTCTTTACTTAACAATACAACTAAATTTTGAGATTTACCAATTTGAAAGCATTTGCGAACAACAAATGAGAAATAGCTCAAATGATACAATATGCATATGAAACCATAGAAAAATTGTGTGAAAAAGGAAAAAAATTGTGTGAAAAAGGAGAAAAATCTCGTTACCAGGAATTTCTTTTTTTCTTACAATGTTTTTTTTTTAAAGCTGTTTGCTCAAAGCTGTTAAATCTTAGTATTACATGGTGAAGGGTTAACAGATTGAAGCCATAGTTTGCCCTTTATAGACATTCTTTCAATCATATGACAGTAATGGCTCACTTTTGAAAACGTGAGAAAATCAGAAAAGGAAAATGCTGGTGACCAGCAATTTCTCCTTTTCAAACAATATTTTCTATCCCTTCTAAGACAAATCCAATAATTTGAGCCACAATAAATTTGTCATCTGCAAATGCCTTCAATCAATTTTGTATTGGAGTTTATCGCCATTTTAAAAGCCTAGGTCTTATTATGGTGGTCAGTGCACCTATGATTGTGTTTTCCAAGACGCATTCCTCTTTCACCACTGACCATTATACCAGTGTCAGATTCATTAACTTGGTGCATTAACTCTTACCAAACAAAAAATTTAGAACTCAACCAAATTGAAAGCATTTGCAGATGACAAATTAAATAAACCTAAAATGATAATTTCTGTCCTTGATAGCGTAGAAAACTGACTATCATCAATCCTCAGAAAGAAATTGGCCAAGCCAGGGATTGAACCAGCAACCCCCCTGTTCTCATGTGAAAATCCTGAATTGTTTGGTAAAGGTTTTAAGAGTTAAGACTTATTGTTTACCTGTAGAAATTAACACAAGTCCAAACAAGGTTCCTCTGTTCAGCTGTAACATATGTATAACTGTAGGGTTAGTTTTGTCTATGTAATGTAACCCACCGCTGTTCCAGTCCGTGTAATAAATTCTGTTGTCATTGGTTACGATATCAACAGGGTGATGATTTCTGAAATGATGGAAATATAGTTTTTGTGTTTGACAGTGTGTTTGTTTTTAGGGGTATTTATAACATAAGCGCCTAGGTGCACCTCCATATGCCTCTGTGGACAGTGCAGACATATAGCATCTGACATGAGTTGGTGTTTGAGATAAATTTTTATTAAAGAAGTCTAGGGAAAATGTTATCAAGCGAGTCTTTGGCGAACTCAATGACATTTATCTTGATAAGTTTAATACCATGTCAGATTCTTCTTATCAAGTAACAATATTTCACAAATTATAGATCAGAAGATGCAAAACCATCTATAGATGCCCCCACGGTAATATCCATAAAACCCATTCACTTCTATGAAACACGTACAAAATGATGTCAAAAAATGACATCACACAGTTGTGATATCAAACGTGTATAAGGTAAGAAAAAACATTGGATATATTACAATGAAATCAAGGGAGGCTATGTGATAAAAGTATGGAATATTACAACAGTCTGCATTTCTGTGGACCTTTGGCTATGTGCCCCAACTTCTACAGGAGGACAACTGTCAGGAACTTAACTCAGATTTATTGAATTGTTAACCAAAACATCGGAGGAAGGTGCAGCAATTGTGCTATTATTGGCCAGACATCATCAAAGCGTTAATACACAGAAGCCCAAATGTTAACACACAGAAGTAGTCAGTGAACATGATTATATTCTACACAGGATACATGACAGATAGTGAAACATTTTCTGGTCAGTTTTATTTGTGACCCATATTATACTTGGACCATTTATAGATATATATATATGAGCCCTGCTATGGCAAAAGGGGGCTTAACGCATCTACAGTCAACTCTCGTTACAACGACCATGTTTGTTTCTAGCAAAAATGTCGTTGTAACGAAAATGTCAGTGTATTGAAAATGAACCAATAAGCTTGGAACATGATGAGTTTTTTTGTTTTTAGATCTACACTGACTATACGAATGAGTTGTTTGAATGACAATCACTCAAAACATAATGACTACATTACCATTTTCATCTACAGTTAAACAGTGGTCTAAATGATTCACATCAGTTAAACAGTGGTCGAAATAATTCACGTTTTGTGCATACTTACGACAATATGACGCTAAACCTACAACGCTGATTGTTTAGGGGCATTGTGTCGATGGTATGATAATCAATATTGCCAAAGGGAAAAACCCTAATCTCACATATAGTACATGCACACAATTTATCGATTATCACCTTATGTGAGGTGCTAAAAATAGCGCTGGGAATTTACCTGAAAAGACAATAGAGTGTCGATGTATTGAATAAGAATATATAGAGATTCTGTACTTTTGTTTCCGAAAAAAATGTGTCAGGTGTCAGAAAACGAGAATTCCGTTGTAACAGATGAAAAATAGACCGTGTAAATCCGTTCCCAACAAATTTGTGTCGGTAAGTGAAAATGTCGATGTATCGGATGTCGTTCAAACGGGAGCTGACTGTACATGATGCATATACAAAGTAGGTCATCGCGTAATACTGGATCCATAAAATCCATTTTCTGAAACAAACGACTGAATCATGAGGTACACTGGTCCTTGAACAGGCAGAAAATTGACCAAGAGCAAAAATGTTCCATCCAGGTCATCCTGTGCAGGCTGCCCAGGCTGACCTTGGTCAAGGCTTTTTGCAGATGCATTTAAACCCCCTTCTCACAGAGCATGGCTTATATAAATATCAGACAGTGAAGAATGTGCAGTTTGATCTTGGACTCATGCCACTGATAGTGCATTTGGGTAGTTTGAGTGTTTCGGTGTATTCAACTCTTTACCAAACGACAAAATTTTGGACTAGACCAAATTGAAAGCATTTGCAGATAACAAAATAAATGTTGCTTAAATAATGATTTCTTCCTTAAATGTGGTAGAAAACATTGTGGAAAAAGGAGAAAATGCTGGTTACCAGCATTTTCTCCTTTTCCCACAATGTTTTCAAAAGGCTTCTTCCACTGGGTCGTTAAAACTAGGGATTGTGTGGTAAAGAGTTAACATTTTACCAAACAACAAAATTATGGACATGAGAAAATTGAAAGCATTTGGAGATGACAGATTAAATGTAGCTAAAATGATGATTTCTGCCTTGGTAGGGTACCAGCATTTCCTCCATTGTCCACAATGTTTTTCAGGAGCTTACTTCTTCAGTGTCATTAAAACTTGGATAAGTGGTCAAGGGTTAAAGGTTGAGATCAGAATGCATTAATTGTATGGTGTTTAACACCGTTTTCAGTATTATATGGCTGCAGCCAGTGCACCTATCAATGCTCTCCCTGTATTTCTGTTACAATTACTTGCCACTGGCTGCTTTCCAAATGATCAGCTGTGAGAAAGGAACAAATCCTGTTGCAATGACGTATCATCAATCCTCAGAAGGAAATTGGCTGAGCCGGGGATTTGAGAGATTAGAAAGCAATAACTTACATCTCACTAGAAAGTCTTATCTCTGTTGTTTTGTTGTTGTTAAGATTTAGGGAACCAATCCTGTCTGCTTTAGAATCTGTCCAATATAGCTGGTTCCCGTTTTCTAGTACAATCATATTTGGATGTCCGTCTGGAACCTTTAGAATCATGTCACATGGGGTACCAGAAATGTCGCACCGCATAATTTGTGGATTTTGTCCCCATTTGCATAAATATATCCAGCTGTTAAGACAAAACAGTAAAACATATTCATTTGACAACCATTTCAGCTAGAATGGTTTACAGCCAAAAAATCAAATGAATTAGTACGCATGCCTTGATTAAATTCAATAGACAGACACAGTCTGTAGTTGATTTGCCCCCACGTAATTTCGCACTTCAAATTCCGCATTTTTTTTTCTCAAACTGTCTCCCAGTGCACCTAGCTTTCTCATCATCAGTACTGACACATCTTTCTTTTCGAGCCATTGACTTCTTTTCCCACATGCATCAGAGGTGAGAGGCGAAAAAGACAATTCGAGTTACAAGTCAGATGCGCTAACCACTGAGCTACCCAGCCAAGCTCACAACAATGTAAGTCTAAGTAACAGTATCAGACTATATTATATACTCTACCAAAACATATATTTGCTTGGTTGTTTCTAGCATTTTCCTTTTTCCAAAATGTTTTTAATCGCCTTTCCTCTCAGGATCAATGAAAAAACCACAAGATTGTTTTGTAAATGTTAAAGAAGATTGTTTGTTTGTTTGTTTGTATAGAATTTATTGCTGTTTTCAACATTATTTCAGTTTTATCATGGCAGCTAGTGCACCTATCCCAACTTTCCATCACCAGTTCTTTGCACAATATTCTTCCAAATCCACCGACTGCTTTCCAATATGACCATCGTTTAAATAACAATCACCAATGAGAGATGAACGAATCCTGTCACAATGACTATCATCAGTCCTCAGAAAGAAATTGGCCATGCTAGGGATCTGAACCAGTACCCCCATTTCTCAAGTCCTGTATGCTACCAAATGTGCTACTGGAATTCATGTCAAGAAAAAACAAAACCATTTCCGTACCCTTTCCTTCCATCCACAGCCATTCCTCTGGGATTGTTAAAATCTTCGTATAAGATGGTGGGAGTTGAGTCTTCTGTGATTGAAACAGAATATAACTTGCCCTGAAATAGCGGTACATATTAACCCTTTACCGCACAATCAAGTGTTTTAATGACGATGAAGAAGTCTTTTTTAACCCTTTTAGAGAACTTCAGGATTATGACCCCTAACTCATCGGTAAATAGCATGTAACATCAACCTTTTTGTAAAGGCTATTCGGCCAATATCAGCAGCTTCCGTCTTTTAATATAAGAATAGAGGCGGTAGACTCACTAACTCGTTGGTAAATATCATGTAACATCGACGTTTTCGTAAAGGCTTTTCAGCCAATCTCGGCAGCTTTCATCTTTTAATATGAGAGTTAACTGGTAACCAGCATTTTCTCCTTTTCCCATAATGTTTTCTACTCTTCCAAAGTCAAGGTTCAATTTTTGATTCACGTTTGTCATCTGCAAATGCTTTCAATTTGGACCAGTGTAAGATTTTGTCTTTTGGTAAAGGGTTAAACCCTTACCACACAATCCTTAGCAGTGTTTAATGACTAGGGGTGTAACGATACATCGGACTATCGATGGATTGCGATGGTGAGCGTGTTGATGCTACTGCATCGATTGTTATGTTGAAAATCGATAACTATCGCCGATAGTTACCTCAAATATCGATAATTTCGATAGTTTCACTGACAAGAAAGAGGGAGAAAATACTGCAATTCGCTAATGTATTCAAACGCCCTAAAAGTTCGGACACGTTTAATTATTTACAAAAATAATTTATTTTTTAATTCTTTCTCTGAACACTTCCAAAAGCAAGTTTTCCTAAATATTCGGACATTCCGTAACGTTAATTTCCCAAAATATTTGACGGGTAATTTTTTGGAATAATGTTTCAATAATGATCGGCTGCATAATATTCATTTCTGCATAGCAATGTTCATCGTTACGAAAACGAATCCATCGAGAGCTGATTAACTCAGCGATAATTTTAAGTCATGAAATTAGACCAAAATAATTGCAACACTAAGGGTGTTTTTGTTAAAAACTTCTCACCAAAGCGAAAAGTGTGAATTTGGATCAAAGATCAGACCAAACAGTCTGCCTACAGTCTAATCTTAATCTACATAGGCCGCCAAAACCATAACCATGCGTGTTGTCCCTCCATAAGCAATAAATAAATCTACTATGAAAAATGAATACTAAACCTCGTTCTTTCTTTTCTTCATTTATCAGTAATCCATTTCGAATGCATTCCTTTTATTTCGGCTGCAAGGAATTAGATTAATTTTTAGAAAACAGCCGCACTTTTTTATGCTGACTACACAAAACGTGACACGACTGGCGTGTTCTTGAAACAGCTATATTACTAAATGCAAAAAGGCTTTATCAGCTGGTGTACATGTAAATCGTGCATGAAATAGGCTTATTGCATGGTCACTTTAAATTGATTATAGGTCGACCTGCAGCCAGATATATGTTTCTTCGAGCAGACCAGTTTAAGTGTGTAAATTAAACAGGTGCGTTACAACTCAGTCCCTTCGAATGATTTGCGTGTTAGGTCATACCCCTTATCCAAATTTTACTGCAAACATTTGTGTACCCACGACAGGCCGACAGGCATCTTGTAGACAGATGGCTTTTAATATAGATCTACATTATGGTCGTTCTGATTTACTCTGCTGATGGCAAGATAGCGATTTTCAAACTTGGCGGATGGTGTAGATAGACATCAGACTAAACAGAACATGCTGTCTGATCTTGGATCTATACCATCCACTTCTGTACTATGACTTAACTAGTATTAGAAAGCTACTTCTTTCTCGGGCTAAAAAAGGTAAGATAATGTTTAACAGTGTTCCCACTCGCGCAAATTATTGCGTAAATCACGTTACAGAATTGAAATTCACGTAACAGATTCTGGTTACACCCGAGACTTCGCGTAAGAAAATGCATGGACAAAAAAGGCCATTATATGCCTTTCTTGTGAAAAATGACAGGTTTTGAAGTTACTTGTTACCCACATTGACAATCTTTTTGTCAAATCATGTGGAAATACCTAGCCAGAAATTAAAAGACATGAAAAACTGATCGGAGTAAAAAACACGGAAACCCATGACACAACAAAATGTCTCTTTGATATTGTCCGATGAGAGTCACTTCAGATCATCTTTTCAGCTTTTTAATGACTATAAGCAGTAAATTTATACAAATATCTTAATATAACACTTTTTGGATACACATACAACAAGGTAAAACCTATTATTTCGGCCACCCCCTTTTTTTCAGAATGGTAATTTCCTAAAGATTTGGAGACTAAACAAAAATAATTATT
This sequence comes from Hippopus hippopus, assembly GCA_946811185.2. Classification (NCBI taxonomy): domain Eukaryota; kingdom Metazoa; phylum Mollusca; class Bivalvia; order Cardiida; family Cardiidae; genus Hippopus; species Hippopus hippopus. Next base: position 74,704,081 of record OX328098.1, on the reverse strand, counting down.
TTTTCTGTCTGAATATATTGGCCAATTATGGGTAAAATTAGATAAATTCTATCAACTTAAAAAAACGTTAAGGGCTCACATTTAAAAGGTGATTTCTTTAAAAGTTTAAAGTTGCTTTATAATTACTTTTTATTAGGTGTGTTTATGAACCACCAGCATTTGTCAGCATTTTGTGCTTTGCATGCTGTTGTATATCGATCAGACTTAAAAATTGACTTCTTCAAAAGTTTAGAGTAATTGGGTATGTTAAATTGTTTGTGAACCATCTGCATTTAGAAAAAATTGTCCTTGAAATTTATTGAGCATCTTGCATTTAACTCTATTTTCCCCTTTATTTGCTATTCAAAACTATACTCAAGTAGAATTTAAACTACTCGGAGATGTAATTTGGTGAAATTCATCTCTTGCAATTCATCCAATAGTATTGCAATAGTATTGCAATAGTATCAGGCAATATCAATACTATTGCAATAGTATTTTTTCCAATGTCAATACTATCGCAATAGTAGATTTTGGCCTCAATAGTCAACCCTATTAATGACTCTGAGGAAGAGAGCTTTTGAAAACATAGTCAGAAAAGGAGAAAATGCTGGTTACCAGCATTTTTTCCTTTTCCCACAATGTTTTCAAAAACTTTTTCTATTAGGGTCATTAAAATATAGGGATTATGTGGTAAGGGTTATAGGGTGGATGGGTAAAGCATTAATTACTCTGGGAAAAAAACGGTGGCATAGATCAAAATCAGCTTTCACAGAATATACAGTCTGATCTTGAATCTATACTGTCTACATGTTCATTTAATCAAGAGAGAGTGAGAGAGAGAAACAGAGAGAAACAGAGAGAGAGACATAGAGAGAGAGAGAGAGCAGATGGATATACGGATGGATAGAGTAAGTCTAGGAAATTTAGTGAAAAATGCAGGATTTGCTCTTCTAAACAATGTCTCTGTAATTGTTGACTAAAATATGTTTTTGAAAGCAAAGACTATCTAACCCCTTTTCTAAATAATCCTGACTTTTCTGGATGGAGGCTTTTGAAAACATAGTAAGAAAAGGAGAAAATGCTGGTAACCAGCATTTTCTCCTTTTCTCACAATCTTTTCAACTCCTATGAAGGACAAATTTCATGTTTTTAGTTTCATTAATTTTTCATCCACAAATACTTGACTAGGGAAGAGTTAAAACTTTCAATCACTTCTAAAGTGGTCCAGTATAGAATATTGTCCATTTGATTGATAGCTAATGCCTCCAAATGATGAACATCTGCAAACAGTATCTTTATGGTAGACCTGGAAAAATAAGAAAAATACCAATGAGCAACACATGCAAGTGCCAATACTTGGTTGTAGTTGCTTTTAGAAATACATTGGTTTTCAGTGAAAACTCCGAGTTAAGCATAACTGTGTCAAAAATATCACAAAATGTTTGAGTAGTCATAATTCAAAGCATTTGGAGATAAATTAAACCTGACTGAAGAATGGGGTTTTGTCCTTGAAAGCATTGAGGGAAAAGAGGAATTGATTGTATTGGAGATTAAGGCCATTTTAACAGCTTAGGTCATATCACGGCGGTCAGAGCACCCACACATGTGTTTCCTGGCTTTCTCGCACTGACACAACTTTCTTTCCAAGTCACAGACTACTTTTTCTCATGGATCAGAGGTGGGAGGTGAAAAATCACTGTAAAGAAAGTTTGTCTCAAGCAGATATCAACCTCGCAACCACTAAGAACAAGTCAGATATGCTAACCACTTAGCTACCTGAGTGGGCTGAAAAGGAGAAAATACTGGTTTCCAGTACAATGTTTTCAAATTCTAACTTCCCAGGGTTGTTAAAACAGTGTTTTGTTTAAATTAACTATTTACCCAAGACAAAATTTTACACTAAATGAAAACATTTGTAGACAACAAATTAAAGGTGGCCAAAATTTGCCGTTGACAGGTTAGAAAACATTGTGGGAAAAGAAGAAAATGCTGGTTACCAGCATTTTCTTCTTTTCCCACAATGTCATCAAAAGCCTTTTTTCCTCAGAGTTATACGCCGAGCCCCGGTAGCTCAGTCGGTAACATGCAGGACTTGAGAACACGGGGTCCAGGGTTAGATCCCTGGCTACGACCCCTGGCTCGGCCAATTTCTTTCTGAGGATTGATGATAGTCACTGCGACAGGATTCATTCCTCTCCCACCGCTGACCATTGTTTCGACAATGATTATGTGGGAAAGCAGCCAGTGGCTTGGAAAGAAAATTGTGCGGAGTACTGGTAAAAGAGACTCCAGGAAAGCATGGATAGGTGCACTGGCCGCCGCAATATAACTGAAATAATGTTGAAAATGGCGTTAAACACCATTCAATCAATCAAACAAACCTCAGAGTTATACAAAGTTGGAATTGTCTTGTGAAGGGTTAAAGCCTTAAAGAGAAATAAGGAAGTATCCATTTTCCTTTCCATGACAAGTAAATGATTGTATGGTGTTTAATCCGATTTTTAACAATAATGTATGGTGTTTAATCCCATTTTTAACATTATTTCAGTTATATTGTTGCGGCCAGTGCACCTATCCAAGCTTTCTTGGAATTTCTTTTACCAGTGCTCCGCATCATATTCTTTCCAAGCCACTGTCTGCTTTCCCACAGAACCATCATGAATGCAATGGTCAGTGGTGAGAGATGAATGAATCCTGTTGCAATGACAATCATAAATCCTCAGAAAGAAATTGGCCAACCCGGGGATGGAACCAGCCACCCCCTGTTCTCATGTCCTGCACCCTACCGACTGAGCTAGAGGGACTTGGCGTTCCATGACAAAATACATGTTGGATACAACAGGAACAGCGGTGTCTGTGGTCGTGAGATAAAGCCTCAGCCTTGAAACCATACGGTCCCCAGTTCGATTCCCAGGAATTGGTGTCAACTTCAGGACCTTTCACTGGTTGACACAATCAGTGCGAGCACTGGTGTAGTTTCCGAGAAGCAGAATCGAGAGAGTTTAGTAAAAGTTGCAAGAACTTGATTCTCAATTGATGTAAAATACATAAAATGAATTTTTAGTCAGTTGCTCATAATGTTAGGTTGCTTTAAACAAACAAACAGACAGAGAAACAGCAAAAACTTACATGTACCTTAGATCAAAAATACTGGCAAACAAGATGGCAGACTGTTGTGAATCATAGAACAGAATCTGTTCACCCACAGAATCATAGACCAAGCATTCTGCACTCTGATTGGTCAATTTTCTGACTTCTAACTCACTTCGACCAATGAAATTAACTGGTAGTTCAAAAATACCGGCTATACTGGAAACAAGGAGTCGAGATCGACCTGTTTGATCTACATTGAAGCAAAGAAAAAAACAGTGCAGATACAGTAACAATACTTTCACCCTTTATCACACAATCCTGGATTTTAACAAGCCTGACTGATTGATTGATTGTATGGTGTTTAACGCCATTTTCAACATCATTTCAGACATACAGCGGTGACCAGTGCACCTATCCATGCTTTTCTGGAGTCTCTTTTACCAGTACTCCACACAATTTTCTTTCCAAGCCACTGGCTGCTTTACATCATAACCATCGTCAAAACAATGGTCAGCAGTCGGAGAGGAATGAATCCTGTCGCAATGTCTATCATCAATCCTCGGAAATAAATTGGCCGAGCCAGGGATCAAACCCACAATCCCCTGTTCAAAAGTCCTGCATGCTATCAACTGAGCTACTGGGGCTCAGCACAACCCTGAGAAAGAAGGCTTTAGAAACATTGTGGGAAAAGGAGAAAATGCTGGAAACCAGCATTTTCTCCTTTTCCCACAATGGTTTTTTCCTTTCACTGATAATTGCCATCGTTTGAGCCACATTTAATTGGTCATATGAAATTGCTTTCAATTGGAAAAAGTAAAAATTTTGCCGTTTGGTAAAAAGTTATAGTTCTTTACCACACAATCCCAAGTTTTACCAACCCTGATACATAACAAAGACATTCAAAAACATTTTCCCACAATGTTTTCAACCCTTTAACTGACAATTCCATCATTTACGTCACAGTTTATTTGACATCTGCAAATTCTTTCAACACAGACGTGGCCAAGTTTTTTTTATCTGGTAACCAGCATTTTCTCCTTTCCCTCCAACGTTTTTCTGTCCTTCCAACAATTAATTTAAATTTTTGTGTCATATTTATTTTGTCATCTGCAGATGCTTTCAATTTGGACAAGTCCAAACAATTGTTGTTTGGTAAATGGTTAATTAATACCTACCACCACATTGTGTCTCTGAGGCACGGTTCATATACAGTGGACAGTGGCAGGTATAGTGAAGGGCATTGTTTGAGCTTGGCAAACACAGATGGCTGCATTTGGACTGCTCGCACGGATTTTCTGAAAGGAAAAAAATATACAGTTTACTGCTTTACCAGTCTAGCCGACTTCTCTCTCACATAAACAAAGAATCTTAATGAGATGATGACTGCTTTCCCTGATGAAATTCACATAAAACAAAGAACCTCTATAAGCTGCTAGCTGCTTTATCTTGTAAACTTCAAAGAAGACAAGGAACCCATATATGATTGCTGCTTTCTCACATAAACCTCAGAGAAAACAATAAAAACTTTTATGAGCTGCTGGCTGCTTTCTCACATAAACCTCTGAGAAAACAAAAAAAAACAAACTTTTATAAAGCTGCTGGCCGCTTTCCTACATAAACCTTAGACAAAACAAAAAACCTTTATGAGCTGCTGGCTGCTTTCCCATATAAACCTCAGAGAAAACAAAAAAACCTTTACGAGCTGCTGGCTACTTTCCCACATAAACCTTAGTGAAATCAAAGAACCTCAATAAGCTGATGGCTGCTTTCTCATATAAACCTAAAAGAAAAAAAGAGCTGTGATGAGCTGCTGGCTTTTTTCTTACATGGGTAAACCTCACAGAAACAAGGAACATGATGGCTGCTGGCTGCTTTCCCACATGAATCTCAAAGAAAACAAAGAACCCTGATAAGCTACTGGCTGCTTTCTCACAAAAAGCTCAACGAGGAAAAAGGACCTTTATGAACTACTGGATGCTTTCGTACATTAACCTCAGAATAATCAAAGACTCTTTCCAACCTGCTGGCTTCTTTCTCATATAAACTTCACACAATCAGTGTTTCTCTATCATTACGTACATGTAGTTGGCTGTTTTTCCAAGTTTTCCCAAGTAAGCAGAGTCACTTTATGAGCCACTGGCTGCTGTTTCACATTAAAGAAATGTGAAACAATAACAACAATTATAGTTAACTCTTCACCACACAATCTTCGATTTTAACAACCATGAGTGAGAAGCCTTTTGTTAACATTGTGGGAAAAAGAGAAAATGTTGGTAACCAGCATTTTCCCTCTTTTTCAAACAATATTTTCTACCCTATCAAAGACAAATTCCACCATTTGAGTCACATTTAAATTGTTATCCACAAATACTTTCAATTTGAACAAGTCTACATTTTTGTCGTTTGGTAAAGAGTAAAATAAATCCCTCACTTGTTGATTTGGTGCGATACAATACTGGATGGTAAACCCTGGCAATGACTAGCTGTTCCACATAAAACGTCTTAACTGTCGTCCCATTAAACTTGTCGATCTTCTGAACTTCATCTGGACTGGATAGATAGATGTAGTTACCGAGGACAGACAGGCTACTTTCCCCACTCTCCTTTATCCTCACAACAGACTGAAATTGGATTTGAATACCCAGTATTTTATAGAGGTATTTCAGTCATGTCCAAGTGTTGCCTGTATTTGCTTAGTTTTCCTACACAATCCTAAGTTTTAACAAATTTTAAACAGTAGGTTTTCGAAAACAATGTTGTATGTTTGTATGTTTCAACATTATTTCAGTCATATCCCAGCAGCCATGCTTTCCTGGAGTTTCTACCACCAGGTCTTTGCGTAATGATGATGATGATGATAGCGTTTTAAGGCCCGTCGACAACTTAGGTCATATTGGGCGCACTTACTTAGTAAACAATAATGCGAGGTGAAAATAACATACATGTGCAACAACATAAGACAAACATGATAAATGAGGAATGGACGAAACACAAAATGATGCCCCTTTTGTCGCCTTTTACGACATGCATGCTGTCACTTTTGTTCCGCCAGATGAAATTGCAGATGTGACGATTGCGGGACTGCAGTGGTTTATTCTTATACCCCCGATTAAACCACACGGGGTCCCACAGGCCAATTGATTCCCATTCCAAACCCTATTTACATCGAGAAAAAAAAAAAAAAAAAAAATACAGGATTTGGAATAAGAACTACCCAGCCTGCTGCAATCCTACGAATTACGAGGAAAGCAGCCGTTTGTCTCTAATTTTAGTCGCCTTCTACGACATGCCATAGAGAAAGGCCGAGGTCCTATTCTATAAATTAAAAAAAAACCCGGGACCCCACGGGGATCTTTGCGTAAATTTTTTCCCAACCCACATGTTGCTTTCCCACAAAACCACTGTCAAAAAGATGATCAGCAGAGTGAGAGCGGGCCTGCATGGCCTAATAGTAAAGTGCAGGACTCGTAAGCTGGAGGCCACAGGTTCAAGCCTCGGTGGATCCACTGGGTTTTTCTTGGGATGTCCTGGGGCAAGACACTTCAGAGCCCGAGCCCAGTCCTGGTAAAACCTAGAAAATACATGAATATGTGAGCTGTCACCGTGATATGACTGAAATAATGTTGAAAGCGGTGTAAAAACACCATTCAATCAATCAATAAGCAGCGAGAGGAAATCCTATTGCAATGAGTGTCATCAATCCTTGGAAAGAAATTCGCCAAGCTGAGGTATCAAACCAGCAACTCTGTTACCAAGTCCTGTTCCCTAGGAATTCGACTACCTGACTTGGCATGGCATTTTTTAATTCTTTCTTTATTAACTGCAAATTACCATTTATTCATTAGAAAATATCATACCTAGATACAGGTCAAAAGCGAGGACATTCAGCCCAGTCAAAAATTAACTTACAGAAATTTGTCGCTTCTTCAAATACATCATCTCAATCATGTGATTAGAAATCCAGAACAAAGCGTTGATTGTCTCATCAACAACTAAGCTGTGCGGTGACTTGAGACCCCCTAATAGTATCACGTGACCCTGACCGTTCATGTCCGCCATATTGATGGTGCCCGTTTTCACCCGTTTTCCACTGTTTATCCACATCAGCTTTCTGTAAGGAAGAAGGTTTTACAATTAAGCTTTAAACATAGAATCCTTTTGGAGTGTTAGAGACCCAGTATGGGCCAGAAATACAATGCAGGTGTTAAAATGCATGAGTATGGAATATATTGTGTAGATGACAACCTGTTATTGTGTGGTCAGTCCAAGTGTTAGTTGCTGGCAGAAAAATTAATCTTAAAATCAGGCAAAAAGTAAACAAAAGAAAGACTGACCTGGCAGGTTTTTACCTAGTTATAATACCAGCAACTAACACTTGGACATCTGCACAATAACAAACAAGAGGACCATTGGCCCTAAAGCACTCACCTGAGTAAAGTAATGTATGGTTGATAAAGCTGAAGAAATCCTGGTATTAATGATGCAAAACTCATGTAAGTGACCACTTGACCTATTTTTAACTAACTTGACCTGCTTTTGAACTTGTCATAGAAATCACCAAGACAAACATTCTGATAATGTTTCATGAGTATCAGACTGAAAATGTGGCCTCTATTTCTTTGTAAGATTTGGCCCAGTGACCTACTTTTTAATCTGTTGTAACCGAATTTCAATCTTGGATGAGATTCAATAAACCTTTCTGACTTAAATGAGTATCAGGTTGAAAATGTGGCCTCCAGAGAGCAAAAAAGGTTTTTTTCTCAGATAGGGCCCAGTGACCTACCATTTGACCCAACATGACCCAATTTCAAATCTGTCTAAGACATCATCAAGACAAACATTCTGACTTAGTTTCTAGAGTATCAGGCTGAAATTTGTGGCCTCTATGGTGCACACAATGTTTTTTCTAAGACTCTGCACAATGACCCACTTTTTGACCCGATGTGACCTAATTTTATAGATGTCCAAGATATCATCAAGACAAACATTCTGACCAGGTTTCAAGAGTGCACACAAAGTTTTTCTAAGATTTGACCGTGTGACCTACTTTTAGACCAAACATAACCAAACTTGGAACTTATCCAAGATATCATCAAGACAGACATTCTGACCAAGTTTTAATAGTATCAGACTGAAAATGTGGCCTCTAGTGTGCACACTAGGTAAATGTTGATGCCTGGGCAATGGACAAAACGTGATCACTAATGCTCACCTTGAGCACATCATGCTCAGGTGAGCTAAAAAGGGACATAGCTGTGTTTAAAATATTTTGATGGTTACCTGCTGTACTGGTATGGGTTTCCCCTTTGATAATTAACAACTAGTCCGAGTTTGATGTAAATATCCTCAGACATGACAGAGGTATCACAAAAAGTTAAGGTGTTTGCATGAGGACGATGCAGACAATGACAGGGCTAACACAATACTTCAACAAAGAGGCGGGCAAGCATAGGATGTGCGAACCAGCAATCCCATGGGTTTCAAGTCTTGTACCCTACTCACTGAGCTACTGGGCTCAGCTTGTCATCTGATATGGAATTAAACCAAGCTATAGTTATGATGAATTAAGTGTAAACATTGTTTGGAAAAATATGACCTTGAGGGTTATGCCCACCTGTTCTGTCTATGGATAGCAAGGTCTTGTGGTTGAGCCACATCAGTTATTATAATGGAACAGTTCTCTCCCTTGGTTGAACAAGCAATTATCTGTCCCCTAGAGGTGTCCACAATATAAAGCACAGAAGTAACCCAGTCCACAGCGATACCATTGGGAGATACAAGTCCTGCAATACACACAGTGTAACCATGACTATGTCTGTTTAACGCTTTCCCCCATAATAATGAGTTTTAATGATCTTGACAAAGAAAGCCTTTGAAAACATTGTGGGAGGGCGAGAAAATACAAGTCTTGTAATACAAAACAATGTAATCACGACTATGTTTCTTTAACCCTTTCCCACACAATCGTTGGTTTCTGGGAAAGAAAGCCTTTAAAAACATTGTGGGAAAAGGAGAAAATGCTGGTAATCAGCATTTTCTCCCTTTCCCATAATGTTTTTCTACCCTTTTCCCATAATGTTTTCTACCCTTACCATGACAAATTCCGAGTGGCATGTAATTTGTCATTCGCAAATATGTTTATAGTAGGTGAGTCTAATATTTTGTCGTAAATCTTAAGCAGATATCAACATTTTAGACCTGTCCACATTAAAAGTATCTGCTGACAGAAAATTTGATGTGTCTAAAAAGTTGTGATTTAACTTTGAAAAGGAAGAAAATGTGTCAGGAAAAGGAGAAAATGCTAGTAATATGCATTTGCTCCTTTTCCCCCAGTGTTTTCTACCCATTCAAAAACAAATAGATCTCATTTTTTTGAACCACATGACATTTGTCATCTGCAAATGCTTTCAATTTGGTCAAATCTAAAATTTGTCTTTGATATAGAGTTAGAAATGTTTTCAACATCATCCAATAATATCCAGTGGCCAGTGCAGCTATCTATGCTTTCCTGGGAGATTTTCTCTTTTTCCCCCAGTAATTTGTGCAACACTAATTTTCAAGTCTCTGGGTGCTATCCCACATAGACATCTTCAAAATAATGTTTAGCAGTGAGAGAGGAATGATTGATTGTATTGGAGTTTATTGCTATTTTAACAGCCTAGGTTATATCACAACAGTCAGTGCACCTGCACATGTTTCCTGGCACTCTCACACCAGTACTGATACAACTTTCTTTCCAGGTAACTGACTACTTTTCTAATATGCATCAGAGGTGAAAGGCAAAAAATTGCTGGAAAGAAAGTATGTCTCAACTGGGTATCAAACTCACAAATTCCAGGTCATGAGTCAGATACACTAACCACTAAGTGACCCTGGCGGGCGAGAGAGAAATAAACAAGGTCGCAACGATGAATATCATCAATCCAAGGAGAAAAATTTGCCAAGCTGGGGATTCAAACCAGAGTCTGAGACCCCTGGGTTTCAAGCCATGAACATTACCAACTGAGCAACAGAGCTGAGTGCTGCTTTTGCCTACCTGAATCGATGACCACTCGAACATCAAACCCATGGTAGTCATCATCAAAGTTAATACAGTTCACCTCTGCTGTTTTTCCATCTATCCAGTACAGAGTGTTGTTGGGTCCAAATTCTGGAATTAAAAAAAAAAACACAATGTAGCATTCTTTTTAACCACTTACCACACAATCCAGCATTCTTTTTAACCACTTACCACACAATCCAGACTTTTAATGATCGTGAGGACTGACTGATTGATTATATGGTGTTTAATGCTGTTTTCAACATCATTTGAATTATATCGCAGCAGCCAGTGAAACTATCCATGCTTTCCAGGAGTCTCTTTTACCAGTACTCTGCACTATTTTCTTTCCAAGCCACTGGCTGCTTTCCAACCTAACCATAGTCAAGACAATGGTCAGCGGTGGGAGAGGAATGAATCCTATCGTAATGACTATCATCAATCCTTGGAAACAAATTGGCAAAGCCATGGATCAAACCCATGACCCCCCCCCCCCAAACCCGTTCTCAGGTCCTGCATGCTACCAACTGAGCTACCGGGGCTCTGCGACCCTGAAGAAGAACACCTTTTGAAAACATTGTGGGAAAAGGAGAAAATGCTGGTAACCAGCATTTTCTCCTTTTCCCACAGTGTTTTCTACTCAATTAACTACAAGTTCCATCATCTAAGAGTCACATCTAAGTTGTCAGCTGCAAATGCGTTGAAATTGGACAAGTCTACATTTTTTGTTGTTTGGTACAGACTTAATCAACTGTAGAGGCCCAGCAGCTAGGCCTGACAATAAATAGGTAATGAGGACAAATCTTGTCTTGGCCCAAGTTTTTTCTGAGGACTAATGATTGTGCCAATAAGACAGGGTTTAACCATCTTATCCATCGAAGCCCAAAATTTGTGAAGTAGTGCAGTCTAATTTTGATCTTTATTGTTGGCAAAATTGACAATGGGCATGAAATGGATTACTGTGTAAGTGGAAAATTTTGCGATGTGAAAATTTTTGTGACTTCAAAATTTGAAAAATCCTCAATTGTTTTGGTTACAGTATTTTCACAAAAGGTATACCATCAACTAATGTCTTGAGTCCGCAAAAATTTCCATACTCAAACTGTCTGCAATCAGTACTTTACAAATTTTTCGACACACATATATATCTACATATACAGTAATATATGACTTAAAAAATTTATTGTATGTAAGCTCTTCAGAGAGAGGGGAAGGAGAGGAGAGAGAGAGAGAGAGAGAGAGAGAGAGAGAGAGAGAGAGAGAGAGAGAGAGAGAGAGAGAGAGAGAGAGAGAGACACAGAGAGAAAAGAAGGGAGAGATAGAAAGAGAGCAATAGATTGAGAGCGACAGATAGACAGAGAGAGCAACAGAGAGAGAGAGAGAGCAAGCGACATAGAGGTAGAGAGCTACTGAGAGAGAGAGAGAGAGAGAGAGTGACAGAGAGAGACAGCAACAGAGAGAGACAGCAACAGAGAGAGACAGAGAGAGAGAGAGAGAGAGAGGGGAGTGTACAGGCACTCACATGGACATAAAGATGTACATAAAAATGAGCTGTGCTCAGGAAACGGGGGGTTTTATACACCTTTGTGATGCATGATACCAAGCAATTCACCACAATATGGCCTGCAACACGTGAAAAAGGGCATTCTGACATTTGCGTAAAGTGTCGTCTCGGATCAGCCTGCGCAGTCTGCGCAGGCTAATCCGAGATGACACTTTCCGTTCTTATGTAATTTTCTGTTTTGTGCAAGTCTACTGTTAGACAAAATCAAATGTAGTCATAAAGTGTCGTCTCGGATTAGCCTGCGCAGACTGCGCAGGCTGATCCGAGACGACACTTTACGCAAATGTCCGAATGCCCTTTTTGGCGTGTTGCAATCCATACTGTAGATCCATTACAATCATTTGTACAACATCCAACCAAATCTTGAGGTACACAGGTCCTTTGACATGTAGAAAATTTACCAAAAGCAGAAAGTTTTGGGCATGGTCAGCCTGCACTGACTGCGCAGGCTGACCCAGGTCGTTACTTTTTGCAACTGCATTGAGCCCCCTTTTCTCAGAGCATGGCTCATATATACAATGTACACACACTGTGGGACAGAGACAGATAATTATACAGACAGTCACACAGACACATGGAGTGACACAGACAGACGGACTGACACAAAGACAGACAGACAGTGAGTCTCCCTTTTACTTATACATGTATATTGATGCATCTTCATAATGCATTATACTGTGCAAATTATCACATAATTATGGATCTATTATATCCATCTTCTCTAGCGTATGACTTGACAGCGAGGTCAAATTGTCTCTGGACATACAGAAAATTGACCAAAAGCAAAAAGTTTTGGTCCAGGTCAGCATTAAGCCCCATTTTCACAAAGCTTGACTCATATACATGTTTTAATGGCTAATGACTAATTCTTTTTTCTCCCAAAAATGTTCAATGTTTCCACTACAGCTTGCTTACCCATCTTGTCCACATTTATGATATTATCCATAACATGTACACTGTTGCCTATGTCCGGGAACAGAACAGCTAGTGATGTGTCCTTCTGATAAAACAGGACAGGGGCATCGCCTAAAAATACAAATTCTAAATTATTTTTAACCCATTAAACCCTTACCAACTGACAAAATTTTAGACTTATCCTAATTGAAAGCAACCAGCAGTTTATCTCCTCCTCCTACAAAGTTTTCTACTCTATCAAATACACAAACTATCTCTTGAGCTATGTTGACTTTGTCCTCTGCAAATGGTATGACTATAGCCGAGTCCAAAATTTTGGTTTTTTGGCAGAGAGTTACACCTTAGGCTGCTTATCACAACTCACTAACCTTTTGCGGACAGTGCAGGTCAAGATCAGACTGCACAGAATGTGCAGTCTGATCTTGGATCTACACTGTCCCATAAGAAGATACATTTCTCCCAAAACTACCTTTAAAATAGCAAAATTTGGGTTTTTACTATCGGCTTGAAATTTTCATGTTAGTTATTGAGCAGTATAAGGGTTGAGGCATGTATGATGGATGGACAAGATGGAATAATCAACAGAATTATGGAGGGTAAATTAGGAAGGAGACTAATAACCAGTGTATAAAACAATTTATACGTGATTTTTACCTTCAATCTCACATGTATTTTCTCTCCTGTTGAGTGTATATCCGTCTTTACAAGAACAGATATAATTGTCTGCCTGTACCGTGCACAGCTGATCGCAGGGTGGCCTAGACGAGTTCTGATTATGGCTGCAACCACTTGTGTCTACATGTTGAATAAATTATAAGGAACATTCTTATCATTCATTCCTTCTTTACCAAAAGACAGAATTTTAAACTTGTCCTATTTTAAAGCATTTGTAGACGACAAAATAAACATGACTCAAAAAATGAAGTTTTGGAAGGGTAGAAAAGATTGTGGGTAAAGGAGGTATTCCATTTCAAACAATGTTTTCTATCCATCAAAGGCAAGTTCCACCATTTAAGTCACATTTTAACTAATGTCTGCAAAGGCTATCAGTTTGGATAGGTCTAGAATTTTGTTGTTTGGTATAGAGTTAATACATTCCATTGATTTAACTCTTTACCACACAATCCCGACTTTTAACTACCCTGAGAAAGAAAGCTTTTGAAAACATTGTAGGAAAAGAAGAAAATGCTGGTAACCAGCATTTTCTCCTTTTCCCACAATGTTTTCTATCTTTCCCAAATCAAATTTCAATTTTTGAGTCACACTTATATTGTCGTCTGCAAATGCTTTCAATTTGGACTAGTCCAAAATTTTGTTGTTTGGTAAAGAGTTAAAGTCGTATTTTATTTTTATGTTGTGTTAACACTGTCAAATTGTATTTTCAACCACCTAAGGACGAAGAGTCTACATGTTTGGCACTGACAGAGTGAAAGACTTGTTTCCAAACAGAAAGCATTTGTAGACGAAGTAGATCTACATCAATTAACACTTTACCAAACAACAAAATTTTAGTCTTGTCCAAATTGAAAGCATTTGCAGATGACAAAATAAATGCAACTAAAAAACTTAAATTTGCCTTGGGAAATGGTTGCATGAAAACAATGTGGAAAAAGGAGAAAATGCTGGTTACCCCATTTTCTCTTTTTCCCACAATGTTTTCAAAAGGCATTTTTCTCAGAGTTATTAAAACTCAGGATTGTTTGGTTAAGGGTTAAAGGCCCAATAGTAGCCAAAAAGTCAAAGTAGGTGTTAAAATGCATTTAAATTTAACTCTTTACCAAACGACAAAATTTTAGACTTGCCTGAATTGAAAGTATTTGTAGATGACAAAACAAAGGTGATTGAAAAATTGAAATTTGTTTTGAGAAAGGAAGAAAACATTGTGGGAAAAGGAGAAAATGCTGGTTACCAGCATTTTCTCCTTTTCCCACAATGTTTTCAAAAGGCTTTTTTCACAGGGTCGTTGAAAGTCGGGATTGTGTGGTAAAGGGTTAAATCATACCATTTAGTATAAAAGTATGGAAAATTGTGTAAGGATGACAATCTGTTATTGAGTGGTTAAACCAAGTGCAAGATCTAGATCTACTTGCTGGCAGAAAATGAATTTTAAAATCAGGCAAAAAGTAAACAACAGATAGAGTGACGTGTCAACTTTTAACCTACTTTTGAAATAAATTTCTCTGCCAGAGACAAACACTGGTCCTAACCAACCATAAAACAAGACCGTCATGTTCACAATAATTTTCATTGAGCCATTTCATAATGTTTTTCTTTCTGATTTTAGATCTATATCGAGCTTGAAGTTCAAGTTGCTAGCTGAATTTATTTTCTATGAATATCGAAAAAGAAATACAGCAGTAAATTCAGAGAGAGCTGAAAACTCATTGTCACTTTGATGGGTTCTAACAATCACATTTTCAGCTTAAGTCTAGCGTATTGTACTTCTAATAGTAAATCAACTAAATCTGCAAATGTTCAATACTATAATGACGTCACGATTTTACATCATTGTTACGTCATGTACGAGCAGTTTTACTGCGCTATGAAATATGAATGAAATGGACATTAGATAAATACGCAATGTTGGATTTACGGTAAAAAAAAAGAAGTTAGTATTATTTAAGTGCATATTTGTTGTCTGTGATATTGAATTATAAGGAATGAAGAGTTTTTTTTTGTTTTCATGGAGGTATGAAAAAAAAAAAAAATCTAATCACACTTTTATATGAAAATGCTTCGAGGTTTCATACAGTGTGCTTAGGTTTTTTTTTTTCCTACCTCCATGAAAACAAAAAAAAATTCTCTTCATTCCTTAAATGCATTTTAACATCCGCCTTGTTCACTTTTGGCCGCTATTGTCACTTTAAATATTGCTCGAATTAAAGTAGATCTGGATGCTCTGTCTCTGATAGGATTGGAAATTTGTGGGGAACAAGGAGAAAAAAAAACATCTTGCAATGGAGGATAGTCGGCCAGTTAGAATACTTGGCAACGCAAATTCGGTATCAACAATTCGAATGGGTCAACAAAAATATATCACAAAACGCGCCATTTTTTTGTTCATACGACTTTAACCGGGACAATACAATACAATACAATACAAATTACTTTATTCTGCATCTCAAGTACAATAACATACAAAAAGAGGAAATGAAGACAAAAATATGATGAGTAAATATAAAAACATTTCACATGGTCAATGTAACTTTTTAAGAAAATAGTAGAGGTAGAGAAAAAAGAAAACAAGAGAAGACAAAAAAAAAAAAATTTTTTTTTTTGAGAAATGGCAGTAAACCCATTGTCCCCCTGGAAACAGATTTGCAAAAGAAAGTTTTCAACGCAAGTCAATAGATCTTAACTATATACATATTCTGTCTATTTGTGGGAGCCTGGTGGTATAACGGCGCATTGACATGGAAGCTGGCGAATATCAACTGCTAGGTCTACATAGTTGCTCTACGAAATGACCGTCTGAAAAGACTGTCTAGCTTTCCAAAAAATAAGCCATACATTGAACATTAACGCTTTCTCCCCCCACTCTCCCGCCCCAAGAACATGAATCGCAAGATTTTACCTGCCAGCCAGAAGGCATCAAAAAACAAAATACAGACATAAATAAACAAGCGATGAACAGCCATTACGTTCGTCTCAGGCTTCAGGCACCCGGTCCTCTCCAACATTCACTCAATGAACCATTCTTTCAGTTTTTTAGCTCGTGCAATTTCGTCAAAACACGTGCGCCCATGTGGGTTTTCAAAATCACGACTTCTATTGTAGCATTTAAATCAAAGCGCTGACGCACCCGAACAACTGTGTTTCTTCTCTGGTATCTGGTATGTATGGATCCAGGTTTTATGCTCGTATTTTGTTGTTGTTGTTGTTGACCTATTAACCTTGTTTTGTATAAGCAAGATTCTGGGAAAGTGCTATACATAGATCACAGGAATTTGACATTCTATACTGAAAAAATATGATTAAATAAGAAAAAAATATTCCCCCGTATATAAAGAAACACAAGGAATGCAACGCCTCGATTACCGGCGACAACACAAAAATGCCCAACCCACCCAGAAGCACCAACGAAACGAAGAGTGATCACAATTTCCTTTACCCTAGTAACAGATAACACCAAAATGTACCTATGACATCCAACGATCCTTAAGTAGAAACCTTTTCACCGGAGATATCCATCATTTTTTACAGCTTTTTTGCCAATTACAAGCCATCGAGGAAGCCATTCGCTGACATCACTACATTATGCCCGCAGTAAATGTTGTGGCTGAGGGGTATGTGTATTCTCGGGCCCCACTCGAAAAATGAGCCAGAATATTCCTACTCCCGATTCGGGGTCTAGCTCCTATGTTATTTTTGTGATTGTTTCTCCGCTAGACTCCCGCAGCAGCCTTTTAGCGGAGAAACAATCACAAAAATAACATCGGAGCTAGACCCCGAATCGGGAGTAGAATATTCCCAGCCCCTATGGCCCCCGTGATAGAGTAGAAAAGACTTTGAGGAAAAGCATAAAATGCTGGTAACCATCAGTTTTTCTTTTCCCACTATGTTTTCTAAAGGCTTCTTCCTCATGGTCATAAAAACCATGGATTGTTTGTTAATTTGTTGATATTTTCATTTCCGTGCTTCATGAAAAATGATCAGTCGAATAATGCTAATGTCAAAAGAGTTACGTCCCCTGATGGGTTTTTCCCTATTCATACAAGTGAAATATCCTTCTTTAAAAAAAGAATACCGACAAACATTTTTGCTAGTTACTTCAAGAAAAATATGTAGTATCATGCGATGCACATAAATATATTTTAAAACGAAAATAAATATGAAAATGAAAGTAATATTATCTGCGGGCCTTAAAAAATAGTGACGTCAGCGAATGGCTTCCTCGATGGCTTGTAATTGTCAAAAAAGCTGTAAAAAATGATGGATATCTCCGGTGAAAAGGTGTCTACTTAAGGATCGTTCGATGTCATAGGTACATTTTGGTGTTATCTGTTACTAGGGTAAAGGAAATTATGATCACTCTTCATTTCGTTGGTGCTTTTGGGTGGGTAGGGCATTTTTGTGTTGTTGCCAGTAATCGAGGCGTTGCATTCCATGTGTTTCTTTATATACAGGGAAATATTTTTTTCTTATTTAATCATATTTTTTCATTATAGAATGTCAAATTCCTGTGCATAGATTTATTTCATGCTTTCCTGTAGGATATCGAGAAATAGCAGTGAAAATATTTTTCGATATTACATGGGTACGACCAGTGAAAATACCGATTTTCATGTTCTTGTTGCCTAGGTAAATTGCGCGTGCCTCACAACCAGATGGAAATATGACGTCATTTACCTTACATTTCTCGCGCTTGACGTAATATTGTAATGCGTTGCTATGCCGGAGGGGTATGCCACGGGGAATAACGGAAAAGAACTGTACTGGATTTTGATAAAGCTCCTCCCAGAAAGGGTTAAAAGCATGAAATAAATAGAATATTTGTTTTTTTCGGTGAAAGATCGAAATTTATTTCATCTCGTGAACACCATCGGTAATATTTTCACTTGTAGAAAAAAGTAGAAAATGCTGGTAACTAGCAATTTCTCCTTTTCCACATTTTTTTTTTTAAGCTTCCTTTCTTCATTATTCCTTTGACGTAAAGGACAGGTGATACGTTATACAGAAATTCTAACTAATCTTATTACTCTTAGCACCTTCAACATGCTTTTAGCCTTTTTGTTAGATCTATTGTATTCCTGTTAGAGAATTATTGGGATTTCTCAGTGTATTATTTTTTCAACACTAAATAACATTGCTTGTGATGATATCATCACAAGTGATGATATAGTTGTAGAATGTTCGTTGGAACTACTTTTCCTCCATATTGCTCACATTCTATTGTTTCTATCTGCTTCAAACACTTTAGTAAACAAAAGTCGAATGAAAGATTTTCAATAAATTCTTACCTTTACCAAACAACAAAATACCGGTAGATCTATTTGACTTGTCCAAATTGAAAGCATTTGCAGACAAAAAAATAACATGACTCTAAAAAAGAATTCTGATTTCGGAAGGGTGTGAAATATAGTGGGAAAAGGAGAAAATGCTGGTTACCATTATTTTCTCCTTTAACTGCAATGTTTTCAAAGGCTTACTTTCCAAGGGTCTTTAAAAATGTTTGGTAAATGGTTACCCTTTATCAAATAATGGCCGAGTTTTGAAGACTCTGTGGGAGGTAGCTCTGGAAAATTTTGTGGAAAAAGGAGGGAGTTTGTGGGAAAAAGTTTTTGAAAACATTGTGGAAATAGGAGAAAATGCTGGTTACCAGCATTTTCTTCTTTTTTTTCCACAGTGTCTTCTATAGTATCAGAAAACTTAAGCTCATTTGCAGCAACTTTGTATTTGTCATCTGCAGATGTCTAAAATTTGTCGGACGGAAAATGTTAAATGTTCGTTCCATCCTTGAAACTGATTTGGCTGGTCTTGAAATGTGAAGTTACAGAACAATGTATGCCTTTCAACAGAGTGATATATGACATAAGCAAATTCATGCTAAATCCTCGTGCTTTGCCTAATCCGATACGTGAGCTGCTACTGCCAAAAGGTAATACTTTATATATGCGAAAAAAAAAATGTCTCTTTGAACCGTTCTTGATAATTATTTGAAAACAAAGGATGAACTAGGAAAAACAAAAAGATTAATCAACTGGTTGTGTTTGATCTTGAAATTTGCCTCTAAATTGGGTTTGATGTGGTTGAAAAATGTTTCTTTTGGACAACAGCATCAACAGTTGCCTAACACACCCCATTATTGTGACAGATTTTCCACCTTTATCCTGCTAACTAAATGAAATGAAACTTTCAAGCCGACAGTAAAAACCCGATTGATGATATCTCAAGTTTACTTTTTGGAGAAAAATATCTCCATATCAGACAGTGTAGATCCAAGATCAGACTGCACGTTCTGTGCAGTCTGATCTTGATCTTCACTGTCCGCAAGAGGCGAGTCGCGCTTAGCAGCCTCGAGGTTAAAAACTCACAACCAGTTGATTATCGTTTGTTATATACCAGAGGAGTGGAACTTCAGATGGAGGGCGAATAAAAGGTTGATTTAGTGTATGGTGTTGAACGCCATTTTCAACATCATTTCAGTTATATAGTGGCAGCCAGTGCACCTATCCATGCTTTCCTGGAGTTTTTCTTTTTCTACCAGCACTTTGCACAAAATTCTTTCCAAATCATTGGCTGCTTTCTCACCGAACCATTGTCATGCTGGTGTCTGTGCTACAGGGGCTCGTTTCATGTTTATGTTGGAAAATAGCCAGAGGTTAAGAAAGAGTGCTGCGTAAACACTGTTCACAGAAAGTCTAAGAACACTAAGTCTTGCTTAGGTACTGTGGCCGCTGCAATATGACTGAAATAAAATAAAAAGTGGCTTTAAACCTTTACCACACAATCTAGACTTTTAATGACGTTGAAGGAGGCTTTTGAAAACATTGTAGGAAAGGGGGAAAATGCTGGTAACCAGCATTTTCCTCCTTTTCTCGCAATATATCCTACCTATTCAAGAACAAATAATACAATATAATAAACATGTGGATTATCATCTGCAAATGCTTTCATTTTGGTCTAGTCCAAAATTTTGCCAAGCAGACAATCAAGAGTTCAATAACACCGACTGACCACAGACAAGGCATTGCATAGTCCCCAGTCTTGTAATGGTGAAGCCCAGAGAAGACAAATAAATGACTGTCACTACAATGTGAATGGAATGCTGTTGAAAGTTAAAACATGTGTGGAGGTAATGTTACTTGTGCATGTCTGCACTAGAATATCCTTGGTTCCAGTCCAATCATTTTCTCCTTTCATAGGCTATATTTGGATGTTACTTTGTCAAAAATGATGGAAATAATCATGGAACTGATTATCAGTTCATTGCCATAGATATACCATAGATGTATATATATATAGATAGATCATGAAAGGAGACCGTTATAAGAAGTGATTAAAATATCACGAGCACATGGACCCAGGCCAGTGTCAAACTTCATTTAATTCTCTACCGAATAACATCATTATGGACCTGTCTAGATTGAAAGCATTTGCAGATGACGATTCAAATGTGCCTCAAACGATAAGATTTGTCTTGGATTGATAGAAAACATGTGAGAAAAGCAGAAAACTCTGATTACCTGCATTTTCTCCTTCTCCCAAATGTTGTGTTTCAAAAGCTATTTCCTCCGGTTCCTTTAAACATGCAATTGTTCAGTATAGGGTATAAGTGTATATTCGGGACCTTAGATGATTATATATGAGCCATGCTCTAGCAAAAGGGGACTTAATGCATCTCCGTGATACATGATGCTAGGAAAGCCATCATATAATTATGAATCCATAATGGCAACTTTCTGAAACAATCGACTTAATCAAGAGGTATACTGGTCCTTTGACATACAGAAAATTGACCAGTAGCGAAAAGTTTCAGCCCCGGTCAGCCTGACATGGGTCGATACTTTTCGCAGAAGCATTTAGCCCTATTTTCACAGAGCATGGCTCATATACATGTATATATAACATCATCCCTTTAACTCTTTATCAAACAACAAAATTTTGGACATGTCCAATTTGAAAGCATTTCCAGACGATAAATTTAAGGTGGCTTAAATGACAAAAGAAGTCCTTGATCGGTTAGAAAACATTGTAGGAAAAGGAGAAAATGCTGGTTACCAGCATTTTCTCCTTTTCCAACGTTTTCAAAATGTTTCTTCCCCAGGGTTGTAAAAAGTTGTGATTGTTTGGTAAGGGATTAAGCACATTTCATGACTAAAGTTGCCTTTGCAGCAAATATAGATCAAGATCAGTTGGCACTAAGCGCGCAGTCTGATCTACACTGTCTGCTTTGCAGAGACAGTCTGGACAATAGAAACCTTGACATTGCTGTTATTATGTTCTTTTTTCCTTGAATGGAAATTGAAATGGGTTTAATTGCCGCTCTAAGGGTTAAGTTTTAAACCTAAAATGTCCAAGGCTGGAACTAGGCAAACATGTTATGGACTAAAAATGTGGCCTCTGGAGTGTTCGTTAGATTTTCTATAGGATGTAACCTACTAACATAATGATATTTGACAAAAGATGATCTTTTTTCAAACTTGTCTGAGATATTAGAGACAAAAATTCAGACCTTCTTTCACAAGTTTGATGTTCAAATTTGTCTGAGAAAGTATCTAGAGAGACATTCACCAATTTTCATGAAAACTGGACTTGACCCTTTACCACACAATCCCGACTTTTAACGACCCTGAGAAAATAGCCTGTTTGAAAACATTGTGGGAAAAGGAGAAAATGCTGGAAACCAACATTTTCTCCTTTTTCCACAATGTTTTCTATCCTATCAAAGAGAAATTCCATCATTTGAGCCACAATTAAATTGTCATCTACTAATGCTTTCAAGTTAGATTATTCAAAAATTTTCTCATGCGGTAAAGGGTTAAAATGTGGCCTCCAGGATGCACTTGTAAAGAATTTGCAAACACTCAACCATATCAAATACATGTACTGCTTCATGTTACCACAGCTAACCCATTTCAAAAACATTGAACTGGATCTGATGTCTCTGCCTGCCTGGGTAGCTCAGTGGTTAGTGTATCGGACTCGTCACCTCGTGTTTGTGAGTTTGATACCTGGTTTAGATAAACTTTCTTTCTGGCAATTTTTCACTTCTCACCTCTGATGCATGCGAGAAAGAAGTCAGTGACATGGAAAGAAAGTTGTGTCAGTACTGGTCTGAGAAAGCCAGGAAACACATGCATAGGTGCACTGACCGCCGTGATATGACCTAAGCTGTTAAAATGGCGTTAAAATCAAATTCAGTCAACCAAATCAATCAATCTGCTATCTCTACAGTGTACATAATTGTTTGTTTGTATGTATGCTCTTTAACGTTGTTCTCAACATTGTTTCAGTAATCTAACCGCGGCAAGTGGTCCCATCCTCGCTTTCTTGGAGTTTCTCTTACCAGTACTTCCCACAACATTCAAACTGAGCCACTGGCTGCCTTCTCACAAAACCATTGTTGAGATAATGATCAACTGTGAGAGAGAAATGAATCCTTCTGCAGTGACTATCATAGATCCTCAAAAAGAAATTTGCCAAGGTTGGGATTTGTACCAGCAATCCATCAATTTGTTTCAAGACCTGTATGCTACTAACAGTGTTACTTGGGCTCTGCAGAGTGTACATAAGGTTTTCTTAAAATATTATCTGATGACCTTCTTTACCTTCTCGAAGATGGCTCCAAGACTAAGGCTTTGACTGGGTTGCAATAACATTAAATTTTGATGGAAAGTTTGGCCTCCATAGTACAAGTGTACGCACCCTTTCTTTGATAATTATGGCCAAGTGACCTATGTTTTTTTTCCGAACACAATCTATTCTAAAACTGCTTCGAGATACCATCAAGTCAATTGTTGTGACCAAGTACTTTTGTTAGAGTCCTCCACTGCTTGTTGGTAAAAGCTTTGAATCTGATACATTGTTTCCATCCAAGCTGGATCCTTGATTGCTTGGGAGTTTTCTTGCTCATGATACCACAGAGGCCAAGCCTAGTAGTATTACCAAATAAACGCATTAATAAATGAACAACACTGTGTGGAAAGAGGGCTTAATGCAATCTGCAAAAAGTTTTGACCGAGGTCAGCCTGCACAGTTCGCAGGCTGACCTCGGTCAAAACTTTTTGCTATTGGTAATTGTTTTGCATATCAAAGGACCATTTTATCTCAGTTGGTTGTTAGAGAAAATGGATGTCACAGATTCAGAATTATGTCATGACTTGCTTAGTGTCATGCATCATGGAGATGTATTAAACCCAATTAGCCAGTGTGGCACAAATACATGAGGTGTCATAAACTAGAGGCGCTTGAGCGCCTGTATCGCTCCACAGGCCTGATATTTCTATAATGGCGAAAGGAAGTTTTTAACAATTATCATTCAATCCTGCATTTTAGCTCATTGAAGAAACAATTTGGTAGACAACCACCATAGGAACTTACCTGCAAAACAACAATGAAATCCAATGAATAGTTTTAGAGAAGAAATTTTTCAAAGATTTTACTTTATACCATAAAAGGAAAATGAGTCTCCCATAAAAGCCATGTTTTTTGACAGATCTTTTTTTTTTTAAGGAATTCTGTAAACCTGTATCTAAGGAACATTCCTGCAAAATAATAATGCTATCCAAATAGCGGTTTGGGAGGAGAAGATTTTTAAAGGTTTTTTACTTTGGTTGCCATGGCAACCAGAGTTCTTCATGGAACACAATTATTTGAAGGAATTTGAAAGAGGACCACCAAAGGCACATTCCTGTGAAATTTGGTAAAAATCCAGTCAATAGTTTCTGAGGAGAAGTTTTTTAAAGAAAAAGTTTACGGACGCACGCACGGACGAACGGACGAACGGACGGACGGACGCACGACGGACACAACGCCATGACAATAGCTCTCTGGTCTTCGGCCAGTGGAGCTAAAAATCCATTAAGTCCATTTTTGCTCTGTTTATCTTCAACACAGATTTATCTATAATATAATACAGTTATTTAAGAACTTTACAAAAACACTGAAACCAAGAGGGTCGTGATTTACCTACAATATGATACAAACTTTATTACCCGAATAAATTGACCCCAAATTGACCTTTATGCAAAGAATAATTGAAGAGTGAATATTTACATCATCCGGTATAATCGGACAGTATGGAAATTCTGCTAACGGTAAATGTCAGGTTTGACCCTTACTGTGCCATAGTCAAAATAAGAAGTGTTTGCGGATGACATAGATCAAGATCAGACTGTACAGAAAGTGCACCTTAGATCTATGTCAATCACCAACCCTATTACCAAAATCATGTATATTTCAAGTACTTTAAGTATTTATTAAAGACACAATGAATCTATAAGCCGCATAAAGAGTTGTAAAACGTTCATATAGTTCTGCATGCAGTTGACACTAACCAAAGCTAGGTTCGGACAATAATTCAAGCGTGTAATATATGGCAATAGAGTCATTCATTTCATGTGAATTTCATTGAGTAATAAAAAAGCACTGAAACAAAGACGGCCATGCTTGCCCTATGTCGCTCACCTTACTTACAAAAAAGGAGCTATAACTTGTCTCCTTGATGTTAGACCTTTACTACACAATCTCGAGATTTTATGACCCTGATAGAAAAGACTTGAAAACATTGTGGGAAAAGTAGAAAATGCCGATAACCAGCATTTTCTCCTTTTACCACAATGATATCTGTCCTCTGAGATAAATTTCATCATTTGAGCCACATTTGTCATATGCAAATGCTTTCAATTTTGACCAGTCTAAAACTTTTTTGCTTTGTAAAGAATTCAGTCCATCACGGATATGTTAATTCATTACCACATAACAGAATTTTAGACTTATCCAAACCGAAGGCATTTACAGGACACATATTACCGGTAAATGTGGCTCACTTGATTGGATTGATCTATGGAGGGGTAAAAAACAATGTGGGGAAAAAGGAGTAAATGCTGACAACCAGCCTTTTCTCCTTTTCTCAGTATGTTTTCTGGAGCCATTTTTCTCAGGGATCAATAAACTTGTGACTGTCTGGTAAAAGGTGAATAGAAATATTTGACACATACATAAACAGTGTAAAGATATGAAATATCAAATATTACACACACGAAAAAAGAAAAGATATTACAATATAAAGTGCAACTAATGAACATATTAAGATAACTATTATCAAAGCTTACCATTGTGAGCAGAGGGATAGCAGTATAAAAGTCATCTGCTTAAACTCTGGATCAGTCAAGCTTTTTACAAGGACTAACGCCTTAAGCATCTTTCACAGCTATAGTTGCTTTTGCGACCAGTGTAGATCAAGATCAGACTGCACAAAATATGCAGTCTGATCTTGAATCTACACGGTCTACTTAGCTAAAAACACAACAGTTAAAAGCAACCATCAGATTCTAATTATTTGGGTCTTATTTCTAGATCCAATTATGTCCTTGGGTCTAAGGCACACTAAGGATTAATAAAAGCTGTGGCACCATATTTATTTCTCTCCAACCCGTGACAACTGTTTTAATTCATGGTTTTTGTGGTATTTGTCGAAGACAATACCACTATGAGTTCAAGATTGAATTTTGAAGACCATGTATTGTGTTTTGTCCAAAGCCGAAGGAAATAAACCCAAATAAACGCAATTTTTCTCAAACAAATGAGTTTTTCGGTAGCACTCATATATGTAATTGGAAATGGCATGTTAAAATACACTGGATGAAGCCATCGATAAAGGAAATACTAATTTTTTATTGAAAATAGCTTCACTCATAGCCTTCTATTGGCGCAGTGATACTAAATTTGTCTACTGATCGCTTGGTCCTGGGCTTTTTCGTTCCAAAACCAGTTCGTCCCATGGCTTGTTCATCCCATGTTTGCGCGCTACTCCATTTAATTCGGAATGAATATCTATATATCGAAATAATTGATTGTAATGTTGGGAATTAAACGTTAACCACCAAAGATATTTTAAAACCATGCTTTTTAGGTACAAACTTAAGGTTGCCCAACTGTAATGGGATCGTGAAACATCGGCCAATGTCGGTCAATATCGGTATTTTAAGTACAACAATCAGACTGCATCGGTAAGCTACGGCAGGAATCGTATATACGATCCCTGACTACGGAGAACTGTCGGGCATTCACGTCAACTGCCGGACATTGCATGACTAAACTATTTATCGCCTTTTTTTAAATATAAAATGATACTTTATTAATGATATAAGATTTTTATAGTTGTGTTGTCGATTAATGTGACTGATAAAAAATAAATACGAAAAATTACGAATTTTTCGGACACTTCCGGTAATGTTGTCATGCAATTTCGCGACGCTGAAGGCCGATTCTCGCGGAACAGAAAAGAAAAGCTGCCAGGTATTGCCACAAGACCAATTTAGACTGCCATAACTATGCTTGTGGATCCTTTGCCTGAGGCTTGTGTTCATGTTGAAGATGTGATGACAAGTGATAGTTGGAAGGTTGACCGACGGATGTTGAATTCGATGTTCTTTCGAAAAACCTGAGACTGAGAGCGTGTCAATCGTGTCTTCTTGGGCCCATTTCCTTCACTTACGACAGCGTTTTGGGAGAAATATAGAAAGGACTCAGTGGATATTTATATGTTAAATGTGAATTTCGTGATTTTATCATTAAGTGGCCTGCGGTAAGACTCACCACGTCAAATCAAGAGAATCCCATATTTTGTTGCTAGTACTAAACTGAGTTCAGGCAGAGACATACAATACACATCAATGTCTCTGGTTCAGGTAAGACCTGTCATAGTTTCTGTTTATCTTCAAAAATTTTGGTATACCTGAGTTGTTTGCTTAAAGTACAGTACATATGTCTCTGACTTTTTTTTTTCTGCAGTGAAAAACATTGCTGAATGGACGGATACAGTACATGTATAAAAATGTATATAATCAAGTACAATGTAAGCCCTTCCTTGAAGCCCTTCCTCCTATGTATAGTCTCAATCAGAAGACTTTTAGGGTGCTTCCTTTCACATTAAAATTTTGGACATTGTTTTGTGCTTGGCATGGTCCAGGAGGCAATCGGTGAAAAACTGAAATAGCAATGGGATACAGTTATCGTACTACAGAACTCCAAAGTATTAAACTGTGTAATACACAATGACCCAGAGTTCCCAATCACGCAAAATCGTACGTGAAACACGTAAAAGTAAAATAAAAAACGTACAAAATAACAAACCTATATGTGAAATCGCGCACAAATAATACAGACGAAGATCGAAATAAAAAGAAGGAAAGGCTTGCATAGAACGGCTCATGTAAAAGCAACTTTTTCGGAAAATGTAAATCATCAGAAAAATTTGGGATTTCCAGCTTTCTATTTTTAGAACATTTACATGGTTGGCGTACTCGGTCTTTATTCTCGTGATCAATAATTGCAGACTGGGACTTGTTTGTTTAAAAAAATATCCGTAATTCAGCTCTCCTTTCTTTAACGCAGTCTATGAAAAAGTGTTTTGTCGACGTCAGTGTCTCTCGTCTGTAAACTAACATTGGTAATAGCTCAGAAATGCGGTAGGCCTACTTTAGAAGCTTTCGGATTTGGGTTCCCGTAAGCAAGCAAGGTATACTAGTAGAACCATTCAAGAAAACAGAATTCATATTGAGTACAGTAGTCACCAGCCAGACTTCGACAATGGCTCTGTTGAGTGTTATGCAAAAGGCACGTGAAAAGATGAGCATAAAGACTACTAATTATCACTTTGTCAAGTAATTATTTCACTATTTGTTACATCAGTGATCAAATATACGATCCCTGGTTACATGTAAAAATGTAAATTCGCTTTGTAGATCTATATGATTGTTCTTCACCTGAAAGAGGATGAGGCATTTAAGAAAACAATTTAGAGTTGTAGGCATAGATCTACTAATTTTTCTGAATTTGTACCCCCATTTTTTTTCTTATACCCCCATTTTTCAATGGTAGGAGGTACAAAACCTCCAAATAAAAATTTCAGTGGGAACACTGATGACCCTAGTCTCCAAAACATATTGGGCAGCATTCACAGCTTTAAATTCTAAATGCTGAATCAGGCCCTTGTAAATTGCAGATACTCCTCAGAATTCCATCTACTTCTTGTTTGTTACTGTCAAATGTTTATATGAATTTTAAAATGTTCTACAACATACCAAATCAAAAAACCTGCCAGTTAAAGTTAGAAATGGCGACAAAACCGTTTCTATTAAAAGAAAAAAAATGGAATTTGGGTGGGAAAAAAAAACCCACAGAAAACGTTGAGGGAAGAGCAGAAATTGCTTGTAAAAAGCAACCTCTCAGCTTGCCAACAATATTTTCACAAGTATAAGCAATTAAAGAATTTCTTGGCAGACTGCTGGATCCTATATAATTTGTAATTTTCATTGTTTTTATGACTGGAGACTGTGAAGTTTCAAATTATTTCATTATACAGTAGGTATAACTTTAATACATGGTAAAGCAATGAACTGTATTCCTATGAAACATTTTTTTTTACAGTCATGATTGATAGCCTGGTTGGACTTTACAGAGTTAACAACTTTCCGGCTGCTTTTTGAAGCCGATTAGTGATGCAAATCTAACGAAGAAGAGCGATCTGGAGAAGCAATTGAATTACTGGCTGTGGAAACCACCCAACTAGCTGCTAAGCAGGCATACATAAGAAAAATACAGTAGGTTTTACATTTTTAAGCCTTTTTTTTTAATGAAAATAATAATTAATGCTGTCTCCTACAGAAACAGATAGGGAGGCAAAATGAAATAGAAATTCAAAATGATCAGCTATGCTTTGATTTTTGGCTATAAGAAATTATTAGGTCGATTTTTCTAAACCTTTGAATGGTGTAATTAGGAGCATGCTGCATATTTAAACCCTTTACCATACAATTCCATGTTTTAGGGACCTAGAGGAAGAAGCCTTCTTAAAATGCTATGGTAAGGGAGAAGATGCTGGTTACCAGCATTTTCTCCTTTTTTCCAGAATGGTTTTTACCCATTCGAAAGCAAATCATCATTGAGCCAAGTTTAATTTTTTTGTCTGCAAATGCTTTGAATTTGGAAAAGGCAAAAAATTTATCATCTGGTACAGGGTTAACTATTGCTTGATGCCAGGGGCACATTTTTTTCCTGATCTTGCCATGCATTTTGGCTATCTTCCAGTTTCGCGTTTGTACATATATGTCTATATTTTGGTTTTTTACTATCAGAAATGTCTTGTCAAAATTGAAAGCATTTGCAGACGACAATTTAAATATGGCTTATTTAAGGTAATATTTGCATAAAATTGTGTCAACTCTTGGTTATAAACACCTATTGACAGTGCTACTATTATCAAGTAACTTTGTGTCTGTACTAGTTGAAAATAAGTTTTGCCTTCTGTGCAATATCTGCAGGACATATGAATCAGTTTTGAAATGCCATAGGCTGATGATTTTACCTTTCATGGTATTTAAGTATTGTGAGAAAAAAGAGAAAGTGTCTTGCAGAGCAAATTCCTGCTTTTTCCACAATTTTTTTAAAGTAATTTATATCAGGTATGCTTAAAGACAATGATTCTATGCAACTAGGGACATAACCTCTATTCTGAATATGTTGACCTTTCACATCAAGATGTGAAATCCTTTTTACTGTGCCAAAATGACCTTTCTGGACAATCAGAACTGTAATTTTGATATTCAAATATTTTTTTTTGAGTTAGACAAAGGGACACAGATCTGAAGCTCATGTTAAAGCATTGTGGAAAAGATACCATATTATCCTACCTGCCTTGACTTCTTTTTCCACAATTTCATTATCATTTTGTTGAGAATTTAATGCTAAAATCTGTATTAGAATGATTAGAATGAAACGGACAACCTCTTTCTTTTTTTTTCAAATTTAATATTGCTCACTTCATTTAACCTGATCTTGACCTTTATGCTGAATATAGAAGTAGGCATATAAATAGAACTCTGACTATTTTTCGGATAGTTATTTATACACGGGAAGGTATACAGGTAAGCAATTTAACCC
This sequence comes from Hippopus hippopus, assembly GCA_946811185.2. Lineage (NCBI taxonomy): Eukaryota > Metazoa > Mollusca > Bivalvia > Cardiida > Cardiidae > Hippopus > Hippopus hippopus. Next base: position 74,673,881 of record OX328098.1, on the reverse strand, counting down.
TTGGCCTACAAAGCGCGACTTTAGGAGCTATTGGGATCAGCATGGATCAAGATCAGACTCACTGCACAGAAAGTGCAGTCTGATCTTGGATCTACACTATCCAGTGAGGAAATATTTCTCCCAGAAATAACTTTGAAGTTTCAATATTTCCTTTTTTTACTACTGACTGGAAAGTTTTCAACAAACATATTCAGTAGGTTGAGGGTTGATTGGCTTAAACCGTGCGTTACCATTCGGGACATATGCTGAGCGATGCCGAGGATAAAAATAGAATATTAATCTATTAAATGATTTTGAACAGGGTCAGGTTAAACGAAGTAGATAATAACTAGCATTTTATTTCAAATTATGAAAATCATTAGTATCACATACACTCAGTGATTAATCTGGCAATGTGTCACCAAGTGGCATAAACACACAGAGAGATAAATATTTATATATGGGCCATGCTCTATGAAAAAGGGACTTAATGCATCTCTGTGATGATCTATTATACCAAGCAAGGCATCATATGATTATGGGTCTATAAACTCCATTTTGTCTAACAACCAACTGAATCATGAGGTAGACTGGTCCATGGACATACAGAAAATCTTGAAACGGCAAACATTGTGGGCCCATGTAAGCCTGGGCGGACCGCACAGGCTGACCTGGGTCAATTCTTTTTGTAGTTGCAGCTCCCTTTTCATCGAGCATGGCTCAATTATATATACACATTCACAGGTATTGGTTATGAGCAACATGTGGATACCAAACAGATTCCAGCTGCTATTCAACGTGGCAATTTCAAACCTGTCCATTTATCTGGAAATCCAGTTCTTGAAGAAATAGTTCCAAAAGTGTCTCTGTATTTTGATAAACTGTAACTTTTGATGTTTTTCAGACAATGTTTATGTGTTTTTTGTCATGTTACAATCATTTTGTCAAAAGTATTTTAGATTTTCCTGAAATAGATAGGCATTAGAACATTCAGTATTGGATAGGCTTGAAAACATTTGAAAAAAGGGGAAAATATAGGTACTGGGCAACTATCCTTTTCCCTCAATCTTTTTGAAATGTTAACTGCTACAGAGCTGTTGAAATACCTGTTTGTTTGGAAAAAGTTGATATGGTTTAGAAACAGGATCAGGCTAAAAAGATCATACAAGGATCAGACTAAAAAGATGTGCAGAATGCTTTTTGTGGAATAGTATGTTTTATTAAACATATTTTATTGCCATTTTTGGTACAAAATCATATTTATAACGTACAAACACAGAACTATTTGGCAAAGGGGTTTGACCACAAGTTCTAACAACTCAAGTTCGGCCATTCCCTTGTGTTTCTGTTTTATTAATATTTATAGATGGTACTATCTATATTCCGAAACATTTTTTAATTGTTGTCATATTATGAAATTATCCATTTGAAACAATACTTAGACTGCAATTAAGCATGGTTATTTTTCATATTTGTATACCCCACTTTTGTTGTATTTTACATTGTCGTAACTAGAGTGGGAAACATGGTAAAAAACATGCATTTGGTTGTCTGAGCAAATGGTTCTTTTTTCACTATGCTTTCATAAATGTTTCCAATTGGATATTGACTGTTTTCTGTCGTTTAATCTGTGGTTACCAGAGTATTCCAGTCATACTCCAGTGTGGTTCATTGGAGGCTTTGCTGTGCAAAAAGTGTTCATGAATGTTTGTGCTTAATACTTTAAAATTCTTTAACTCTTTACCAAATGACAAAATTTTGACTTTTCCAAATCCAAAGCATTTGCAGGTGACAAATTTGGCTCATTGAAAAAATTTGTTATTGGTATGGTGGTATTGTGGGAAAATGAGGAAATTCTGATCACCAGAAATTTGATAACAGCATTTTCTCCTCTTCCCTCATTTTCAAATGCCTTTTTCTCAGGGTTGTTAAAACACCAGATTGTTTGGTAAAGGGTTCTTAAACATGGCTTTGTGACTTGACCACTAATTCTTTACCACATGACAAAATTTTATATTGGTCCAAATTGAAAGCTTTTGCAGACCACAAATTAAATGTGGCTTGAATGATTAGATTTCAGTTTGAAAGGTAAGAAAACATAGTGGGAAAAGTAGAAAATGTGGTTACCTGCATTTTCTACTCTTCTCCTTATGTTTTCAAAAATTCTTGTTGTGTGGTAATTGGTTAAGCTACAATAGCAAGCCCCCAGGATTCATTATGAAGATTTATGCAAAGTCTTTTGAAAATTCTCAAACGGTGGAACTACAGCTTTGATTAGACTCTTGACATTTGACCTCCTCGTGTGACTTTGACTGGGTGTGAAAAAAATGCTTGTTTCATCTTGTTGTTAATCTTAAGGCTAGTTTCTGCTCTTTGCCTGTAATTAATTTCTCTGTGCCTTATTATTACATGTACTAGGAACTTTCAGCCTGCCATTTATAAGCAAAAATGTTTGTCTCAGTTGAGAGTTATCTGCCCGTATTTACTTTTGCCTACTATGTGTGCTAGGAAATCAACTCAGCTTTGCATTGGTGTCTTGTTTAAAGCTTTATGCAGGTTTATAGATATTATGCATGAAGATTTATGATGTTAAAAGGTCTAAAAAACCATTTTACTATGTATTTCTTCTCAGCAATTTCAATATGCATCTTTCTTGACCGACATGCTTGTGTACCACAGTAAAATTAACAAAATCTTGTCATTTAATTGGTTTAAATTGTAAATCAAAATCTCTAAGCACTAATTAAGATTAATTTATCAATAAGTAGTTCACAGAGATAGGAAGTGGTGTGTTTTGAACTTAAGAAAGAATTGAAGATCATTGATTTTAAGTAATGTTTTTTGTATATTTTTATGGAAACGTCAAAATAGTGGTGTGTATGTTCAAAATCAAATATTTTCAGTTACGTGCGGTGAAACATGCTGAAAATCACATATGTTGTTCCAAATAGGTTTTAGAAAAAAACTGTGTATGGTTTATCCATGCCCCATTCATTAAAGTATGATATTTCTGAAAATAACTTGGAGGGTTTGTCTCAGAAAAATGGAAAAAATAAAGAAAATCCTGTTACACTTTGTGTTAGTTTTGTCATATTTTCTCTGATTTTTATAATTTACAAGAAAATTATTAGTACTCCTGAAAGAATATTATGTGCTGAGTCTTCTAGTACCAAATTTGATACAAAATACCATAAATTTGAAAAAAATATTTACATTTTAATTCCTTAGGGGTGGTGTCAATTTTGTTGCCGAGTCTGGAATTGGGGTGGATTTTCAAAAATTCGTATAACTTTACTTTTTATCGGGCAATGTTTCTGATTTTTCATATTTAAGACACTAAGACAATAACAAATAAGTTAATAATTATGATTTTTTTTCCTTCATTTTGACATATTGCCCATTACAGTTGGGCAACCTTAATTTTATTCCATATATTCACATGATTTCTAGCTCTATTGCCGAGCCCTGGTAGCTCAGTCAGTAGCCTACAGGACTTGAGAACAGGGGGTCGTGAGTTCGATCCCCGGCTTGGCCAATTTCTTTCCGAGGATTGACGATAGTCATTGTCACAGGATTCATTCCTCTCTCACCGCTGATCGTTGTTTCGATGATGGTTATGTGGGAAAGCAGCCAGTGGCTTGGAAAGAATATTTTGCAGAGTACTGGTAACAGAAAACCCAGGAAAGCATGGATAGGTGCACTGGCCGCCGCGATATAACTGAAATAATGTTGAAAAAAAAACGGCGTTAAACACCATTCAATCAATCAATCTTTCTCTATCCATCATGCATTCTACTGTGAAGGGACGTTACTCCTGACTCCTCCTAATGATCAAAGGGAGACCACCAATACACAAATAATCCTTTGTCATGAGTACTCTCCCTTCAACAAAAAAGGTATTTATTTGCTTAGTAGGTCGACTTTCAAGCCAAAATTTGAGTATAATTTCTCCCTTTCTTTTTTTCAAATTATTAATTCCACCCAATGGCTTCCTTGACAAATACCACATCAGCATTTTCAACGCTTTGATTTTTTAATGGAAAAGCAGCCAATGACCCGGAAAGAGTATAGTGCAAAGTACTGGTGAAAGAAATTCCAAGAATGTTTTTATAATGTTACAGTGGCCACCATTAAACCTGTAAAGGATGGTCAATCTAACATGCCAACTCACAACTTTCTTTGTTTATAAGGTGTTTGACACCATTTTTAACATTACTTAAGTTATCTCTGGGCAGTCAGTGCACTTATCCCTGCTTTTCTGGAGTTCTCTTTTCCAATATATCCCCCAATATTATTCCCAAGCCACTGGCTGCTTTCCTACATGACCACGGTCGAAACAATGATCTGTGTAGAGAGAGTGGAATGAATCCGGTCGCAAATTCCATCATCAATCTTTGGATAGAAATTAATAGATCATGAGATTTGACCAATGACCCCCATGATTTCAAGCCCTCTAGGTTATCAACTGAGCAACTAGGCTCTGCTATAATAATTTGTTGAGGAAATGGCCTGCAACAAGCGAAAAGGGGCATTTAGACATTTGTGTAAAGCGTTGTCTCAGATCAGTCTGTGCACGACTGCACAGACTAATCCGAACCAAAACAACACTTTTTTTATGTAATTTTCTATTTTACGCAAGTCTACTGTGGGACAAAATCTAATAAAGTCGTAAAGTGCCGTCTCGGACTAGACTGTGCGCACTGCGCAAGCTGATCTGAGACGACACTTTACGCAAATGTCAGAACGCTCCTTTACCTGTGTTGCAGGCCAAATCATACTGACAATAGGTCATAAACAATAGACTGAAAATGTAGGATGTGTACTTGGTTGATCAACTGAGTGGTGTTTTACATCGCTTTCAACATTATTTCAGTCATATCAAAGCAACAGTTTACATATTCATGTATTTCCTGGTTGTCACAAGTATAAGGCTAGGGCTCAGCAGCATCTTGCCCAAGGACACTCCCAAGTGGATTTAGTGTGGCTTGAACTCGGGACCTCATAAGTCCTTCACTTTTGATGTAAATTAGGTCCTCTGAGCCACTCAGGACCTCTTTTATGTTCTTGGAGTACATCCATGGTTTTTCTAACATTTCACCTGTGGTTTTTATAATATTTGAAATATTGGACAAAACAACCGATATATAAATCCAATATGGACAATAAATCCCAGTTGCTTATTTATCCGTTGACTGTTAAGTGCAACACAAGGACCTTGCAGATCAATATCAGACTGCACAAGATGTGCAGTCTTATCTTGGATCTATACTGTCTGTCTATGAGGAACATTTGCACCGAAAGATAACTCTGAATGGAAATATTTAGGTTCTTGTTATTGGCTTATCTTATTTAGCATGTTATAGGTTAACCCTTTACCAAACAATCCCTGGTTTTTACAACCCTGAGATAGAAGCCTTTTGAAAACATTGTGGGAAAAGGAGAAAATGCTGGTTACCAGCATTTTCTCCTTTACCGACAAAGTTTTCTACCCTGCTGGAAACAAATTTGAATTTTTGAGTTACATTCATTTTGTCGTCTGCAAATGCTTTCAATTTTGACAAGTCTAAAATTTTGTCGTTTGGTAAAGAGTTAATAAAATTTTCACTAACTGATAACTACCTGGAACAGAATTTATCTCATAAATTCCATTACCACAAAAAAACTTACTGTTATGTGGATAAAGGTCTTCTCTGGCCCACTGATCAAATGAGGAACCAAGTATAATTCTTTACCACCCTAACAAAATTACAGACTTGTCCAAATCAAAAGCATTTGTGGACAACAATATAACTGGTGCTCAAACGATTATATTTGCTTTTGTAAGCGTAAAAAACATTGTAGATAAAGGACAAAATACTAGTAACTACCATTTTCTCCTTTACAAACAATGTAATGAATGAATGAATGTTGTTTTATGGCGCATCGACAGCTTTGGTCATATAGCGCGCATATCTGTGTTAAACGATAACTAGAGGCGCTTGAGCGCCTGTATCGCTCCACAGGCCTGATATTTCTATAATGGCGAAAGGAAGTTTTTAACAATTATCATTCAATCCTGCATTTTAGCTCACTGAAGAAACAATTTGGTAGACAACCACCATAGGAACTTACCTGCAAAACAACAATGAAATCCAATGAATAGTTTTAGAGAAGAAATTTTTCAAAGATTTTACTTTATACCATAAAAGGAAAATGAGTCTCCCATAAAAGCCATGTTTTTTGATAGATCTTTTTTTTTTTTAAGGAATTCTGTAAACCTGTATCTAAGGAACATTCCTGCAAAATAATAATGCTATCCAAATAGCGGTTTGGGAGGAGAAGATTTTTAAAGGTTTTTTACTTTGGTTGCCATGGCAACCAGAATTCTTCATGGAACACATTTATTTGAAGGAATTTGAAAGAGGACCACCAAAGGAACATTCCTGTGAAATTTGGTAAAAATCCAGTCAATAGTTTCTGAGGAGAAGTTTTTTACAGAAAAAATTTACGGACGCACGCACGGACGAACGGACGGACGCACGACGGACACAACGCCATGACAATAGCTCGCTGGCCTTCGGCCAGTGGAGCTAATAAAAGTGGAATTGCTTAAACCGAATAAAGTTTAAATACATTAATAATAATAAAAGAGTTGAACTAAGAAGTATTATGTGTAATCTTCATATGCATAAAGGGCATTATTGAGTGACAGGGCATTCAAATAATGTTTTCAAACTTATCTTAGACAAATCCCATCTTTTAACCCTTTACCAAACAATCCCTAGTTTTTACGACCCTGATATAGAAGCCTTTTGAAAACATTGTGGGAAAAGGAGAAAATGCTGGTAACCAGCATTTTCTCCTTTTCCCACAATGTTTTCTACCCTTCCCAAAACAAATTTCAATTTTTGAGTTACGTTTATTTTGTCGTCTGCAAGTGCTTTCAATTTAGACCAGTCTAAAATTTTGTAGTTTGGTAAAGAGTTAAGCTGTGTTTGACATCTGCAAATGCTTTTAATTTGGATGTGTCCAAAATTTTGTAGTTTGGTAAAGAGTCAATTAAAAAGAGTTACAATTTACATCACAATATTCATCATCCAATCAAAAAAAGGTTTTACTAGGTATCGTTACCAGCCTTTACCTGTATTTGTTTTTATTTCTCACTAATTTTGAAAAAAAAAAAAAAAAAAAGCAATATTCTGTTATTGAAATGTATGTTATGTTGTAGCAACATACAGCGTACACACACACACATATATATATATATATATATAGAGAGAGAGAGAGAGAGAGAGAGAGAGAGAGAGAGACAGAGACAGAGACAGACACACACACACTGGTCAATATATACATTCAATGATTCATCGTTTGATGTTTAATTCTTCACTGAAAAATGTTGAATTTTAACGACCTTTTGGAAAGAGGCGCGAGTGGCAAAAAGATGTTTTTCAAAGAGAAGAAAAAGCCTGTGATTAGTATTGTCTCCATTTCCCACCATGTTTTATACTCTTTCATTAACAAATGCCACCAACCAAGCCATGTATACTTTGTTGTATGCAGAGCTCCAGATAAGAGGGAGTGATCGCATTCTAAATCCATTATTTCTCTTCCAAACCCTATGTTGTGGGTACTCATAAGAATCGTCTCGATGAGACGATTCTAATGAGTACCATCAACATAGGGTTTAGTGGAGATTAATCAACATTTTCAATTTTGAAAGCAAAATCACTCCCTCTATCTGGAGCTCTGGTTGTATGTTTAAAATTTTAAGACGGAAAGGTCTAGCATTTTGTTGTTCTGTAAAAAAGTTAACCCTTTCCGTAACAAAGGTGAAAGTGGGGCTGTTGCTGGAAGCACAGACCAAGATCAGACTGCACAGAATGTGCAGTCTGATCATGCAGTCTGATCTTGGATCTCTACTGTCCGTTTGTGCAGCAAGCCTACAAGATAAAAAAGCTTTATGATTTTAAGTGGATTGTACTTTCAGTAATCAAATTAAGTCCAATTTATAATTGCAACATGTTGGGGCACAAGTGAGACTTCATGTTTCTCTGTGGTGCATGATACCAAGCAAGAAAATTGACTAATAGCAAAAAGTTTCGGCCCAGGTCAGCCTGCGTGGACTGCGCAGGCTGACATGGGCCAATACTTTTTGGGAGATGCATCAATCCCCATTTTCACAGAGCATGGCTCATTCTTCGGCTCTGTGGGATACATACCTCTTTAGAATGACGTCTAGTGTAGGATGCCAGCAAGCATCTCTACTGTGCTACAATTTCATGCACTACGATTCTGTCATCAACAGTCCTCAGGGGCTCACTCAGAGGGGGGTCATTTAAGTCAACCATGACCTTAACAAATAGAGTATCCTCCTTCAGAAAACCATGATTAGGGTTCTGAAGGGTCTCTAGTCTCAGAAACAGGGGACATCCACTAGCAATGTTCATATCCGACGTTGGACGTCTGAACGATGTGCTAGTTGGATCAGGTCTGAACGAATCAAGGACATGCTCTTTTCCATTCTGATTAACCAGACAAAACGTGACTCTCTGCTTAAAGGGCCATGGGAGCAGCTGGTCATAGTTCCCCCTCATAACGACAAAGAAAAGGGACAAATGACTTCCTTTTCCCATTCCGTCACCATTTGGATACAATCTGGCACACATTTTGTACCCTCTTCTACTGGTGTAGAATGGTGGTGAGTACAGGCTTATACTTCTGCCTTGGATTGCATCCTCTTGCTTCTTGTGAAAGTCCGAGACCTTCCAAATAAACGATCCGTCATAACTTGCGAATTCAAATGACTGTACTCTAAGCTCCAATTCTGCTATGGTGACATCTTTCACTGCTAACGTTCTTTCCAAGACTTTTATCTTTTGTTGGTTCTGTTCCATTGTTTCTTTCATTATGCGGCGATTCTGTTCCATACGTTCCAATGCCGTGATCGTTTTCTCTATTTCCCGATGCAGGGCGGAAACTATTCCTTCAAAAGTGCCAATTTTGACCTCATGTTGTTGAAATTTTTCATTGTTTTGACCTTGTTGTGCCTCTATGGCCTGTCTTATTTTCTGCTCAATATTTTGAGAAACGTTCCCATTTCCACTTGAATCATTCACAACACCAATCAGTTGTCGCTCAATAAATTCAATTTTATTCTTAAGTTGATCTATTTCACGATTCAACATTTCCGTCATCTCCTGAAGCTGTGGTATTCCCTGCCCGTATTCTTGCAGTTGCTTCATAATGGCTTCAAAGTGTTTCGAGACTGCAGTTGTATCAAAATGTTCATCTATTTTATCTTGCTCAATCTGAAATGTATATACGAAACAAAACTTTTAAACTCAGAAAGACAAGCTGTTTGTTCAAAGGGTGATTAACTCTTTCTCACATGACAAAATTTTAGGTTCAACCAAAGTTAACTGTACTAAACGACAAAATTTCGGACCTGTCCAACTTGAAAGCATTTGCAGACGACAAAATAAAAGTGACTGAAAATTTGAAATTTGTATCGAAGAGGAGAGAAAACATTGTGGGAAAAGGAAAAAATGCTGGTTACCAGCATTTCTCCTTTTCCCACAATGTTTTCAAAAGGCTTCTTTCTCAGGGTCGTCAAAAGTCGGCATTGTGTTGTAAAGGGTTAAAGAACTTGCAGAACATAAAATAACTCTGGCTATCACAATGTGATTTGTCTTTATATGGGTAGAAAACACTGCTTTATACCAGCATTTTCTCCTTTCCCCACAATATTTTCAGAAACTTGTTGTAACATGAGGCCCATTGGCCCTAAAGCATTCACCTAAGTAACGTCATCTAGGACTGATAAAGTTGAACACATCCTGGTTAACTCTTTACCACACAATCCCGACTTTTAACACCCCTGGGAAAAAAGCCTTTTGAAAACATTGTGGGAAAAGGAGAAAATGCTGGTAAGCAGCATTTTCTCCTTTTCCCACAATGTTTCCCTCCCCTTCAAAGAAAAATTGCACCATTTGAGCCACACTGAAATTGTTGTCTGCAAATGCTTTCAATATGGACAAGGCTAAAATTTTGTCTTCTGGTAAAGAGTTAAGATGATGTGAACACATGAGTGTTAGTGACCTACTTTTTGACTTGATATGACCCAATGTCAAACCTGTCCGAGATATTGTCAAAACAAAAATTCTGATCAACTTTAATGAGTCTCCGACTGAAAATGGGGCCTCTAGCGTGCACACAAAGTTTTTCTAAGATTTGCCTAGATGACCCAAATTTTGACACAACATACCCCAATTTTGAACTAATATCAGGACAAACATTCTGACCAAATTTCGTGACTATCAGACTGAATAAGTGGCCTTTATAGTGCACACAAGTGTTTCTAAGATTTGTTCCTGTGACCTACTATTTTGACCTGACATGACCCAATTCTAATCTTGTCCAGGATATCATCAAGACAAAAATTCTGACTAAGGCTCATGAGTATCTGACTGAAAATATGGCTTCTAAAAGGCACACAAGGTTTTCTACAATTTATCTAATTGACCTTTTTTTGACCCATTGTGCCCCAATTGTGAACTTAAACCAGATATAAACATGACAAATAATAAACATAATTATCAATCTCACCAATTTTCATGATTATCAGATTAAAACTGTGGTCTCTAGAATGCACACAAGGTTTTTCTATGATTACACTCAGTGACCTACTTTTTGACTGGATGTGACCCAATTTCAAACATGTCTGAAATGTCATCAAGATAAACATTCTGACCAAGTTTTATGAATACTGGACTGAAAATGTGATCTCTGGAGTCCACAAAGGGTTTTTCTATTATTTGTCTCAGTCACCTAATCATTGTCCTGACATGACACAATTTTAAACATATCTGAGATATCATAAAGAAAAAGATTCTAACCAGGTTTCATGATTGCCAGACTGAAACATGGCCTCAAAGGTGCACACAAGGTTTTTCTAAAATTTGTCCAAATGGCTTCATTTTTGACTTGTTGTGCCCAAATTTTGAACTTGTTCAAGAAATTATCAAGACAAACATTTGGAACAATTTTCATTAGTATTCAACTCAAAATGTGGTATCTTGAATGCACACAAAGTTTTTCTAAGATTTGTCCTTGTGACCTACTTCTCGATCAGATGTGACCAATTTTCAAACATGTCTAAGATATTATTAAGACAAATATTCTGAACAAAAGTCAAAAGTATTGCCCTAAAAATGTGGCCTCTAGAGTGCACACAAGGTTTTTCTATAACTTGACCAAATGACCTATTTTTTGACCCCACATGAGCCAATTTCTGACTTGTAAGAGATATCGACAAGCTCATCATTCTGGCCAAGTTTCATGGGTACCAGACAGAAAATGTGGCCTCTAGAATGAACACTAGGGTTTTCTAAGATTTAATCCAGTGACCTACTTTTTTACCCAATGTGACCTAATTTTGAACTTGTCTAAAAAGTCATCAAGACAAGCATTCTGAACATAATTCATGAGTATCAGACTGAAAATGTGGCCTGTAGAAAGCAACAAAGGTTTTTCTAATATTAGTACCTATGACCTACTTTTTTACCAAATGTGACCCAATTTTGAACTTGTTGGAGGTACCGGTATTATCAAGACAGACATTCTCAACAAGTTTCATAAGTAGCAGACTAAAAATGTGGCTTCTGGAGTACAGAAAAGGTTTTTCTAAGATTTATCTGATTGACCTACTTTTTGACCCAATGTGACCCAGTCTGGAATATGTATGAGATATTATCATTATTATTGATGCCAAGACGAGGCACAATGAACAACACACAACATAATGATGGAAACAGAATGATCATAAAAGCTCACCTTGAGCACTTTGCACTCAGGTGAGCTAAACATTAGGGACTGTGTGGTAGAGGGTACTCCTTGTGCTGCATAAGCCAAGTTTAACTCTTTACCAAACAACAAAATTTTGGACTAGTCCAAATTGAAAGCATTTGCGGATGACAAAATAAATGTGACTCAAAAATTCAAATTTAATTGGTTACCAGCATTTTCTCCTTTTCCTACAATGTTTTCAAAAGCTTTCTTTCTCAGGGCCGTTAAATTGTGTGGTAAAGAGTTAATGACCTTGAAGAAGACGGCTTATTGACTGAATGAAGATTTATGCCGACTTAACATTCTTTTGATCATATTACAGTGACAGCTCACAATGAAATGTATGTCCTGGATTTCACAAGTACTAGGCTGGGGCTCCAAGGTGCCTTGCCAAAGGATTTCACAAGTACTAGGCTAGGACTCTGAAGTGTCTTGCCAAAGGACACTCCCTAAACAAGAGGGCCATGATGGCCCTGAAGTCGCTCACCTGAGTTTTTTGATCAAACATGACCCATTTTCAATCTCTTTTGACATATCATGACAAACATTCTACTTTTATAATTATTGGACTGAAAATTTGGCCTCTAGCATGTACACAAGCTTTTTCTAGAATTTCTCTCAGTGACCTACTTTTTAGCCAACCATAGTCAATTTTCCCATAGCAGATATTATCAAAACGAAGACCCTGACCAACTTTCATAAGTATTGGACAGAAAATGTGGCCTATAGAGCATACACAGGCTTTTTCTAAGATTTGACCTAATGACCTAGTTTTTGACCCAACATGACCGATTTTTGACGTCATCTGAGATGTCATCAAGACAAACAATCTGACCAAGTTTCATGTGTTTTGGACTGAAAATGTGGCCTCTACAGCATACACAAGGTTTTTCTAAGATTTGACCTAGTGACATAGTTTTTGACCAAACATGAACGATTTTTGAACTCTTCCGAGATATCATCAAGTCAAACATTCTGACCAACTTTCAAGAAATTTGGACTGAAAATGTGACCTCTAGAGCGTACACAAGATTTTTCTAAGATTTGACCTAGTGACCAAGTTTTTTGTCCGACATGACTCATTTTCAAACTTGTCCAAGATATCATCAAGATAAACGTTTTGACCAAATTTCAAGAGTATTGGACTAAAAATGTGGCCTCTAGAGTGTGCATAAGGTTTTTCTAAGATTTGACCTAGTGACCTAGTTTTCGGCCTAGCATGACCCATTTTCCAACTCGTCCGAGATATCATCAAGACAAGTTTCATGAGAATCTGACTGAAAATGTGGCCTCTAGAGCATACACAAAATTTTTCTAAGATTTGACCTAGTGACCTAGTTTTTGACCCCACATGACCCATTTTCTAACTCGTCCGAGATATCATCAAGACAAACATTCTGACCAACTTTCAAGAGTTTTGGGCTGAAAATGTAGCCTCTAGAGTGTACACAAGGTTTTTCTAAGATTTGACCTAGTTTTTGTTCCGACATGACCCATTTTCCAACTCATGCGAGACATTATCAAGAAAAACATTCTGACCAAGTTTCATGAGTATCTGACTGAAAATGTGGCCTCTAGAGCATACACAAGGTTTTTCTAAGATATGACCTAGTGACATAGTCTTTGACCCCACATGACCCATTTTCGGACTTGTCAAAGATATTATCAAGACAAACATTCTGACAAACTTTCAAGAGTTTTGGACTAAAAATGTGGCCTCTAGAGCGTACACAAGGTTTTTCTAAGATTTGCCCTAGTGACCTAGTTTTTGACCCAACATGAACCATTTTCAAACTCGTCCGAGATATCATCATGACAAACGTTCTGACCTAGTTTCATTAGTATCTGACTAAAAATGTGGCCTCTAGAGCGTACACAAGGTTTTTCTAAGATTTGACCTAGTGACCTACATGTAGTTTTTGACCCGACATGACCCATTTTCGAACTTGTCCGAGATATCATCCAGACAAACATTCTGACCAACTTTCAAGAGTATTGGACTGAAAATGTGGCCTCTAGAGCGTACATAAGGTTTTTCTAATATTTGACCTGGTGACCTAGTTTTTGACCTGACATGACCAATTTTTGAACTCGTCCGAGACATAATCAATACAAACATTCTGACCAAGTTTCATGAGTATCTGACTGAAAATGTGGCCTCTAGAGCGTACACAAGGTAAAAGTTGACGATGGATGACGCACAACGCACGACAGACGCCGGACACAGCACGATCACAAAAGCTCACCTTGAGCACTTTATGCTCAGGTGAGCTAAAAAACTGAGTGCTCTAAGTAAAGCTTGAACACAGGGTCTCCAGGTTACGAGTCCTACACTTTACCACTGTGCCACACTGGATCCTTGAACAAGAAGCAATTGCTTTTATTCCCATAGTATTTTTAAATGCTACATGTAATTTCTTCAGGATTCTGTACTCTTATCCAGCTAAATAAGGAAATTGAAACTTTTAGGGTGTTAGTATGAACTCAAATTCTGCTATTTCAATGATATTTTTTGGAAAGATATCTCCTTATAGGGCAGTGTAAATCCAAGAGCAGACTGCACATTCTGTGCAGTCTGATCTTGATCTATCTAATGTCCACAAAAGGTCATAGAGTCACGCTTAGTAGGCTAGAGGTTAAAATATGGGATTGTTTGCTATAGAGTTGAACTTAACATGGCCAGATGAATCAATTCCTTGAGTGCACCAAAACTTGCATGATGACAAGAGGTCTTGGGTATTCTTAGTTTTAACTTGTTACCAGGCTAGGCGTATTTTTCCAGTCAAAACTGCATGAGCTCTCTTCTCCAAAAGAACTTCTTGTTATTAAGCCACTAGATGAACAAGAGCACTGCATGTGGGTGCCAATGCTTGGCTGCACTAGGTTTTAGAATCAGATTGATTTTCAGTGAAAAGTTGAAAAAGGGGGCACAACTTTCTAAAAAAGTATTTTGATGTTACCTGCCTTTGATGACCCATTATCATATTTAACCACTAGTGTGAGTCTGAAGTAAATATCTTTTGTATTGACAGAGATATTAAAGAAAGTCGAAGTAGTTGCACAAAGATGACGACCCTGTGGAAAAGCCTTTTGAAAACTTTGTTCAAATATGGGAAAGTGCTGGTAGTCAGCATTTTGTTGTTTTCCTGTAAGATTTTCTAAACTTTCCCAGACAATTACATGTATCACCATTTCAGCTCCATATAATATGTTATCTGCAAATGCTTGCAATTTTGACAAGTGTACAATTTTACTATTGGTAAAAAGTAAGCACAACATGACAAGAACTTAAGTTTTACTTAAAGATACTCATTTACCGATACTCATTTTACGCCACATCTAACCAGTTTCGCTGTTAGTTTTTCAAACTATAGTCATTCTTGTGGCTTCATGACAAATATTACATCTGGCAGTTGCCAGATTGCATTGATAATGACAAGCAGAAAATGTAATTTTGGGCTTGACTCTTATCCAGTCGTTCAATTGAGGATACTGCATGGTACTTGTCACGTGATTGTAGACCAACTTCACCTTGCATATTCCTGCAGCTGACAAATAAGTGGAGTCGAGATACATTAAACAGGTCTACTGTTGCAAGAATTTATGTCACAAGAACCAAACAGCAATTTACACAAGGATGTTGGAATTTTATATCGAGAGTGTAGTGGAATGATTTTAAAGACAGTAGGAGTGTAAATTTTATATGTGCACATTAATATTTAGCATTTTTAGGTAACTGAAAGAATGGGAAAAGACAAAATCTTACATATAGATGAGTGTGCTATTTCCTGTGTTGAAAAGACAAGTAGCTAGCTTTCTATTTTTAGATGGGGGCTATGCAAATGATCTAGTGACACACTCCTACATTGTTTACAATTTTGACCTAACATAATTTTTTCCTGATCAAGTTTTATTTCAAATCACAAATCTGAAACTTTTTTTCATTCTTTGGGGACACAGATACTGCTAATTTATTGATTTAAACACATTTCTACATTTGGCTTAAATGAGGAAATGGGGAACTTTAATATTCATCTTTTATTGAGAAAATTGCTCCACTTTTCATACCAAAACTTTATGTCCAGAAGTTTGACTTTGTTTATGAATATTTGCAACATTAATCTTAGGCTTTTTTGTGACCCCACCCACTTCGTTTTCGAGTTGAAAATCAATTCAAATCAATGCAGCTGACAACCTTGAAAACTGGCAGTTCCCACAAGTATTAATTTATAAATGCTGTTTGATCTCTTATTTACCTTTAAACTATCAGAAAAATGTCTTTTACTTACTTTCCTTATGAATTAGCATGGCATCCACATTCTTGGGAAACTAAATTCTATAAATAGCAATTTTGGGTTTTTTAGGTTCAGACTAGAACAATTTGTTTCTTTAAATAGGTTTGGGTTTTTCCTTTGTCAGGCTACAACAAATTATATCTAAATTGGATTATAGAGTCTTTGGTAGATTTCTACCCAGTACATAGATTTTCAAGAAGTTCAAGATTAACTTTACAGCAAGCAAATTTTCACAAATTGCAGTCTGATCTATTGATTGTATGGTGTTTAACACCCTTTTCAACATTAGTTCAGTAATAGAACAGCAGCCAGCGCACCTAACCATGCTTTCCTGGAGTTTCTTTTACCAGTACTCAGCACAATATTCTTTTCAAGTCACTGGCTGCTTTCCAACATAAACATCATCGGTGGTGAGAGAGGAATGAATCCTGTCGCAATGACTATCATCAATCCTCGTAAAGAAATTGGCGGAGTTGGGAATCAAACCAGCAACCCACTGTTCTCGAGTCCTGTGTGCTACTGAGTGAGCTAACGGGGCTTGGCAAATTTGCTGAGCATAGGTAAAAAGTATTTCAATGTTGAAAAAAGAACCAATACAATGCTCGAAATCCCTGTTGCAAACCCATTTTAGGGTGCATTTAAAAAAGAGGCAAACAACAAAATAATGCATCATGCAGTCATATTCTTTCCTAACACCTTGTAATGCAGTTTTCAGTGATAATTATCCAACTCTTTGATTTCGGTACTCATTGCTTAACCCTTTCCCAAACCACAAAATTTTGAACAAGACCAAATTGAAAGCATTTGCAGACGACAAATTAAATATAATACAAATGATGATTTTTGTCTATGAAAAGGTAGAAAACATTGTGGGAAAAGGAGAAAATGCTGGTTACAAGCATTTTCTCCTTTTCCTACAATGTTTTTAAAAGCCTTCTTTCCCAGCATTGTGAAAACCAGGGACTGTTTGGGAAAAGGGTCAAGTATTTCATCACAAATTGATTTCAAACGGTATAGTTTTTTATAACATAAACGTCTTTCAACAGTGTATTAAATCCATGACTTATTTTTGATACTATACTAGAGTATTATCCTTTTTGGAGTCCTGTTTCTGGTTATACATGTATTTAGTCATTAGCATGAGCCTGAGGAACCAACCACAGCACATGCCAGATTGATTGATTGATTGATTGTACGGTGTTTAACGCTGTTTTCAACATTATTTCAGTTATATCGTGGCGGCCAGTGCACCTATCCATCCGTTCCTGGAGTCTTTTACCAGTACTTCGCACAATTTTCTTTCCAAGCCACTGGCTGCTTTCCCACATAATCACTGTCAAAACAATGGTCAGTGGTGGGAGAGGAATGAATCCTGTCGCAGTGACTATCATCAATCCTCGGAAAGAAATTGGCCAAGCAAGGGGTCGTAGCCAGGGATCGAACCCTGGACCCCGTGTTCTCAAGTCCTGCATGCTACTGAATAAACTACCGGGGCTTGGCAGCACATGCCAGAATTTGTTCCACTATGCCATTGTGCTGAAAATTGATGTCATTGTTGCTAAGACATGAACGCTAGAACATTCTTTATTTATACATTTGATACAAACAAGAAATGTAGCAAAAGTTACTGCATATGTGGATACATACTTGTGTCGAGAAACTTGCAAATTACTGATAAAAAACATTTTGCAAACGGACAAAATTTAGAATTCAAGACTCGTTATTTATTGGTATACTTTTGGTCAAATACGTGAACAGAAAAATTTGAGAATTTTTCATAATTTGAGAAATCACAAAAATTTCCATTTGTACAGAATTTAAAATCAACAAGATTGCAGAGAAAGTTTGACTAATCCCATCTACTCGCAGAAATGTTTTGTTCTATTTTCTGTGTAAATGTCAAGGAGCTACCTACTTGAGTATTTATAAAACACATTTCAAACCAAACTACAATTGTAAACATAGACCCATGGACGATATACAGGCAAAAGGTATTGATGCAGAATATTTTTTTGTCTGTCATTCATTTTATGTGATAAATAGAATCTCACATTTATTTTGATGTATGTACTATCATTTTTATCAAAATCATTGACTAAAATGTATTTGACGCTTTTCAACGCTCGGGTTATAAAATTTTGGTCAACTGATTTGATAAAAATGATATTACACAAACACTCGCGTAAGATCCTCAATCTATTACGCTATCATGGTATCATGAAATCCAGCGTCACCCTAGAATATGGTGCATAGATCAACCAATGAAATTAAGTACAAAAATCAGAGTGCGACTGACCTTACCATTACATCAAAATTCCACTGTTTCTGATTAATTGAATAGTGTTTGACGCTGCTTTGGACATAATTTCAGTCATATCACATCCACAACTCACATGTTCGTGTATGTCCCGAGTTTCACCAATACCAGCCTAGGGCTCTGTGTTCAGCCAAAGGATGCTCCCAAGACAAGCCCGGTGCTTCCAGTGAGGCTCAAATGCTGGGCGTCCAAGTTACATTTTACCACTGAGTCCACTATTCTTTCACAAAGTGTATCAGAACAAAACCCATTTGAATGTTCTCTTGGGAAAAGTGGGTTTAACCCTTTACCAAACAATCCCGGGTTTTCACGAACCTGAGGAAGAAGCCTTCTGAAAACATTGTGGGAAAAGGAGAAAATGCTGGTAGCCAGCATTTTCCTCTTTTCCCACAATGTTTTCTATCCTTGCCAACCCAAATTTTAACTTTTGAGTCAAATTAATTTTGTCGTCTACAAATGCTTCCAATTTGGACCAGTCTAAAATTCTGTTGTTAGGTAAAGAGTTAATACATCTGTGTAAAGCATTATACAGAACAAGTGATCACATGATTATAGATCCACGAAACCAATAATGTACTGAATTATGAAGTAGAATGGTCATTGCACATGTAGAATATTTGCCCATAGCAGAAAGTTTTTTTCCCATGCAGATGCAAATAAGCCTTGGACACAAAATCCAGACTTCTACCGACCCTAAGCACGAAAGCTTTTGAATTCTGTTAACCAGCATTTTCTTCTTTTTTCCCCTCAATGTTTTCTACCCAAGCCAAATCAAATTTCAAAATATGAGCCACCTTCATTTTGTCGTCTGCAAGTGCTTTCAGTTTGGACAATTCTAAAGTTTTGTTATTTGGTAGAGATTTTTGCCCTCTTTTCACAGAGCATGGTTCCTATATTTAGCACTATAGGGGTGAAGGAAATCATACTTACCAAAGCTCCACACATAGCCGGACAATTAACACTTTTACATTCATTCTGCAAATGATATTCCATCTAAAATATACACAAATCAAAGTATTGTAAGTATTTCTCAACACAACTAACCTGTCATCATTAACTCTTTACCAAACGACAAAATATTAAACTGGTCCATATAGAAAGCATTTGCAGACAACAAATCAAAAGTGTCTTGATCTATGAAATTTGTCTCTGAAAGGTACATAGAAAACATTGTGGGAAAAGGAGAAAACGCTGGTTACAAGCATTTTCTCCTTTTCCCCCACAAGGTTTTCCAAGGCTTTCCTTCCCAGGCTCATGAAAACCAGGGACTGTTTGTTACAGGATTAATATTCCTTTAACACTCTGTAGCAGTCAGTTCTAACCTTCTACATACAGTATTTCTCCTAATAAAAGCGACCTCCCTGATAGTAGCTCCCCCCCCTCCAAGAAAAACCCTTAAATCATGATAACCTAATGTACATAAGTTGATTAAAATGACAATACATGTATTTGGAGAATTATATGAATATTTCCTCTAATCTTATCAATATTTCTTCTTAACAATCACTAAAACACAAAGAAACAAGAAATTCGACAGGCTGTTTGCTTTGCAAATTGGGTACAAAATAAACGCTCCCTATCCATGTTTTGCATAGCTGCCGGGAGCTTTTGTTAAGAGAAATACGGTATAGATCTTCAAAGGATAATTTTAACAATATATGCTTTTCAAACAATACAGATAAAAAGCTACTCTGATAGGATGATTACCTCTTGGTTCTTGGGTCACAGGTTCCAATCATGCAGGAGTCATTATTTTTATCATTATTTCTTTGAAATATACATGTAGTTTAATATTACTCAACACAAATGACCTTTAACGCATTTTTTTCGTCAAATATTCAGTGACTTTTGCAGAGTCATTTGTTTGTGAAACCCCAATATAAAATTGTATGATAAAAGTTTGAGTAATACCTCCAAAAATTCACCAACTATAATTGATGAAAGTAAATGAGTGACAGGTCAGTTTAGTTGGGTTGTACATCAAGAATCACACCTTTTGTCAGACTTACGAAGGCTGTCCCAAAATAGCGTGGACAACTTTTTATTTTCTGGGACCTGGTGGTTTTTTTTTCATGATATTTTTACCAATGTTATTTTAATCATTTGCGCATCTGAAGAAGAAATAGTGAGGTAGTTATATACAGTTGAGTCTATTTTACATGCAAATATTATTTACAGGTTACGTTTTGCAGCCCCACCCAAGATTTTATCAAAGGTTTTAACTGTGTGGTTACTTTAACCTTCAATATCAGAGGTTTTCGACAGAATTGCGCGAAACTGAATAATGATGTCATTCCTAAAAAGAAACCATTCATGTGGCCTTATTTTGAAAAATTTCATAGCGAAAACACGAATGGTAGCTTATTTGGAAAGAATAAAAAATGTCGACGTCAAAGGAAATGGCGGCCCACCGATATGTGATCGAATTTTGTGTTGACCTAAAAATGACACAGACACAGACGTTTAAACAGTTGCAAACTATGGAGAAGTATAAATCTGTTTCTCGCTCGCTCGTATTCAAATGGCACAAAAGATTTTTTGAAGGATGGAGAGAGGCAAAATGTGTGGAGTCCGGTAGACCAAAAGAAATAGACAGCCCTATAGTAGACAGCGTCAGGAACGTCATCGAAGGGGATCGGCAAATGGCTGTGCGAGAGATTGCGGAAACTGTCGGAATCAGCAAGTCATCTGTTCACAGGATTTTACGCGAGACACTAAACATGTCGAGAGTCTGTGCAAGATGGGTGCCTCGCTTGCTTACTGCAGATGAAAAGGAAAGACATGCATATGTTTCTAGGCGCTTTTTGAGACGGTATGCGAGAGATCGGGACTTTTTGAACAAGATTATCACAGTCGACGAAACATGGCAAGCAACAATTAAGTGTATGGAAACTACCAGATTCCCCTCCTCCAAAAAAGGCCAAGGTAGTTAAATCCATGGGCAAGTATACGTTCATCGTGTTCATAGACAGACAGGGCGTTCATCTTTGCCACGCTGTACCACTGGGTCAGACGGTAAACTCCACATATTACACAAAGGCAAAGTTTCTTAATCTGTCCACACTTTATACTTATTTCCATTTCATTCATGAACGGAAACCGCTTCTAAAAAACTTGTTCATTCAAACTATTTTTAAATCAAAATTATTGTTTACATAGTGTCCGCACTTTGAGCTCGTTTTTACTTTCAGGTCATCAGACGAGACCTCATGTGTGCGATTCGAAAAAAGCGACCGGGGCTTATTGACAACTTAGAAAATATTATCTTCCACCAGGATAATGCTCCATGCCACACTTCTAAACACACGCTATTGGAACTGGATCTTTTGGGTTTTCAAAGACATGAGCATGCCCCTTATAGCCCTGACCTAGCCCCGCTAGATTTTGCTGTCTTTCCTTATCTTAAGTCACAGTTACGAGGACATAGGTTTGAAAACTTACATGAGCTTAAACAAGAAACAATTAGAGTGTTTCGCGGACTACAGACCAGCTGGTTTACCAACCTATACGACAAATGGGTTGTGCGGCACCAAAAATGCATCGATCACCACGGCGAGTATTTCGAAAAGGAGTTACGCTAATGACGTTGACGTCTTAATTATAATGAAATTGTGGGCCAGGGTTATATGATTGGTGCAAATTAAACTTCTCTGTGCTAATTATATATTAAGCTAGAACGTTGAAATTTCACATAGTCCGTCATAAATCCTGTGTTCATATGCTCTTAAGAGCGTTTGTCTCTAATGTTATAATAAACAATTTTATTAGAAGAGTCCACGCTGTTTTGGGACAGCCCTCGTAACAGTGGCCAAATTTAAAACAATAATTCTATGTAAATAAACCAGTCAAATTTCATTCATACCATTAAAGGATACGGTACCCCAATGGGATTGGTGTAACACAGCCTTTCATCACCAAAAAGACGTATGGATTCCGATATGACTAAGGTAATCCTTAATTGATTGGCCGATTACGCTGCTTCCCTGCATTAGTTACGGATTACCCAAGCCTTAGCCAGATGAAAGGCCATGTTACACGAATCCCATTTGGGTGCCGCATCCTTATTAACCTTATATTGATTATTGTTAGTCAGAAGTTCTGTTAACTCTTTACCACACAATCCCGACTTTTAACGACCCTGAGAAAGAAAGCTTTTAAAAACATTGTGGGAAAAGGAGAAAATGCTGGTAACCAGCATTTTCTCCTTTTCCCACAATGTTTTCTACCCTTCCAAAATCAAATTTCAATTTTTGAGTCAAGTTTATTTTGTCGTCTGCAAATGCTTTCAATTTGGACTAGTCTAAAATTTTGTCGTTTGGTAAAGAGTTAAAGGGAGGTTACTCGAATCTTTATAATCTCATAAAATTTGAAATATGAGTAATCACTGAATTAAATAAGGTATATTTGCTGGCAAAATATCAATAAAGAGAAATCACAACTCTAAGAAAAAATATTTTTCAGTGATATTTCCTTAAACCTTTACCAGACGACAAAATTTTAGCCTTGTCCAAATTGAAAGCATTTGCAGACGACAATTTCAATGTGGCTCAAACGGTGCAAATTTTCTTTGATATGGTAGAAAACATTGTGGTTAAAGGAGAAAACGCTGGTTACCAGCTTTTCTCCTTTTCCCACAATGTTTTCAAAAGGCTTGTTTCCAAGGGTCGTCAAAAGTCATCATTGTGTGGTAAAGGGTTAACGGTGTACATAGCCTCTCATGGTAACTCACGATTTCTTAACAGAGGTTAGCAAAGACTTATGGAAATGTCGCATTATCAATAATACGCATAGATTGTAATGACTGAATGATTGTATGGTGTTTCACGCTGTTTTCAACATTATTCCAGTTATATCGTGGCAGCAAGTGCACCTATCCGTGCTTTCCTGGAGCTTCTTTTACCAGTTCTCTGCACAGTTTTATGATTACCTTTCCTCTGGCTGCTTTCCCACATAACCATTGTCAGAACAATGGTCAGCAGTGGCAGAGGAATGAATCCTGTCGCACCAAATATCATTAATCCACAAAAAGAAGTGAGCAGAGGCAGGGATCGAGCCCGTAACCCTATGTTCTAAAGTCCTGCATGCTACCAACTAAGCCACAAGGGCTCGGCTAGTTAGATTATAAGGGTTCATATTCAAATCAGTTCGATGACATTTTATCTGATGTAAGAAAAATAGACGTAATTATCAACTGACAAACAACCATCCCAATATCTAAAGGCCCAAAAATGTATCTTTTAACAATATCATGTTAATCAACTCTTATCCTGCTAAATAACTAACATGAAACTTTAAGGTTGACAGTAAAAATCTGAATGTTGCTATTTCAAAGTTATTTTGGGGAACAATATGTGAGCCATACTCTGTGAAAAGGGGCTTAATGCCTCTCTGTGATCCATGATACCAAGCAAGCCATCACATACTTATAGATCCAAAATAGCCACCTTATTCAACAACCGACTCAATCCTGAGGTAGACTGATCCTTGGACATACAAAATGTTACCAACAGCGAAAAGTTTCGACCCAGGTCAGCCTGCCCTGAGTGCGCAGGGTGACCTGGGTCGGTACTTTACATATATGCATTTAGCCCTCTTTTCATAGAGCACATTTTGTGCAGTCTGATCTTGATCTACACCGTCTGCAAAAGGTCAGTGAATCACACTTATCAGCCTAACGGTCAAAACAAGATTGAATGCTGGCATTAATAAAAGCCACACTTTTAACCCTTTACAACACAATGCCGACTTTTAATGACCCTGAAGAAGCCTTTTGAAAACATTGTGGGAAAAGGGAAAATGCTAGTAACCAGCATTTTCTCCTTTTCCCACAATGTTTTCTGCCCTATCAAACAAAAATCACATTATTAAGCCACATTGAAATCGTCATCTACAAATGCTTTCAATTTGGACAGGTCTTGAATTTTGTCATGTGGTAAAGGGTTAAATGGTATGAATGACATTAACCTGTATCTTGCACACAATCGTTTACATTTGGCTGCTATTTGGTCTTTAACTCTCTAACCAACAACAAAATTGCAAGCTTGTAAAAAGATTGAAGTCTTTGCAAACAAAAATCTTTTCTGTCAGGGTTGTTAACTCTTGTCCTGCTAAATAAGTGAAATGAAACTTCCAAGTCGATAGTAAAAAAATCCAAGTTTTGCCATTTCATAGGTATTTTCTAGGGAAAGATATCTGGAAGTCAGACAACGTAGACGTAAGATCTGACTGCACTGTGCAGTCTGATCTTAATTTACACTGCCTGTAAAAAGTTAGTGTAGATCAAGATCAGACCCATGTTCTGTGCAGTCTTATCTTGATCTACGCCATCTGTTGAAAGTCAGTGTAGATCAAGATCAGACTCATTTTCTATGCAGTCTTATCTTGATCTATGCTGCCCATAAAGTCAGTTAGTTCTCTTAGCACCCTGAGTGTTAAAAAGTGAAAGAAAAAAAAAAAGAATATGCAGACTACACTATAGGTTACTTACCGTATTCTTCTGTACTCCTCGTCCACATGTTCCACAACTCACAATGGCATAGGGGCATTCTCCCTCGTGACTCTATAATTATATACAAAGTTTAGATTACCTCCCTTTACCTAGTTTAGATTGCCTCCCTTCACCTCCCTATTTCTAGTCATGAGCATGGTAAGTGCTAGGTGGCTACCTAGAGAGCTGTCTGCATGTCAAAAAGCAACCAGAGTAACCAATGCAAAAGAACTATTTCGAGTCATTTTGATTGTAAAGGAGATAGATTTTTGAACTGGTATATCATGAGATGAAATGTGGGTTCATAATGCTAAATTGGAGTCCAACACTCAGTTGAAGTGGTGGAAACAAGCTGGTTCTTCACCTCATAAAAAGGTTTAAGCTCTCTACTTAAGCTGACAAAGGCATGGGATTCACAAGGAACAATACTTGCTCCTTTTAATGCCAAAATATCGAACTGTTACCACCAAGTACTATTCTCAGGTAAATCGAAAAAATGCGTCCAAGGTTAGCAAAGAAAAATATCCTCCATCTTCAAGATAACTGTAATATGAACCAAGCCCCTGCAGATAGCTAATGAACTTGCCTTTTGCAGCTTACCTCTTCATAACAAAACAACAAGGTTCTAAACTTGTACAAATTGCAAGCATTTACAGACAACAAAAGTGATTCAAAAATTGAAACTTGATTTAAGAAGGGTAGAAAACATTGTAGGCAAAGGCGAAAATGCTGATTACCAGCATTTTCTTCATTTCCTACAATGTTTTCAAAAGCTTTCTTGTTCAGTTAAAGTTGGGACTGTGTAGTAAAGGGTTACAGGATGGCACTCTGCTTTTGAAGAACAGAAAACATTGTTTGTGACAGAGAAAATACCTGTTATCAGCTGACATTATTTTTGGCAGCTTTCTGAGAAAAAATAAAGGATATTTGTTTTTTATGGTGAAAGATCAAAATTTATTTCATCGAGTGAACATCATCGGTAATATTTTCACGAGTGGCGCAGCCACGAGTGAAAATATTACCGATGATGTTCACGAGATGAAATAAATTTCAATCTTTCACCGTAAAAAACAGATGTTCTATTTATTTCATGCTTTTGACCCTTTCTGGGGGGAACTTAATCAAAATCCTGTACAGTTCTTTTCGGTTATTCCCCATGGCATACCCCCTCCGCATAGCAACGCATTACAATATTACCTCAAGCGCGAGAAATGTAAGGTAAATTACGTCATATTTCCATCTGGCTGTGAGGCACGTGCATTTTACCTAGGTAACTAGTGCGCGGGAACAACTGTTCCCGCCTTCAATTGAAGAGTCAGAATATAAAAATCGGTATTTTCACTGGTTGTAACCATGAAATATCGAAAAATATCTCATCAATATTTCTCGATAACCTACCAGAAAGCATGAAATAAAAACCCAGTATTATCTGGCAATTGGACAATCCTTTACTACAAAATCCCAAGATATAATGACTCAGAGGAAGAAGGCTCTGAAAACACTGTGCAAAAAAAATATTCTTTTCCCACAATGATTTTTACCCTTACAAGGACTAATCTTGCCATTAGATCCACACTTTATTATTTTGTTGACTGCAAATGTTTTAATTTGTTCGGTTAAAGATACATCATTACTACGGTGGCACAAAAGTGACATGGAAGATATATTTTATACTACGAGCGCACGCAGTAGCTAATACGTGCGCACGTATTAGTTATTACGTGTGCACGCAGTAGCTAATACGTGCCCACGTAATAAGTAATACGTGCGCACGCAGTAGTATTACGTGCGCACGTATTAGTTATTACGTGCGCACGTAATAATCCACCAATCAGAATCATGAACGGAAGCCATTGTTTCAAGATGGAAGTGGAAGATAGACATTTATTGATCCTTATAAACTGATTGGTCGATTATTACATGCACACATAATAGTTATTACGTGCGCACGTATTAGTTAATACGTGCGCACGTATTAGCTACTGCGTGCGCACGTACTAGCTACTGCGTGCGCACGTAATAACTATTTCGTGTGTACGTATTAGCTAATACGTGCGCACACAATAGTATAACGTGCGCACATATTAGTTATTACGTGCGCACGTATTAGCTACTGCGTGCGCACGTAATACTACTGCGTGCGCACGTATTACTTATTACGTCCGCACGTATTAGCTACTGCATGCGCACATAGTATAAAATATATCTTCCATGTCACTTTTGTGCCACCGTACATTACACCTTGAGAGGAAAAAAAAAAATAAAATTTGCAAGTTTGTAGAATGGCTCAATATATACCAATATAATATGATGTAAGGATAGAAAAACACTAGGGATTTATCCTCATTCAAAACTGGAAACGAAAACAAGGGATTACTCTCAGTTTATCCTTACTCCGAAACATGAACTGCACTTTCTATGTAGGCCTAATCTATGAAACATTTGGCAACATTTGGCTTGAAGATACAAGAATGATTGAATAGTTTCATAAATAAGGATGAAATGTGTTAAAATCTGGTTGAATACTGCTTGAAAACTAATATAGTTGTATACCACACAATCCTAACTTTTAGTGACTCTAAATCAATAAGCCATTAGAAAACATTGTGGAGAAATAAGAAAATGCTGGTATCCAGCTTTTTCTTCCTTCCCCACATTGTTTTCCACTCTATCAAGAACAAATTTCTTCATTAGGGCCACTTTCAATTTGTCGTCTACAAATGCTTTCAATTTTGACCAGTCCAAAATTTTGTTGTTTGGTAAAGAATTAAACAAGCAAAGGATAAACATTTTTTACAACTTTTTCTTTGCCTTTTAGTGCGTAACTTGTTCAAATGGAAACCATTTAAATGACTGGATTTGTCTTTGAAAGGTTAACCTGTAAACATTGCAGGAAGATGGTTTTTTTTGCACACAAAATTTTCAAAAGCTCTTTTCTGAGGGCTTTTAAAACTCTGTATTGTGTGGTAAAGGGTTCTTAAAATGAGAAGAAAAAAAAAGAAGTTCTTATGAAATTAGGTAAATATAATGATAGTTGGTGGAGAGAAAAGGGTGTAGAAGAAAAAAAGGGTGAAGAAGAAAAAAGAATCAAAACTGAAAGCTCAATTTTTGTTTTTTCCAACTCAGATTATTATAGAACTGGGAAAACCAAAAAATTCTAATAATAGTAACACTCTAAAAATAGCCCTGGGAAATTACTAACATGTACTTATAGAATTCCTGAAAAACCCATTTAACCCTTTACTGAATAGGCTAAATTGCTAAAATTAATGTGTTAATATATCTACAAAACAACTTTGGTTTCCTTTGTGGCTGTAGTAGATCAAGGTCAGACTGCACAAATCAAGCAGTCTGATCTTTGATCTACACTGTCCAATTCTACAAAAGAATGAGACGAAAGAAAACAAGAGATTGGAATTATGTGGTCTTGTTTCTTATTTATTTGCATGGCATTTAACACCATTTTGAACATTATATATATATATAAGATTCAGAGCTCTATATTGTTGTGGCCAGTGCACCTACCCTTGCTTTCCTGGAGTTTCTTATACCAGTACTTCTCACGATTTTCTTCCCAAGGCACTAGCAGCCCTTCTTTCCCACTTTACCATCCTGAAAAACAGGAAACAGCAGTGAGAAAGGAATTAATCCCGTCACAATGACAATAATCAGTCCTGGGAAAGAAATGGGCCAAGCTGGGAATCAGAACCTTGGTATCAAGCCCTAGAGGTTATCGACTGAGTTCCTTGACCCAGCTCATATTTTTGGACCAAAAACAAATAATTTGAGCCATGCCCTCACAAAAGCAGTTTAAATCTTTACCAAACAATCCCTGGTTTTAACGAGCCTAAACAAGAAGACATCTGAAAACTTTGCGGAAAAAGGAGTAAATGCTGGTAACCAGCATTTTCTCCTTTTTTCACAATGTTTTCTACTCTTCCATACACAAATATCGATTCTTGGGTCACTCTTCATTTGTTGTCTGCAATTGCTTTCAATTCGGTCAAGTCCAAAATTTTATCGTCTGGTAAAGGGTTAATGCATTTCCATGATACAAGTAATCATATTATGGATCCATAAAAACACTTCCTTCTAACAACTGACTGAATCATGTGGTAGAATGGTCCTTTGATTTGTTTCTATTGGAGTAGAACGCTGCTTTAACTGCTTAGGTCATATCACAGGGGCCAGTGGCCCAGTGCACCTATGGATGTGTGTTCTGGCTTACTCACACTAGTGCTTAGTTTAAACATATTTATTTTACATCGATTCAGAAACAGTTTCGTACAACTTATACTAATCTCTCTCGATTTGGCTTCCTGGGAACTACACCAGCTCTCGCGCCAAATGTGTGGGCCAATGAAAAATCCGGAAGTTGACACCAACTCCCAGGTATCGAACTCAGGAACCTATGATTACGAGACCGACGCTCTACCTCACGACCACGGACTCCACACTAGTACTTACAAAGCCTTCTTTCAAAGCCTATGACAATTTTTCTCACATGAAGGGAGAAGTGACCAATCACAGTAAGGAAAGTTTGCCTCAACCAGATATGGAACTCACAACCATCCTGTCACGAGTAAGTTACCGTAACCACTGAGCTATACAGCAGTGGCTGGTCCTTTTACATGCAGAAAATTTACCAAATGCAAAAGGTTTCAACCCATATCAGCCTGGGTAGACTGCGCAAGGCTGATATGAGTTGATACTTTTTACAAATACATTAAGCTCCCTTTTCACAGAGTATGGCTCATTTAGCAGTGTATGGGTAAACAGAACTGTTACAAATGAAGGAAAGACAAAGGTAAAAATGCTGTGAGGGACATGAAAACAGGTTTGCATTAATTTTGAAAACATTGTAGAATAGGAAGGGGTTGCTAGTAGTAGCAATCTCTCAATTTCATGAAAACCTCTAGATCTGGACAAGTCTAAAATTTTTTTCATTGGGAAAAGGGTTTATTCTTTACCAAATGACAAAATTTTAGATCTATCAACATATCATTTGTAGGTGACATATCAGATATGGTTTAACCCTTTTCCAAACAATCCCTGGTTTTAACAACCCTGAGAATGAAACCTCCTGAAAACACTGTTGGAAAAGGAGAAAATGCTGGTAACCAGCATTTTCTCCTTTTCCCACAATGTTTTCTACTCTTCCAAAGTCAAGTTTCAGTTTTTAAGTAACGTTTATTTTGTCGTCTGCAAATGCTTTCAATTTGGACCAGTGTAAGATTTTTGTCATGTGGTAAAGAGTTAACCCTTTACCACATGACAAAGATGTAGACATGTCCAAACTAAAAGCATTTTGCAGTTGCCAATGTGACTCAAATGAGGAAATTTTTCTTTGATAGGGGAGAAAACTTTGTGGGAAAAGTAGAAAATGCTGGTTACCAGCATTTTCTCCTTTTCCCACAATGTTTTCAAAAGGCTTCTTCCTCAGGGTCATTAAAAGTCTGTATTGAGTGGTACAGAGTTAAATGATTGATCTTTCTGTGAAAGGAAAGAAAGCATTACGGACAAAAAAGAAAGTGCTGGTTACCAACACCAGCATTTTCTCCTTTTCCCACAATGTTTTCAAAAACCCTCTTTGCAAGGCTGGTCCAAACATGGGATTGCATGATGAAAGGTAAAGATAAAATTACAAAGCATGATATAAGCCATATCTAATTACCCAATCATAACAGATCTCAATTCACAAACCCTTATCCAATTTCCTCCTTGATACATAAAAACAATCCAGCATATGCATGAACCATAATAAATTATTTTACTATGGACACACTCTTCTTTATATTTAGTAATCAATTTCCTAACATGCATTTCTGATTGGTGCAATCTGATTGGGTGATAAAGATCGTGACGGATATTCTGCTGCAGACAAACGGTTATGCAAACAGTGTTAACCGGTCAGTCCATAACACATGATTGTGCTTTTTGACGGGACAAGAAAGGTAATTTCTTACATCAGAAGTGCACTGAATTACTGTATGTGTAAGTGACGTTTACAACAGGGAGTAGGTGCCTAAATATTGGTATTTCGAGGTATTTTATGGCTGATTTGGCCGGAATACGATTATGATAAAGAAGGGAGCAGTGCAGATCCAAAATCAGACTGAACATTCTGTGCAGTCTGATCTTGAAGTACACTTTCACCAAATGCAACAGAACCTGGCTCCAGCAGTTAACCCTCTACCACACAATCCTGACTTTTTAGGGTCCTTAGGATGATGGCTTTTGAAAAGATTGTGGGAAAAGGGGAAAATGCTAGTAACCAGCATTTTCTCCTTCTCCCACAATGTTTTCTACTTTATCAAAAAAAAAAAAAAACCCTTCTTCATTTGAGTCATGTTTAATTTCTTCTATCCAAATGTGTTCAATATGAATGACTCTACAATTTTTTGTGAATTATAGGGTTATAGGACTAAATATGATTGAAACATACTAAAATTTTTAATGAAATAAAAAAAACCCTACTTTTATTAAAACTAATATTAAGGTATACATGTAGTATAAAAGAGGTATTTTGCTCTCCCACTGGAATACTTAAACCATTGCACTATGAAACCTTGCCAGCGTGTTTCTTCCTCAAATGACAAAATTAGTCTTTTCTAGAGAAATCTGAAAGTGGTTCCAATAAAATGAAGTTGTTTGGCTGGTGGGAAATATTGCGGGAAAAGTAGACAATGCTGGTGACCAGCCTTTTCTACTTTTCCACAATGCTTTCAAAAGGCCTCCACCTGAGGGTCGTTAAAAACCAAGATTGTTTGGTAAAGGCTTAATTCTTAACCAGACAGCAAATTATTGTAGTTGTTGAATTGAAAGCCTTTACAGACAAAAATTCCAATGTGATTCAAATGATGAAATTTGTCTTTTTAAGGTAGAAAGCATTGTGGGATAAGGAGAAAATGCTTGTTTTCTTCTATTTCCACAATGTTTTCAAAAGCTTTATACTTCTGGAATGTTGTACTTTGGTTTATTTGGTAAAGATTAAATGATACAGGGAAATTTTAGGCTGGTAAATATCGAAACTATTTGATTAATGAACTGTGGATAATTTAAAAAAATAAAAAACCAATTATTCACCCTCAGAGCTCCAAATAAACCCAAAGGACATTTTTGGTCTAGCAGTAAAAACCAAATAAGTGCTACCTGATGTCTGCTGTTTTCTATTGTATTGAAGCTTAGCTTAGCGGACAGTGTAGATCAAAGATCAAACTGCACATTTTTTGCAGTCTAATCTTGATCTACATGGGCTGCAAGGGCAGCTATAGTCGTGAAAAGCACATTAGTTCTTTACCAGACAACATAATCATAGACTTGCACAAATTCAGAGAATGGTCAAAATTAAAAGTATTTGCAGACGACAAATTAAATGTGGCCCAAATAAAGAAATTTTTCCACAAAAACAACTTAAGTGGCTCTGGTACTTTAGGGGCTATAGGGCCATCTGCCTTTTCCCCTGTTCTTTTGTCAATGATACGGGAGATCACTCCTCAGAATAGCTTCTTCCAGTATAGAAGCTATGACAAATATGTTATGGAGAATTCTCTTTAGCTCAGTAGTTAAAGGTGTTGGTCTTTTAATCCTCGAAAATAGAGGATCTTTGCCCAACAGATTCGAATCCGACCCCGGGTGGTATGTGTTCAAGCTATGCATTTGTTGCAAACTTTTATGTTCGTAAAAGTTAATGATGAGGAGGACCTGAGATTAGAGTGCATAGAACATGCAGAATCTCATTTGTTGTATTCAGTTGCTTTTATTCTGGAAAACTCTAGAATTCTGTTGTTAAAGGGATACTCACATCGTACGCTTTAAATAGACCCTTCCACTCACACCCTTTATTCAGACAAACCACCTGAAATTTGTACATCTCTCGTCGAACAGCATTATCTGGAAACATCTGTTGGTATGGAAGTCATATAAAATAAAGTAAATCTTTACCAAAGCCACAAAAATATGGATGCAGATGATAAAATAAATGTACCTGAAATTATTTCTGTCTTTGATTGGGTAGAAATCAAGAAAATGCTGGTTACCAGTATTTATTCATTCTCCAACAATGTTTTCAAAAGCTTTCTTTCATCAAGGTTGTAAAAAGTATGGTTGTGTGCTTGAAGCTCTAAGCACAAGTTACTTTTGTGAACAGTGTAGATCAAGATCAGACAGCCCTTAAGCAGACGGTGTAGATAAAGATACACGTAAGAATGCACAGAATATGCTGGTTGTCAACATTTTCTTATTTTCTGACCTTAAACTGAACTTCATGATTTACCAAGTTGTAACTAACTTAACTGTTTACCAGGTTGATACTGAACTTCTTTATCATGTTATAACTTAACTTTTCTACTGTGTTGTATTTGAACTCTTTTATCTTGACTGTACCTGAACTTTATAGACTTCAACAAGCCTTTGTTTGCTAAAGTGTATTTTTAAAATGTAGTTTTAGAGATCTGATCTCAGGGCATTTCTTTCACAGTAGATCAACCTGAAAACAGCTTTGAATGGTACCTTTAACCTATGGCTGCTAAGGGCAATTTAAGGATCTTTTGAGGACAATGTAGATCAAGATCAGACTGCACAGAATGTGCAGTCTGATCTTGGATCTACACTGTCCAAAAAAGGGACATTTTTAAAAAAAAAAAAACCCAAATGTCTTTGAAATAGAACATTTAGGTTCTTATTATTGGAGTTTCATTTCATTTATTTAACAGATTGGGTGTTAAAAGTTTTCCCAAAAATTAACATTTCTACCAACCTGATCTCCTTGTATAATACTATACTCATCAGTTACTCCCTCTCTATCACACTGTCGACATTTTTCGCCTGACCTGATAGAAAATAACAGTGATATTTTCATTTCATCAATTATGTTTGAAAAACTTGAATTGTAGGAGTAGGAAGTAGATAAACAGCTTTTACTCCTTTTCCCACTATGTTTTCTACCATGTTAAAGATAGAGATCGTCTTGTGAGTATTTAGTAAAGAGGTTAACCCTCTACCACATTACAAAAATCTTAGACTTGTCCAAACCAAAAGCATCTGCAGACACCAAATCAATCATGGCTAAAATTATGGAAGTCATCTTTGATTGTGTAGAAAGCATTGTAGAAAAGGAGAAAATGCTGGTAACCATGTTACACAGTGTTTTCAAAAGTCTGCTTTCTCAAGGTCATTTAGAGTTGGCACTGTGTGAAAAAATATTAACTGTGCTGGAAAACTGAGTGATACTGACTGTAAATGTACAATGTACTTACTTAGTATGGGCTGCAATGCACGATCTACAAAAACGATGGCCGCAAAAAATTTGAACAGGATCCCTAAGAGCTAGCTCACAATAGTTACAGAGATATTTTCGGTCTAATATTTGTTGGTCGAATATTTCTTTTGGGTACCCTCCGGGTTTTAGCTGGGTTGTAGATGCTTCTGCCATGATTAAATCAACAGGGCTCTGCTTATTTCTGAAAGAAAAAAGAAACAAGCTGCTGGCAACACAAAGTTCAATTGACCAATCAAATGCTATTTTCCGTTAACCCTTTACCACACAATCCCAAAATTCTACAACCCTGAGAAAGATGGCTGAAGAAAACATTGTGGGAAAATGAGAAAATGCTGGTAACTCAGAAATTTCTACTTATCAAAATTGAAAACATTAGCAAACAACAAATTGAATGTCGTTGAAATTATAAATGGAATTCCTGTATCTGTTTCAAAAGGTAGAAAATGTAAACTGTTCCTTTGTCATGCAGCCAACTGACCAATAGCAAAAGGTTTCAACCCAGGTCAGACTGCACAAATTGCGCAGGGTCAATTCTTTTTGCAGATACATTCAACAAACTTTTCATAGAGCATTTTATTATTTTTGGTAAAATGTAAAGGAATAAGACCCAGAATTTAGTCCTTATTTGGTCCCTTTATTTTTTTATTCAGTAAAAAAGACTGACTTCTTTAGATATGGATTGGTATATAATTGTTTAGAAAAAACTTTCAACCCTGTACCAAGCAATCCTGAGTTTCAGGAATCACCAAAATATCACCTGAATTATACTGTAATATCACCAATATACTGTATTTGTTTAATTTCTTATGTGATGTGCTTAGATTTCCTATAGATGGTCATGTAAATATTGAAGATGAAAATTAATAACCATTACTAATGATAATTCATTGATCTTGGTCACTATATTCTAAATTTCAAAGACAGTTTTTTTCCTTCTTCCGCTGAATCGATTTTATTTCTGGCACAATTATGTCTTTCAGCAAATATATGTATGATTGACACTGGTTGTTAAGGACATACATGTACAGAAATAAAGAGAACAAAGAATCTATTACATGTATTTTTTAACAAAAAAGAAGATGAGTATCATTTTTTTCTAGATTGTCCTCTTTAACAGCCTTTTTTTATGAAAAAAAATATATATAAAAAGTGTTTTTATATGAAACTAAGTGTATTCAAATTCAAACCAATAATAAAAATCTATTTTAAACAAAAATCTGTAAGACCTCAGCAAGTTCTCATTTCAAGACCTCATTTCAAATTTGAGACATTCAAATCATGTGTTTGTTACCATTTCAGTTGGGTTTTTGTATAATATGAAATGATTATGTCCTTAATTTGTGAACTGCACTTTAGATGTTAGATGACTTGAAAATAGATTTTTTTTTTCCTGATGCCAGCAGTATTTTTGTAAGGGACTTGAGCCCTTTACCACACAATCCCAACTATTACAACCCTGAGAAATAAACGGTGAAATGGTGACCAGCATTTTCTCTTTTCCTCACAATTTTTTTCAATTCTTTCAAAGAAAAATCCTGTAATTTGTAAAACATTTATTTCATCATTGACCAATACTTTAAATTTGGACTTCTGTAGAACTTTGTAGTTTTATAAAGATTTAAAAGAATGCAAGACTCAAGCAAGCTGAATTGTTTTGCAATGATGACATTTTCATTTATGAGTTTCTGATTTTGACAGTCAATCAACCAAAATCTCACATTGTTTTATGTCCCTCAAAAACTGCGATTAATGTCAAAACAGCCCACTTTTATGGAATGGCCTGGTCATAAACAGCCCAATTTAATCATATATAGATAGTGACAATGCTGGATTTTATATATAAGATTAATGAGTTACTGTTATTTTCTGTTCCCATTTATTCACACTGAATTTTTTTTCTGTCTATCTCATCAGTATGAACTGAATAACTTTTGTTTCATGCTGGAGACAAAACCTGCATAGGCTGGACTGTTCATTATACTATTCAGTGTGAATCTCTTTTATCAATATGTCTGATTATTCCCATATTTTCTCCCAGGAAATGTGACTTTCTGATAAATTTTTAGAGCTTAAACTGGATGAAGCCTTCTTCTGGTGTTGTTTGGGTTTATTTTTTTCATCCCAACCTTTTTCTGTTCCCACTGTATTTATCTTATCAAACAAAGTTATCACTCACTGAGTCGTTTAGACACATGATCCTCAGTTCAAACCTGAACAACAAAATTTGGGATTTGTCTAACAATCCAAACCATTAGCACTGGAAATGTCTAAGAAAGAGAGCAGAAAACATAGTAGAAAATGCTGGCAACGTTTTCAAAAAGTCATGCAGAAGGGTTATAACTTGGGATTGCCCTCAGGTTCAGGTGAGAACGATTCACCATGAGAACCGACTCAGACAGTGACTGCCCCCTCTCCAGTCACACATTATCTTCGATTTAAATGTTAAACAAAAACAAGTGAAATAAAAACGCCATACCTCCTGCTTTAGCTGTATCAGAGACAGACAATTTTATCTATGTCTCTGGCTGCATGAACCCTCTTTTTTTCACCACTTATAATCAGAATAGCCATGACGGGGTCATTGGTGGCTTCCCACGTTTTATTTTTAACAACCAATCAAAAGCCCCCTTTTTTACACCGGAAATGAGAGATTATGGTAGCAGAACACGGTTTTCAGCTAAACTCGGCTCGGTCGACAATAGGCCAAACAGAACTTCATCAAACAAAGATCTATATAATCAGCTTGAAATTATAAAGAGCACTTAAATGCAACAGCACAATCCTAATTCTTTAGATTTTATTAATAAATCATGTTCAACTTGTGAAATAGTGAAATTAATGATCAATATAGGCAAGTGGCACGGTCGGAAAAAAACTGACAAAATATGCCATTTTAGCTTATATTCCAAAATTCACAAAATGCAAACCCAGGAAGCTAGCCTGAAAATGCCAAGCTAAATTGAAACTCAAAACAACACATAATCTGGGGACAAAATCCAAAATAGCATATTACCATGCCGTTTTTTCGCAATCTTTCGTGCCCTGACCCTACCCTTGTTTTCGCGGCTAAAAAAAGCCACTAGCTCCACGACCCCTCACTTTCGCATTTGGGGTCAAAACTATAGAACAGAGAACGAAACGTCATGACCTACTGTTTCACAGACAAACCAAACGCTTCTTTTCCTTAATCTAACACAATTCATGGGTGTAATAACCACTCTTCTTATCAAAATTGCATTGAAAACCTACCTTTCTCAGTTATATCTAATTTTGACCATGGTCAATTCGAAGCAAACTGTTTACAGGTGCCTATTGAACGGAACGTAAAAAGCCATATAGGCCTATATTCTGATGAAAGTTAGATCTCTGATCTAATCCTATCATCAGACAATCCCATATTTTACAATTTAACTACCCTAAGAATAAACAGAAATTGCTACTAGTCTAGCATTTTCTCTCTATATGGCAGTGTATATAAAATTTGGAAAGAGTTTAATAATTCTGCTGAGCTGCCTTGTTAAAGGAAAGCCAGGGATCTTTTCAAGCACAATGTTTTAGTGTGTAGAGGTACATGTGCGAGGTTTATATTTGATGACTTTTTTAAAGAAACTATAATTTCACTAGGCACCCAGCCTAGATTTATTTCAGGAAAAACTAATTGGTACAGGTCTGTGACCACATACCTTCCCTGTATATTCCAATGATCAGTTTTTACTTTTATTATATCTAGACCTATAATATTTTAACCTTAAGTAGATCTAGATCTACTGTGTCAAAAATGACACATATATAATATACCAAACTGAAATAGATCGACAGAATTGGTACAGAACTGCAATAAGAAGAAGTGATAAGAACAGCATCTGGAATGGGTCCAATTTCCACCTTGATTTTCCAAGAGTATTACACCCCCCCCGCCTTAGCACAGAGCATGGCCCATAAACTGCAAAGAACGAAACTTAATAGGATCCAAGACAATGAAAGTTATTTCAATGTACCAAAGTTAGGCGTACATTGCCTTATGTCAATCTACTATAAATGGGACCGGACTGAAAGAAGGCTTCGATCAAACGAAATCTGTATGGTGTGAATGATGAAGGATAATGGACACTATTTTGGGGATGATGTGCACTTTGTTTTTCTATAATGCAAAGAAAAGTCTACTAGTGTA
Source organism: Hippopus hippopus (assembly GCA_946811185.2). Lineage (NCBI taxonomy): Eukaryota > Metazoa > Mollusca > Bivalvia > Cardiida > Cardiidae > Hippopus > Hippopus hippopus. Next base: position 74,635,529 of record OX328098.1, on the reverse strand, counting down.
TGACCTACCTCTCTCTCTCTCTCTCTCTCTCTCTCAATTGGAATATTGGAATGAATTATACCAAAGCATGAAGAATTGTTCCTGCTGTTAAATGTTGCATCTTCATATACACACAAACAAAAGCAAACCACATTTATAAATCAACTAATGCAAAAAAGCAACCAAAAAACCCCAATATATATATCTTATCGAAGTAAAGAGATTTTCACTCTCCAGTTTTTCGGAGGAGGAATTTGTAACCGTTTTCTTAGCGTGACCTTGTTTTGCTTTGTCCTTTTCCCAAGTTCTACAGGTACGCATACTTTTTCTTCAAACCCAAGGTCTCATCTGTAAGATAGCATATGAATTCTTTGTTTTTATGTAACCTATGTCACAGTCTTAAAGAAGTAGCAATTTTCCTCTTTCTTTTTTTAATAACTTATACATGTTGTGAGTGTATAAACCTTAAAGTAAGAATAGCTGCCAAACGTAAACAAAGCGGGTGTTTAAATTTAAATTATACCATTTAAAAGTATGGAAAAACATTGTAAAGATGACCAACTGTTTGGTCAGTCCGAGTTTCAGTTACTGGGCGAAAAATTGATTTCAAAATCAGGCGATTAGTAAATAAGAAATAGAATGACCTGGCAGGTTTTAATCTAGTTCTGAAATTAATTTCTCTGTCAGCAACTAACACCGGGACCGACTGTACAACAGCAGATTGTCATCGTCACCATAATTTCGATACTTTTAGATAGTATGATTTATATCTAAATATATTTTAATACCCGTTTTGTTCACTTTTGGCAACTATTGTTACTTAATTATGTGAATCAATTTCCTTTTCTACAGATGTAAGAAGTCTTCGGTTGCATACTTGTATCTGGAAGCAATGAATCAAGAATATCTTTACATTTCAATTACTTGAGAGAAAAACTGTTGATTTTAAGTGTAAAAGGATATTATCTGTTTATTTCTAAAATTCTCACGTAGCTCTTCACCATACGACAAAATTTTAGACCCGACCCGACCAAATTGAAAGTTATCCCAGACGACAAATCAACTGTAGCTCAAACGATGATTTCTGTCTTTAATAGAGTAGAAAACATTGTGAGAAAAGGAGAAAATGCTAATGACCTGCATTTTCTCCTTTTCTACAGCCCTCTGTATCCGGGTCGTTAAAACTCTAGATTGTGTGGTAAAGGATTAATTCATGTTGGCAAAAAATGAATTTAACTAACCTTTTAAAGACAGCGGTCAGAGAAATAACATTGTCTGTGCATCCAATTAGTCATTTCTTGATTATTTCAGGACAGCAGCATCTCCAGCTTTCCATGCAAATAGTGTACCCGAAATACCAACAGCAAGCCATGACAAAAAAATAACCTATATAGATAAAATTGTACATATTGTAAAAGTTTGACTGCATGTTCAATAATTATTTCATCTTCTACTTCGAGGAAAACAACGTGAGACAATTACCCTTCACACTCATGCCGGTAGAAAAACCACATATAGTGCACACATGGCTTTATCCTCCCCTCCCTTCTCCTGCTGCATCTACTCCTCCTGCTCGTCTTCATCATCATTACCAGCATTATCATTTCCATCACCACCATCATCATCACCATCATTATGGGTAATTAATGTTGTTCAAATTATTACTAAACTACTGTTTTTCGTTGCCCTAGGTAGGTAACAAAATTAATACATTAATACATTTAATAGCCTGTTTGAGATGATGTTACCAGTCCAACCGCTAAATGTATTTGGGCAAAAGCGCTAAGGATTGGCTTGATAATAAGTATTACGAACGATATAAGGCACCTGAGACAAACGCAGTATTTACCAAAGGTTTTTCGTAAATTGATTTAGGTAAAAATTATGAGTTATTCTGAAATATCTCATAGAACAGTAGTAGAAAAGTATCGTTTATTCCACTTCGTTTGCACATGACAGGCATAACATACTACTAACATACTATTGCAACGATCTTTGATTCAGTTAATTGACTTCTCAGATAACTTCCATTTAATATACACTCTAGCTGTCGCATGACTAAACCTGGCTGTTTTGAACTTATGTTTAAGATTTGTTTATTCTAAATATGACTTTTTTACTCTTTCTTTCTTGTTTGAATAAATACTATAATTACCACATTGAGTTTGATATGTTAAGTAATGTAGCAATGAATAACAGATGCAAAATGACCTTAAAAAGCGAGAACACATAGAATGAATAGATTAAAACCTAGTGCCAAAAAGCACAAATACATGAAACTTTATTGTAGCCGAATTCAGTGATAATTCCGTTAAAGATCGCAAAAGCCAAGCTTATGCATACCTTTCTTCAACTCACACATTTAAATAGCTCATCGGTGCTGTCAGTCCTTTGATGTTTTAGGAATCGTAAGTTTTCCAAAATACTTAATATCGCCAGTCCGATAGAGTAATTTCTGTTTGAGCGCACTTGTTCATATTTTGGGAAGAAAATGAGTAAGTCTCGCGAGACGTCGCAAAATTGTTAGGACAGATAATGTTTCCCTAACATAGACAAACCAATTACTAAGTAACGCATAACGAAAATTACAAATGAGAAATACAAGTCTGAATATATTCAAAAGATAAAGCATAGGAATGAAATGATACTCTGGTAGGGCATAAATAGTCGCATTTGATCACATATTTCGTGTATATATGTTGTCAATTACTTTAGTTTATGCGTGGTCCCGGTAGTAAATCAAGATACGCCTTTTTAAAACTAAAGAGTTCCACTAGTGGAAATGAGAAGTATAAGCCTATACAAAATTATTGCCAGATGAAGATAACCTTGATTCCAAAATATGTAAAAGATCTAGGCAGGTTCATCGGCAATTTAACTCTCTTCTTTTCTGATGCATTGACCCCTTATCCTGGTAGATGATTAATTAACTGAGATTTCAAGATGCTGATCAGAAGTTATGCAAAAGAGATCTCTGTATGAGGGAAGATACCATTGAAAGCAAACAGATTGTCAATACATAAAGAGCAGAAAATCCCATTGTGCAAAGGACATACAAATGGAGAGTGAAACGAATGTATATTTTTACAATAGTAACGCACAAGTTTTAGGACGTTTTTCTTTTACAGACAATATCTGGATCAGAGAATAGGTTGTATTTACATGTTGCGGGTTGATATTTCATCTACACCATCCATTAATTTATGATATACCGCAGATCAAACCTATTTGCACGTTGCGTTTTGGCTTTTGATTGACACCTTCCATAAATTCATGATATACAGCAGGTCAAAAGAGACTTGTAATTGCAAATTTTGACCTTTCCTGGTGATTAAAAATATATATCTTTGACAGCAGTGCAGTTGAAAGCTATTCGTTCGAGATAAAATTAAGTTGAAATGGCAGTTGGTCGAAATTTAGCGTTTTTCAAATTAGAATTTTATGTGCAAGCCTTTGACTTAAAGAAAAATCTAACTTGTAATAGGTATGATAAATTCTGTCTAACCACATATTTCTATTCTTGTTTTTATATATATATATATATATTTATTTATCATTTATTTGACTTACAGATAAACACTGTCGAATTGCTTATTTCATGTTGTTTTCAATACATAGCTGTTTCCATAAGCGGAATTTTTCCAGTAAAAGGCGCGTCTAGATCTAAAGAAAAATGGAAAGAATATACGAAATACAATCAAATGCAACTATCTTTATAAACGGAGGCACGTTTCATTGTGATGCAGTTTGTCTTCAGTTTATCCAGGCTTTAATTTCTCATTTGTTTTACTCGTCACACAAATATATGTGTACATTTCGGCCCTCATTGTATCATGATGTCTCGCGTGACTTGTTCATTTTCTTAACAGTTATGTAGAAAAGTGGTCAAAGGGAGATAACTCTATCAGTCTTTCGATGATTATTATTCTCTGTCAAATCCGTTATTTTCATACATAGTAAGAGCTTACAGTTTTTTTTTTTTTCACTTGGAAAAGAACTTACACGGGATTTATGAATGGACTGGTCGATGACAGTAAAACTTGTTGCTGATGAGTATGTCTCTGAAACAAAATGATAGACAAAGCCCTCTCTTGCTAACGCTTTTAGTTCATCCAGATGGACGTGTAGTTTAAAGAAAGCAGCTTGGTAGACCCCTCGAGGACTCATGTGTGGAATGATGTTTGCTTACTTTGTAACAGTCGATCCACTTGAACCACTTAGCCTACAATACAAAATTTTTAATGTTAGATTCTACATAGCATTCTTGAAAATGTTTGTACCATGGAACAAGATTCCAGATAGGATAAATCTCGTGATATTATTGACCCATTTTTTTCCTCCTTTCACAATTTTTGTCCAACCTTATAGTCTTTTGATAACATGGCTATACTACTTGATTTTTATTTGTTGAATTTGTCATTTGGCGAAAATTTTTATTTGGAATCATGCTTCTTCTGTGTCATTACTCTGTGCATCGTTGTACCTGTTGAATTTTGGCAATGAATCATCCGTAAATAACAATTATTCTTGAAAGTACTACAGGCGTTGGTTTGTGGAAGAGCCCCCCCCCCATCTTTGATGACCTACTTAGATTCAAGGGGCCGTTTTGAATGGTGTTTAAGGCGACGCCTATACTACTACTAGAACAGTTACTCAATATACTCTTTTAAGTGCGTTACAGATGGACATCTTATTCTATTTATTTATTTATTATATAAAAGTTTGGTCCATTTTAACTTTTTGTAGTATTTGGAAACAAACAAACAGGCAAACAACAAACAAAAAGTCATTTGCCAGTCTATTACATGGGTCAAATAATAAAGTACAAGTTAACTTTTTACCGAACTTGGATTTGGCTAAATCCAAAGCATGCATGGACGACATATCGTCGGTTTACTTCCAAAACCTCGTAACTACAGCTTGTTACAAGCTGTAGTTACGAGGTTTTGGAAGTAAACCGACGATATGAAGTGTCGTTGAAATTTTGAGTTTTGTTCTGGAAAGGTAAGAAACATTGTTGGAAAAGGAGAAAATGCTGGTTATCAGTATTTTCTTATTTTCCCATAATTTTTTCAAAAGCCCTCTTCCTAACGCTCGTTAAATCACGGGACAGTGTAGCAGAGGATTTTATAAAATTATATGCGACTTGTTCGACGTTCTTTTTCAAAGAACGCGAAACAATTTCTCCTGTGCCTCTGTTGTTGCTGCTGTCTTTCTGACTTTCATTTAGAAAGAAACGACAGCATATAGGGTTTATTGATTTTACACACTGTTTACCGTTTAACAACAACAACAACAAAACAGCGGTATTTATTACCTATAAATTTCATTACTTTTAATCGTTAGCTGCATAAGTTTTACATGTAACAGAGAGAGAGAGAGGGAGAGGGGAAGGAAGGACTGACTTACCGCCAACCCAGCCAACTTTAAGAGTAATCAATTTTTATATTTTTTCTTAAATAATGATGAACACATATTTTAAAAGACATATACTTAAATCTTCTAATTCTTTTTCTAACCCGGCAGTCTAATATATTAACCAAGTAGGTTATGGTTTGCAGTTTTATTCAGTCGTGTTAAAGGGAACTAGTTCCCTCGGAACGGTTGTAGAAAACAACCCTGAATTTTATTTGAAGGAACAATTATCTTCAAAACATCGAGAGGCAAGCTGAAAATGCTGGTCACGACCATTTCTTCCTTTTCTCACAATATTTTCTATCCTTTCAAAGACTAATTGCGATTTTGCAGTCTTCAAATGGACAATTTTGATTTTTTTCCCTTGCAGATCTGAGTGCTCAATTGAACTCGCCTAATTGGTATAAAACGACACTAACTCTTTACCACACAAGTCCGATTTTTAAAGATCCCTGACGAGGAGCCTTTTGAAAACATTATGGGAAAAGGAGAAAATGCTGATAACCATCTATCAGCTGGTTATCACCATTTCCTCCTTTTCCCACAATGTTTTTTCTCCCTTTCACAGAAAAATTTTACCATTTGAACCACAATTTATTTGTCATATAAAAATGTTGTCAGTTTGGATGAGAAAGATTTTTGTATGTGTGGTAAAGGATAAGATCAAGCAGGTGTATAGACCAATGTTTTTTTTTTGCAATTGTATATCTTTCTTTTCTTGTTTTTTTTTTTTAAATATTTTTACGATATACAGTGCGGCTATATAGGTCCATATATTATTTTTTCTGAAGATTTATTACAACGGGGAGGGAAGGGGATTACATCAGATTGTTAACTCTTCTCTAGATTTCAAAATTCCATATTTTTAAAAAATTGGAAGAATTTGTCGATGACGTCAACTGTGACTAAAATGGTGAGTTTATTTTTGTCTATTAATACGTGGAAGATGTGGTGGGAAACCAGCATTTCCAACCTTTTCCCACTATGTTAACCCCTAGGCTGCTAAGCGCGACTCACTGACCTTTTGCGGACAGCGTAGATCAAGATCAGACTGCACATAACGTGCAGTCTGATCTTAGATGTACACTGTCCGCTAAGAAGATATTATTCCCAAAAATATACCTTTGAAAAGGCAATAGTAAGGGTTTTACTATCGAATTGAAAATTTCATTTTAGTTATTTAGCAGGATAAGGGTTAAACACACACACACACACACACACACATACACACACACACACACACACACACACGCACGCACACTTTTGTTCTTGTGGTTGTTCTCTAAAGCAAGGGTTATTTGATGAAGTTTAACTTGTCATTCTTATGAACACTGACGAGTTTCAGAGATCAAGATCTACAAGACAGATAGTTTGTTCTCAAAGTGTTCAATGGGGCATTACCCAGAATTTGACCCAAGATTTTTGTGGGTGAAAGGTTATATTCTGTAAGGAAAAGTTATAAGAACTTGACTATTTACGCCTTGTTTGGGGAAAACAAACAATCAAATGATGAAAAAAAGAAAAAAAAAAAAAAGTCTCCGGTAGGGCTTGAACCCATGACCTTCTAAACAGAAGACGGCAACTCAACCAAGCTGTAGTGGCACTCAATTTATAGACAGTTGTGTTATTTGTGTTTATCCCTTAGTGGGCAAAAGCTATACCATTACTAACTCTATAGGAAATTTTACAGTAGAAGTAATAGAAAACAAAAATGGAAAACGGCGATTGCGCAATTTTTCTAAATGTTTCTAAATGTATTTCTATCCCTGTATTGATTTAATAAACGCTTTGAACACGTTTGGAAATAGAAAGTATTTGTCAGAATTTCCTAAAACCTTGCAAAACGAAATTCTGGCCTTAATGTCCCTTTAACACCGTTTTCAATGTTTTTTTTTTTTCGGATTTCAATGGTCAGTGCACCTATCTGTGATTTCCTGGACATTCCATTACTATTGAGTAATACGTGTAATACTTTTAAAGCCATCGGCTGTTTCCCCTATAAACATCGTAGAAACAATTTTTAGCTGTGAGAGAGGGGTTAATCCTGTCGCAATGACTATCAGTAATGCTCGGAGAGACTCTGATCGAGCTGGGGATCGGACTGGCGATCCCTCGGTTTAAACTTGTCCAATTTGAAAGCATTTGCAGACGACAAATCAACCCTTATCCTGTTAAATAACTAAAATGAAATTTTCAATTCAATAGTAAAAATTCAAATATTGCTATTTCAAAGATACGTGTTACGGGAGACCACTCCTTCATGCATAGCTTCGTCCCGATTTAAGAACAATACCTGACTTCTGCGTCAGAGAAATATCTCTTTGGCTCAGTGGTAACTTATGGTGTTGGTCTTTCAACTCTTTACCACACCACAAAAAAATAGACCGGTCTAAAATGAAAGCATTTGCAGACGACAATTGAAATGTAGTTGAAATGATGGCATTTGTCTTTGAAAGAGTAGAAAACATTGTTGGAAAAGGAGAAAATGCTGGACCAGCATTTTCTCCTTTTCCAACAATGTTTTCAAAAGGCCTTTTCCTCAGGGTCGTTAAAACTCTGGACTGTGTGGTAATGAGTTAAACCTCGAAAAACGAGGATATTTGCCCTTCATGGGTTCGAGTCCCGCGAGAGGCAGTTTGTATTTCAGCTACTCATTTGTTTCTTTGTTACGAACTTTTACGAGGCTCGTCCGGAATTGGCCATTGAGTCAATAATCCCATTTGTTGTCCAAAATCGGGATTTCTGCCTAATGAGGCTTTGAGTCATCAATAAATGATGACTTTAAGAGGGACTGTGTTACTAGAGACCACTCCTTCATGCATAGCTTCTTAAATACAATACCTGACTACTGCGTCTTTTTGGGAATAATATCTCCTTATCGGACAGTGTAGACCCAAGATCAGACTGCACGTTCTGTGCAGTCTGATCTACATTGTCCGCAAAAGGTCAGTAAGTCGCACTTAGCAGCCCAAGGGTTAAATGTGATTAAAATGATAGAATAAGGCTTAGACAGAGCAAAAAAAAAAAAAGGTTGTCAGCATTTTCTCCTTTCTTCCAATGTTTTCAAAAGTACTTTTCCTTTGGATTGGTTGGTAACGGGTTTAAGCCTTATACTGAACTACAAGGCTCGAATATTTATTATTTTCACTTTCGTTGATTTTACTGAAATGTCATGGAAGCTGTGCACTCGTCACTATGGTGGCATATTTCTGCCGCGAGATACGAGATAGCTATCATGATAATTTAAGAGAATTATCGTGATAAAACAAAAAAATTCACGATAAAAATATCGCAATAATGCTAACTCTTATCATGATTTTTTTTGCTTTCGTGCCCACAACTGACATTCATGATACCTATAATTAGATACGGTTTCGGAATACTTTCGTATACAACCTTATGAATTCTCCTTTCCCCTGTACGGTTTCAAAGTTGTTCGTAGGAGGCATTTCGAGTCGTCTTTGTGATTTTACAGACCTCTATCATTCGGGCATTGTCAAAATTTACCAATTAAGCTACAATTGTTAATTAATGATTCGAAATTTTACTGACTGCAATCTTATTAAAGGGTAACTCCACACCAAACTTTTCATTTCAAAATCGGATAAAACGACACTAGAGTATGTTAACAAAAATCTTGTTAGCGGTCTGTGATGCTTACTCCACGAGATATAGAGGTTTAAACTTTCGGTTTTTCACCTGTGTGAAAGTCGCTAATTGAAAAAACCTTGACTTCCGGTAGTTTGCCGTGATCTCACAAGTGTGAGAAGATAATTATAGTCGCTATATATGAACTAACACAGAAAATTGAGAAAACTGCATGATATTTATAAAGATATAAATCGCTATTCCATGTTTCAATCACTTGTGTACTGCAGAGTTTCAATCTCTATAGCCCCCGTCACACCAAACTAGGTCTTACAACGTCTTAACCCGTCCTGATATAATCGGAAAACCGGTTACGATCGGGGATGAACGTATAATTTTGGCCTGATAATGGCTGAAGCCCACTATCTCACCAAACCTATTCCCAGAAAGTCTTAACCCGGTCAACAAAATCGAAAAACTGGCTGGGATAGGACATGTAATTTCGGTCGATAAAATGCAAACGCACTGCAGGTTATTGCCCGACCGCACTGCGTCTCTAATAGGATCGAAGTACAGCAGTTCCGTTCGTAGTACGTCCATCTCGCTTTAAGTACGTTGTTACTCCGTCTAATCACAGGACGGGATGGATGGCAAAAAAATTTGAGCAGGCTCAAAGTTCTGGATCACCCTTCGTAAAAGGATACTAATACGGCCACTTCGTCTGAAGACAGTTTCAGTCCGATCAGCAAAAAAATTCGGAACAGAGTGAGAACGAGTTTGGCGTGACGGGGGTATATCGCTCTTACATCTACATTCAAAGGAAAGAAATTTTGAATGAATTAGCTTAGTGGAGAAAGTACTTATAAAAAGGAATAGTAATTCTTCTGGTAACGAACATAAATATTTTGAAATTTATTTCTTGATGTTATTTCAATTGTACCACTACCTAATCAACGAGTTGTAATAGATAAATATAAAAAAAAGAAATAATAAATCAAGATAATTGAATCATGCCAAAATTCTCTTCTACTAGGTCGTAGAAGGAAGAAGGAACGTTGCAATGCGAAAAGGAAATCATTCGAGTTAATTTCTAAGGCTGTTTCTACCAAATATAGGACACCGTCGATCATTTAACGGTCTACAAATCCTGTGCAGTCTGATCTTGATCTACACCATCAGTGTCAGCATTTTACATGTCTCCTTCAGCTTGGAAAGAATTAAAAGCCTTGATCTGCCTTAGAAATCTTATCCTCTCTTTAACATTCACGAACAACATGAAATCCAGCACATATCCTGAATTTGCTGTTAAAGTTAAAAAATTTTTTTTTCACTCGATCTTCATTTATTTTCCTACGTGCTTTTTTTTCATAATCTCAAATTTGTTTCTTTCATCAACAACAACGTTAAAAGATTGTCTGAATTGCCTCCTGCCTTCCTGTCCTCCATATCATGCAGTAAACATTTTTGTTCGTTTGCAAAATACAGGGTCAGTCCATTTCCTAAATACTGAGACATGTAAGGCGTACAATTTAAAAGGAAATGCCAACGTGGACAAAAATTGTTTAACTGTCTTCTCCCGTGTTTCTCCCCGTAATCATATACGAGATAAGAGATGCTGACCATAAAAGCAGCGTAAATTAAAAATTTATTACTGCGTACAAACTTTACACAAAATTTTAGTGCGCCAACCTTTTATTTTTAGAAAAGAATTGTGTGTTCCATCCATGTACAAGGACAAAGGGTTAATTCGGTGCCTCTTTTGTGATGATATCGCACCGTTGTGGTCTGACATATTTTTTTTTACCCGGCTTGCAGCTTGAGGTTAACAAGCACTTGTCATAAACATGTCATGTACAAAGTTACTCTTTTGTTTTCACGACCATATTGAACCCTTTTTCGTAAATAATGTAAATGGAATTTGGAATTTTACACAGGTTAAATGGGTAAGTCGAACGTCATAACTTTTGTATTTTCCTCATTCATACGATCTTAAATTTAAAAAAAAAAACGCATAATCTGCTTGTCGAATTTCTTTTCTAACTACTCTCTCTCTCTCTCTCTCTCTCTCTCTCTCATGAAAGAGATGGATAATCAACAGTGAATTTACCATTTATTGCTTGCCTCATTTAAATTTCTGTGGGGCCCCAAGGCTGCTGAGCGCGACTCAATGACCTTTTGCGAACAGTGTATATTAAGATCAGACTGCAAAGAACATGCAATCTGATCTTATGTACAGTGTCCAATGCGGAAACATCTATTTTTGTTTCTCCAAAAACTAGCACTATTCAAAATTTTGCAATCGGCATGAAGGTTTATTTAACCTTTTGAGGATTAATGGTAGATCTGATATTAAGCCATGTCATTTAGTTCAGACAGACAGACAGACAGCAGACTGACAAATAAATAGTCATCTCCTGGCTCGAAATAGTGCTTAAACTCGGCACCCGGCATACGATAGGGATTTTTGTGACGAAAAAAGTCGTCTCCTGACATGAGGGAGGATAAGGCTGAGAGAAAAAAAGTCAGCATCAGATCAAATTAACAGTACACAGAAGCCGAAATAAGAGTGGCATCACATCCGGTTTATGGAACATTTCACAAACTCACACAGGTGTGCAAACCACATCTTCGCTTAAAACTCTCTTTCTACGATAGACATTGAAATGCGGTTTTTCTATTTTAAGATGGTTTTCATTTAAGGATTCATATGTCCAAAAAAGAGATTTTGGCTGTAGTAGCCCTTTAAGTCAAAACTACCGAGTTCATCCAAATGATGAATTTTCTATTTATAGATATCGAGAAACGGATAAAACTATCACAATAATTTTATCTCGTATGTCAGCTTCGAGCACGGTGGAAAAATTTTGCGATAAAATATTAAGTTTATCGTGATATTTTTATCATGAAACTTTTCACGATCTTGATAAGATTTCCAGGAAACTTTTAATTTATCGCGATAATTTACCAAAATTATCATGATAGCTATCTCGTATCTCGTGGCAGAAATATGCCACCATACGTCACCACTCGGCCGTGGTCTGCGCATGTCATATTCTTCGAAGATGTGTATTTGTAGAATGCCATCTAGCGGGAGATAATGCCACTCTGCCGATTCCGGACCTACATCTAACCTGATTCACAGATCACCCGAGTTGTGCCGAATGAAAACCAGTGCTAATCATGTTTCAGTTTGTGGGTATTACCACTTGAGGATAAAAAGACATATTAATGTCTACGTAAAATAGCTGTAAATTTAAATATTTCAAAGTTATTTTTTATAGCATTACGTTTCGTATCCACCAACCATTCTCAAGAACATTCTTAGTATTATTCTCCAGAATTTTCTAAACTAGAAAGTAAAACATCCTCTGATTGGCTAATAAACTATTTGAATCAGCCGATCAGAAGTTGTGTTACTTTCAAATTTAGAAAGCATTGGAGACTAAAAATGTAGTTTGAATACGGACCCTGATAAAACAAATTAAGCCTACTGCGCTAAACTGTGCAGTCTGATCTTGATCTACACTGTCCGCAAAAGGTCAGTGAGTCGCGCTTAGCAGCCTAGGGGGTTAAAAAAAAGATAGAAAGCGTAAATTTCAATTTGCCTGCAAAGAGGTAAGGCCCTTGGAATAAACATGTACATGCATTTTTGACCGATCACAAATTTCTGTTTATTCATTTTCTATCAACACCAAAAATAGGTCAAAAGGCAGCACATTCAGCTACGCCGAAAAAAGGAAAAGTTTCAGAATGCCATACTTTCCTTAGTTGGTATAGCCTCATTATAAATTTTCAGATTTTGTGCGTTCACTACAAATCTAAATCAACCCTTATCCTGCTAAATCAGTGAAATGAAATTTTAAGCCGATAGTAGACACCCAAATTTTGCTACTGTAAGGGTATTTTTGGATGGACAATATTTCCGTATCGGACAGCGGAGATCAAAGATCAGACTGCACTTTCTGTGCGGTCTGATCTTAATCTACACTGTCCGCTATTAAAGGTCATTGAATCGCGCTTAGCAGCCTTAAGGCTTAATCATATCTTCTTAAACAATGTGTAAAAGGCCTAATTGGTATGGTCTTCGAAGATTTGGTGAAATTAATAATAACATTTTTCTTTTGATATTCGATTCATGGCTGTATTTATAAAGTCAAGTCTTGTTTTGGCTTGCATTTTTATTTAATTTCTTATCATCGTTTCTTTTGTTGTTAATGTTGCTGATGTTGCTGATTTTGTTGTTGTTGTTGATACTGATCATCGCTGCTGCTGCCGCTGCTGCTGCTGCTGCTGCTGATGATGATGATGACTTTTGCAGAGCTGGGTTTCGAACTTACATACGCGGTCGGTTGAGCAACCGGCCAAATCGGCGAATCGACTGAAAAGAAACAAAAGAAACACGAATAGAAAGACAGAGAGAGAGAGAGAGAGAGAGAGAGAGAGAGAACACGAGTAGAGAGAGAGAACACGAGTAGAGAGAGAGAGAGAGAACACGAGTAGAGAGAGAGAACACGAGTAGAGAGAGAGAGAGAGAGAGAGAGATTTCAAGTTTTTTTTTGCAAATTATTTCTTCCGTTGTCATCTAAAGCATGGCCTGTGTGTTCCGTAACCGTCACCAATCGGGTTTTACACTAGACATCGGCGTCGTTCTTCCGGTTTTCGCAGGATCCTGAACTGAATCGATATCCTCACAAAAATGCTAGCCGACTGTTTACTGATCGTGTTTATATCAATCTGTACAGCTTTGTTGGGCGAAGGTTTCACTGAATTTTCTTTTCTACATTAAACTGTTTTGAAATTTCCTTGCATATCAGCTAGATAGAAAATAATTATTCGTTTTCGTGCTCGGTCAAAGACTTAATGTAGTGATTTAGTGAGACTTGAGAGAGTACTTACCGAGTTTATAATAGCCCCAAGCGTCCTTGTTCCTTGATAATAAGGAAACGACATGATATAATTAAGGGGTTAGGCAAGAAAGTGAACTAGAAAGCAGATCTGCTTGCCTTAAAAAATTCACGAAAAGATTATAGTACTTTCAGTGTTCTGGTGTTTCAAAAAAGATATATCGTCGGAGGTCCTTGAATCGTTATGGTCCTTGAGTCGTTATGTTTTTATTTTTGTCACGTTCTACGCGAGATTTCATTTTGCGCATGCGCTGACCGTGGGAAACGCTTTACTACGATTTCTACGTTCGATTCCCGATACCAGCAAAAAATGCGGCATAAACAGGTAATTTTGCGATAAGATTTTCAAAAAAGTTGGAAAAATGCTCAAATTTCCTTATTCCCTTTTATTTACATATTTCCATGGAAATTTTACACGCAAAATAATGTGTTTTGGCAAAATTTCTTTCACTGCGCCCGTCAAGCTATGAATAATTTCCAGGGCCCAATTACCACATTCATGAAATTTTAAGGGCATTATATTGAAATTGTTAGTTTTTATACCCAGGTGTCTTATATGTTTTTGTTGACAAAGTTGATTTGTTATAGTGAACTGATATTTTCGAATGAATGAAATTAAGGCCTATCAGCCAGTTATACAGACTTCATTCTTTTTTTATATCTGCATGGGTATCGTAAATTCATTTTATATCATATAGGATCCCTGCTCTGCATCATAAATGATGATTATAGACTAACACATGTTAAAAATTCAATTAGAAAAATTTGGGCAAAAGTATTAGAAGATTATTTCACTCTTTTGCAGTTAAATCCAATACCAATGAAGCACAAGTACAGGCTATACTCACCTCGCAAGATGATAAATGCATTCAGATTAGTAAAAGAAGAAAACTTGTCTGTCAGAAAAGCTTCCATTATGTGCAGTGTACCAGACACTACCTTAAGAGACAGGGTACTTGGAAAAGTAAATGTGGATACAGCAGTATTTGGAAAAACTCCAGTTTTAGATTGTTTTGAAGAGGCCACCCTAGTAAAACATTTCAAGACCATGGCATCATATGGATATGGATACACAAAGAAAGAATGTGTGGACATTGCCAGTGATTATGCTATTCATCTTGGAAAACGTTCAGTAAACAAACCTTTCACACTGAAATGGATGCGAGGTTTCCTGAAACGCTGGCCTGAGTTAAAAGTTCTAAAACCTAGGGGAATGGAACATATAAGAGCAAAGACGGCATCAAGAGAAATTGTAGCAGAGTATTTTATTAACTTGAAAGATACATTGATTAAACATGACCTATTAGATAAACCACATTTGATATATAATGTAGATGAAAAGGGAATATCTGTCGACCACAAACCACCTCACGTTGTAGCAGGTTCAGAATTTTGTCTTCAGGCTGTAACATCAGGTAGAGGGAAGACAATCATTATCATAGGAGGGGGAAGTGCTAGTGGAGTTGCCATCCCACCTTTTTTTGTATTTCCTGGGAAAAGGATGAGTCAAGAGTTATTAGATGGTGGATCATGTGGAGTCAGTGCTACTGTTAGTGAAACTGGGTGGTCCAATGGTGTAATCTTCAGGGATTACTTGGAGAATCACTTTTTGAAGTTTGTACCAGGGCATGACAACCAGAAGGTTCTTCTTCTCCTGGATGGGCATCGGTCTCACATTTCTGTAGACTTAACTGAATGGGCTATCCTGAAAGGAATAATCATATTTGTTTTACCTGCACATACAAGTCATGTTCTTCAACCCATGGATGTTGCCTGTTATGGCCCATTTGAACAAATATACAATGCCAGTTGCCATAAACTTATCCGTGAGTCCTCGTCAACCATTACTCGATACAACATATGCAAGATAGCTTGTAATGTGTATTCTACAGCTCTTTGTGCAGAAAATATCCTGGCTGGTTTTAGACGTACTGGTATATTCCCATTCAATCCAGAAGCTGTCCCTGGAGAATACTTAAAACCAGCGGAAGTATTTCAATATGAACCAAGTCTTCAGGATAGCCAAGAGACTGTAGAAGGTGGAATTATTGCTTCTTCAGTTTCACTACCAATAGATGAAAAAGGAGACCATGTTGACAATGTTTGTGTATCCGATGATATGTTTTATGAAGAGTGTCTTCTTTCAAAGGAAAAAAAAATTGAAATTAGTTAAGAGTAAAAAGGGGAAAGCTCCAAGAAACGCTATGAGTAAAATTGTTTCAGGTAGGGAAATATCAGGACACATCCATGAATTAATGAAGGATCATGAAAGCAAGCAAAAGGGCAAAAAGTGTTATTCTAAAAGTTTTGTCACATCAAACCGTACAATGAAAAGAACTGAAAAAGCAATTGAACCCCAAAAACTACATTCTACACCAACAAATACTGATCAACCTGGTCCCTCCACCATTAATATTGTCACATCTGAAAGTGAAACAGAAACTGACTCTGAAATTGACCCTTCTGAGCTATGCTGTAAATGTGGAAGATTTCAGCCAAAAGAATTGAAAAACTGTGTTTCACTAGTATTCACTTCATGGGCACAATGCGATTCTTGTCAGCACTGGGTACATCTAAAGTACTGCACACCTATAAGAGTTGTCAGAAGAGGAGATACATTCAAGTGCCATCACTGCCAATAATCCAGTTTTGATTCCCATACATAGTTAACTGTTTGAAGTTCTAGCTGTTGCTTTTATAGAAGACAATTTCAGACATTTCTTTCATTTGTGTTCTTTTCATCTAGATCTAGTTGAACTTGCCAAGCATCCTATATTTCCTTTAAAAAATATAAAGAAAAACATTTAATCCCCTTGAAGAAGCTTAAAAGTGTCTAAAGTACATTTACATTTCATGAGAAACATATATATGGCCTTAAATCCTGGTAACATTACTCTTGTGCTCCCTCCAGGGCACCGAAATATTTATACTATATGAAGTCACGACCCTAGGACCTACTCGACAAATGGCGGCTGCTAAACACTCTTAACTTACAATTTAACCTGAGATGGCGACTTCTTTGTATATTTTAACGTGGATGATCGGAAATAAAAGGAAAATGGTTTGCTTTTGAGGTAAGCAAAGTTTTGTTTCATAAGTTTGTTGATAAAAAGCTTCGGAATCGGGTCAAAGTCTTAGGGTAACGACTCAAGGACCTCCGAGGATATGCTGTCGGCCTCCTTAATCTAATATAGCGTGGCGAAACTCCTGCATAAATAGATAAAGGCAGCTTCACTTTTTTGTAATTCAGTATTATGTTCAATGTTAGCTAGGCTTTTTTTTTTTCTTTTTACGAAAAATATTGATGTATAATAGAGCTCCAGATAGAAGCAGTGATTTTGATTTCAAAATTGAAAATACTAATAATTTCCACTAAACCCTGTGTTGTGGGTACTCATTAGAATTGTCTCCACGAGACAATTCTAATGATTACTCACAATATTGGGTTTCGGAGAGAAATAATGGATTTAGAATACCACCACTCCCTCTTTTCTGGAGCTCTGCTGTATTGTTACAGTCATGCTGTTGTCTGCGTACATGTAATTGACTCCATTGTGCAAAAACTGTGATATTTCATACTATACTCTCATAAACTAGAGATTTACTTCAAATTCACACTTGTTGTTACTATCAAGTGGGAAGGGCAGGTAATCAGCAAAATATTACTGACACAGTTACGATTTTCTTACTTGAATTTTTCACTGAAAATCTATTTCTAAAGGAAACTCACAGCAGAGTGTTTGTACCTGTATGTGGTGCTCTTGTTTTAGGATAGGATAAATGAATAGGGTTTTTTTTCGTTTTTTTTTTTTTGTTTAAAAAAAAGATTATGAAATTGACTCCATATGTCTAGCTACACTACACCACTGAAAAGGATGAAGAGTATGCCTAAACTTTATGGATTATCTAGGTTCAGTTGTGCCCTGCTGAATTACTGTTTTATTGCTATGCTACACCTCTAAAACAGATGAAGCATGTGCAGAAACTGTATGATTTGTCAGGGGTCAGTGGTAATTTGTAGGACTTGTGACCTGGAGGCCCTGGGTTTTAGCTTCACTAGATCCTCTGGGTCTATTGTGGGAGTGTTCTCGTGAAAGACTTTTAAGAGCCCCAGCATTGTAGTTATGAAAACCAGGAAATACATAAATATGTGAGCTGTCACTGTGATAAGACTGAAATAATGTTGGTGGTGGAGTGAAATACTATTCAATTAATCAATCATGTATGATATGTCTGAGGTCAGTTGTGCCTCACTGAACTTCATTATTATTATCAGTATCATCTAAAGATAAATTGTAAATTTGTTTATCCTCTAGGTTTGACATGGCTGCTGGTGTATCGTACAGAAAAGTACAAAAAGTTGAAGGCAGAGGTGGAAAAACAAAGCAAGAAATGTAAGTCAGCTTCAACCCTTTACCATACAAACCCGAGTTTAAATGACCCTAAGGAAGAAGCCCTTTGAAAACAATGTTGGGAAAAGAGAAAAATGCTAGTTACCAGCATATTCTTCAGCAAAATGTTTTCTACCCTATCAAAGACAAATCCCATTATTTGAGCCATGTTTGAATCAGTGTCTGAAAAATTAATGTTTTCAAATTGGACAAGTCAAAAATTTTGTTATTTGGTAAAAAAGTTAAGAATACATCCTTTCTCCTTTTTATCCACTTTTTTAACCAATTTCATCTTTATTTTAAGAAACCATAATCATTCTTGTATCTCCATGCCAAATGTTGCCCCTGGCAAGATTGCACATTACGACGGATAGGAAATGCATTTCCGTTCTGTGGAGGCCATCCAAAGACATCACAACCACAATTACTGCTTTAAGGAAAGGGCACCCTGATGGGATCTGTGTAATATTGCCTTTCATTGCCAAAATCGTACGGATTGGGCTAAGACTCGGGTAATCAGTAATCGATGCGGAGAACCGGGGTCTATCAGCTGATCCATTACACATTACCAGATTCATAGCTGAATGTTATTTTGTTGGCGATGAAAGAGGATGTTACACGAATCCCATGAGGGTGCCCTATCCTTAAAACAAACACAAATCCGTTGAGTTTATGTATGCCATACATCTTATATCTTTTATCTGTGTTTACACATTGGCCTAAATGGTACACACTGTCAAGTTTTAACAGCATTTGTTTAATCTCTGGCTTTAAAGATGTATCTTTAACACTTTACCAAACAATCCCGGATTTTCACGATCCTGAGAAGGAAGCCTTCTGAAAACATTGCGCGAAAAGGAGAAAATGCTGGTAACCAGCATTTTCTCCTTTTCCCACAATGTTTTCTATCCTTCCCAAAACAAATTTCAATTTTTGAGTCACATTTATTTTGTTGTCTGCAAATGCTTCTAATTTGGACTAGTCTAAAATTATGTTGTTTGGGAAAGAGTTAAGCTTATTAATTTTACATTGATTTAGAAGCAAGTTCTTCTAACTTATGTGAATCACTTTTGATAGTTAAAACATCTGTAGTTCATAGCGCAATTTGTAAACACTATCAAGTTTTAACAGCGTTTATTTAATCTCTGGCTATACAGATGTATCTGTAAACTTAGTCATTTTTACATTGATTGAGAAACAAGTTCTTAAAACATACATGAATCACTCTTGATAGTTACTACCTTAAAACTTAATTTAGTACTGTTACCATACCATGCATGCATGGTTCAAAAGCTTGATCCTACTTATCATGGGATTTGAAGCTAGAGCCTTTAATGTGAGAGAGACTGGTACTCTTCCATTACACCATTTTATCCCGTAAATGTAAATCATGCAGAACTGTGTTTGAGAAGCCATATCAGTGCTCCAGCCAGTGTTACAAAGGGGAAATATGCTGGGGCTAAGAAGGGCACTTTGAGGTGTAAAGCATCAAGTGGGGGAGAGTATGGGGAGTGTGGATGTGGATGTTTCACAAAATTGGACTCAATATATGGTCTCTCAAGCACTTTCTGACCTAAATGAGGGATTTTTATGCTGGACAAAGTACAATATAAATCCAACAAAACTCTCATTGTTTCAGCATATCCAAATACTGATAAAGTTCATTCAGAAGACATAGTTCAGTTTTGAAAAACATAAAAAGGGTCTGTCGGACCAATCTGAAGTTTTGTTATCTGGTAAAGAGTCAACCTATCACCAAACAACAAAATTCTAGACTAGAGGAAATACAAAGCATTTGCAGATGACAAAATAAATGTTGCTCAAATGATGATTCTTGTCTTTGAAATGGTAGAAAACATTGTGGGAAAAGGATAAAATACTGGTTACCAACCTTTTAGATAACAAAGCATTAATTTTGTAGAAACAACAGTGGCTTAAATAATTAAAATTTGCCTATGACACAGAAGAAAACATTTTAAGAAAAGGAGAAAATGCTGGTAACCAGCATTTTTGCATTTTCTCAAAATGTTTTCAAAAGCCCCCTTCCCTAGGGTTCTTAAAACTCTGTTTTCCTTTCCTAATATTTTCAGTGGAGAAACAGAAAGAAGTAGAAGCATCAGACAGAGTTCAAAAGAAAAAGATAGGTAAATAATGAACAGATTTGTGAATAGTTACCTGCACTTTCTCCTTTTTTCACGCTGTTTTGAAAGGTGTGCTTTCTCATGGTTAAGATACGGGTTTGTTTGGCAAAGGGTTAAAGAATAATTCCTCTGATATGGATTATGAAGAAACTCATGATACAACTTAGATTGATGAAACGTAGTTCCAGCATACCTTTTCATGAAAAATAATTCCGTATTTATATACGATAATTCAGTACACAATGTAAACGTTTGTCAATAAATTATTAAGCATTAAAAAAGTCAGTCATTTGTCTTTGTTTTAAATTTGCTGTTTGGCGATTTTCAAAAAATACTTTCATTTTTTGCAACATCATGAAAAAGTCATGCGGCGTTTCTGGCTGACATTCAAAAGCACGGTATAAACAGTCAATAGCGGAAGTAGTTTGTTCCATCGTGGGCATGACTAAAACCTCCTCCTCTTCATCATCACTCGAGTCGTCCTCCGAAATTGTCGAAATAGCAGAGACAATATCGTCTGCTGACCGTGTCTCTGTAGAAACCAAATAGGCATCAATCATCGTGGAATCATCCGCTGTGACATCACATGACGCAAGTTGCATCCTCAAAGCAAGACGGGATAAAGACACATTTAAGATGGGTTGAAATTGAAAGCATCTGAGGACGACAATTAGTCAATTTGTGGTCAATTTGTACATTACGTGGTAATTATCGATCGATAACACAGTCAACCTGTTTGGACTCATATAAAGCGTAACAATTTACACAAGGTAGCTAAAAGTTGTGAACAACTGACTATGATTACAGACCCTTGACCACTTTGCTCTATAGCAGGTATTTTCATCGGTTTTAAGTAAGTAGGGATCAGACTTTTGATTCTCAATATGCAAAACTTGGCTTTATCAACATTCGCTGTAACAATTATATTTCATATATGCTAAAGAAGCTTTTGGTCGGGGAATTGATTTCACTTCGTACAAAGCAGGAATTCGCAGTATCAGAGTTCGTTATAAATATGTTTTACTGTAATACCTCCTTATCGGACAGTGTAGATCCAAGATCAGACTGCACATTCTGTGCAGTCTGATCTTGATCTACACTGGCCGCAAAAGGTCGATGAGTCGTGCTTAGCAGCTGAAGAGTTAAAAGCAACATTAAGCACAGTTCAATTTGGTAGAATATCATTTGTAAAAAGTCAACACATCAGCCCATATCATTGACTCACTCTGCTGTAAAAATACAAAACAAGTTTTTTTTATTCTCTAGCTTCTGTAAAAAACCTTTAGTCGTTGGTACTTCGTAGAATTGTTTTGCTCACAGGGCAATTTATTTTTTTGAAAATCCTAAAATTATGTCATCTTGTGATGTTGGAGACATTTACCAAACAGTTCTGTTTTTTTTTTTTTTTTTCTCAAGACCATGTTAAAGAAGGAATGGAGTTATTGTCATAGCCCTTGCATTGTTTGCCTCATCTGTCTTTGTTGTAGTCATGTGCAAACTTTGATAGTTTGTATTATCTCTGTTTTTGCTGAATGTATTTACTTCAAACACAGACTAGTTGTTCAAAAGGGGAAAGGGGAACCCATACAACAAGTTCAGGTAGCCATCAAAATATATTTGACTCAGTTATGCCCCTTTTTCAACTTTAAATTTTCACTGAAAACCACTCCAGGTTAGTGCTGGCACCCACATGTGGTGCTCTTGATAAAACTCTGGATCCTTTGATAAAGGGATAATATGTTTGTCTAGATTAAAGTCTGTCGGTTTCAGTAAACTTTATTTACCCTTTTCCAACATTTATAATTACAGAGAGACAAGAGGAGAGGTTAAAGAATAATAGTCGAGATTTATCCATGGTATGGCCAACAAGATTGCTATTTTCTTTTCTTTTTTTGTATCTTAAATTCCATTTTTTTTTCACTTTAATTGGACCATTATATATATGTAAAAAAAAAAACAGCTGCTTTCAAAGAAAACCCAAGGTACTGAAAAAGTCATGTCTTTGTACTGTGGTTCATGATGATGAAAAAAAACTTAAATATTTTCCATATTTCTGTCATCAAAGATGCTCTCTTCAAACTTGAGCTGCTGGGCCCAGGTAGCACAGGTGGTAGTGTACTTGGTCTATATTCACCAATTATTCTTAACTCTTTAAAGCACCCTTCACAATTATAGTTGCCTCAGTGGCCAGTGTAGATCAAGATCAGGCTGAACGAAATGTGCAGCCTGATCTTTGATCTACACTGTCTGCTTTGCCGAAACATTGTAGACAAAAGCATCCACGGAACTGTAATTACTAGGGTTGGATTTTTCAGATGAAAATGTTTCATAGGTTTATTTAGCTTTTTAAGGTTTAGTTATATTGCTCTAGATTTTTCTAATTTTGAAAATTACACGTTCTGATTTGCTAAACCAAATTGTATAGGGAATTGGAAGTTGTGTTACTTTCAAATACAGAAAATTCTGGACCAAGAACATTCTTTATCAGAGGGTCAATGGTTTGAATACCAAGCTTGGCCAGTTTCTTTTTCAAGGATTGATGCTAGTCATTGCAACAGGATTTAATCCTCTCTTGATGCTGATAGTTGTTTTGACAATGGCAAATTGGAAATCAGTCAGTAGCTTTGGAAGAAAATTTGGTATATTTATCTTGAAACAAAACTCTGAGAAAGCATGGATAGGTGCACTGGCAGCTGTGATACAATGAAATAATGTTCTACATCAAACATCAATACACAGATGTTTTCTAAGGTGTTTGCTGTATTTTTATGTTGAATGGAAATGATCAGACCCTTTTCAAGTTAGCCCTGTGTTTTCATGTCTTGTAAAAGAAGGCATCAAAAACTTTGCATAAAAACAAGGAAGTGTTGATAATCACCTTTTTCTCTCCTCCCCATGTTTTTCCCCTTTAACTTTTTGCCACACAAGTTTTAATGACCCTAAACAGAAAGCCTATTGAGAACATTGTAGGAAATGGAGAAAATACTGGTGACCAGTCATTTCCTGCAATGTTTTCTATTATGGCAAAAACAGCTCACTTGAGAATTCAATCTGTCATCTGCAAAGGTTTTCAGTTTGGACTATTCTAAAATTTTGTTACCTACAAAGGCTGTGAGGAACAGATTGCTCCATCTCCATTTGATTTATCATCTGCAAAAGCATTCCATTTGGACAAGTCTAAAGTATTCTTGTCAGGCAATGTATTGATGTAAATGAACTGAATTTATTTCAGGTGAAGATGAAATCTATGTTTGCAATTGGTTTTGCTTTCACAAGTTTACTCAGCATGTTTAATTCCATGTAAGTTCAGTTTTTTAATTTGGCTGTTTAGTTAGGAGAAAATGACATGTTATTGTCATATCCCAGGCGTCATTGTCTGTCATCATTGTGCAAAAATGAGACATTTTGCAATATCTGCTTTTACTAAAGATATTTACTTCAAACTTGAACAAGTTGTTAGCTATCATATTTGGAACCTAAACAACAAGGGCAGGTAACTATCAAAGTATTTTCAACACGGTTATGCCTCTTTTTCCACTTAGAATTTTTATGGAAAATCAAGTACATGCAGCCAAGTGTTTGCACCCACATTTAGTGCTCTTGTTTTAAACTGTTTTAGCTCCACTGGCAAAAGTTTTATCATGGCATATGTAATTGTCCTGTGTCTGTCGTGTGTGTCCATGCATGCATTAACTTCTATTTGGAAGTTATTTCTCTGAAACTACCAGTCAGTTTTGACCAAACTTCATGGAAATGATCCTGCCTAGTGCTTTTCAGAATACCATATACATTTTTTAGCTCACCTGAGTACGAAGTGCTCATGGGGAGCTATTGTGATCGTGCTGTGTCCGTCGTTCAGCGTGTGTCGTCCGTCGTCAACTTTTTCACCTTGTGTACCCTCTAGAGGCCACATTTTCAGTCCGATGCTCAAGAAACTTTGTCAGAATATTTGTCTCAATAAAATCTCGGACGAGTTCGAAAATGGGTCATGTCGGGTAAAAAACTAGGTCACTAGGGCAAATCTTAGAAAAATCTTGTGTACGCTCTAGAGGCCACATTTTTTGTCCAATACTTCTGAAAGTTGGTCAGAATGTTTTCCTTGATGATTTCTCGGACGAGTTCGAAATTGGGTCATGTCAGGTCAAAAACTAGGTCACCAGGTCAAATCTTAGAAAAACCTTGTGTACGCTCTAGAGGCCACATTTTCAGTCAAATACTCTTGAAAGTTGGTCAGAATGTTTGTCTTGATGATATCTTGGACGAGTTTGAAAATGGGTCATGTTGGGTTTAAAACTAGGTCACCAGGTCAAATCTTAGAAAAACCTTGCTTACGCTCTAGAGGCCACATTTTCAGTCCAACACTCTTGAAAGTTGGTCAGAATGTTTGTCTTGATGATATCTCGGACGAGTTTGAAAATGGGTCATGTGGGGTTAAAAACTAGGTCATTAGGTCAAATCTTAGAAAAACCTTGTCCACACTCTTGAGGCCACATTTTCAGTCCAAAACTCTTGAAAGTTGGTCAGAATGTTTGTCTGGATGATATCTTGGACAAGTTCAAAAATAGGTTATGTGGGGTCAAAAACTAGGTCATTAGGTCAAATCTTAGAAAAACCTTGTGTATGCTCTAGAGGCCACATTTACAATCCAAAACTCCTGAAAGTTTGTCAGAATGTTTGTCTTGATGACATCTCAGACGAGTTTGACAGTGGGTCATGTCGGGTCAAAAACTAGCTCACTAGGTCAAATCTTAGAAACCCCTTGTGTACGCTCTAGAAAACACATTTTCTGTCAAAAACTCTTGAAAGTTGGTCAGAATGTTTGTCTTGATAATATCTCAAATGAATTCGATAATGGGTCATGTCGGGTCAAAAACTAGGTCACTAGGTCAAATCTTAGAAAAACTTCTTGTACGCTCTAGAGGCCACATTTTCAGTCCAATACTCATGAAACTTGGTCAGAATGTTTGTCTTCGTGATATCTCAAAAGTGATCAATAATGGGTAATGTCTGATCAAAAACTAGGTCACTAGGTCAAATCTAATAAAAAACCTTGTGTACGCTCTAGAGGCCATATTTTCAGTCTGATACTCTTCAAACTTGGTCAGAATGTTTGTTTTGGTGATATCTCAAAAGAGTTTGATCATAGGTAATGTCAGATCAAAAACTAGAATTTAGTCTTTGTGATATCTCAAAAGTGATCAATAATGGGTAATGTCTGATCAAAAACTAGGTCACTAGGTCAAATCTTACAAAAACCTTGTGTATGCTCTAGAGGCCACATGTTTAGCCCAAAACTCTTGAAATTTGGTGAGAATGTTTGTCTTGATAATATCTTGAAAGAGATCGAAAATGGGTAATGTCGGATCAAAAATTAGGTCAACAGGTCAAATCTTTGAAAACCTTGTTTACTTTCTAGAGGCCTCATTTTTAATGCAATACTCATGAAACTTGGTCAGAATGTTGGTCTTACACCAGTTTACAAGTAGGTCATTTTGGGTCAATAACTCATAAAAATCTTGGTAGAATGTTTGTCATATTATCTCAAAAGAGAATGAAAATGGGTCATGTTTGGTCAAAAGACTCAGGTGAGTGATTTCAAGGCCATCATGGCCCTCTTGTATAAATAAGCCATGCTGATGAAAAAGGGGCCCTAATTCATCTGCAAAAAGTATGACCAAGGTCAACCTGCACAATCCGCGCTGGCTGACCTCGGTCACTTTTTTTGTTATAGGTCAAATTGCTTCATGTCAAATGTCAACTGCCTTCTCTTTTTAGATTTGATGGACGGGTGGTTGCTAAGTTGCCATTCACTCCGATCTCATGGCTGCATGGAATTTCCCACAGAAATTTGGCAGGAGACGACTTCACAGAATGTTCCTTTATCTTTTTGTATATTTTGTGTACGATGTCGATTCGACAGGTAGGTTTGTCTTCATTGTTGTTAACCCTTTACCAGACAGCAAAAATTGAGACTTGTCAAGATTAAAAGCATTTGCAGTCAACAAACTTATTTCCTGTGGCTTGCATCATAGAAATTGTCTTTGAAAGGGAAGAATATATTGTGGGAAAAAAGAAAATACTGGTTTCCAACATTTTTTCCTTTTCTCACAATGTTTTTATAAGGCGTATTCAGGGTTCTTCAGGGGTTATAATAGTTGAGATTGTGTGGTAAAGGGTTAACCATATATATATGCCAAAAACAAATGAACAGATGAGTATCTATTATTGCCACTTCAAGCACTTGAAGCACTCTTCTGCATAAATGATAAGAAAATCAACAAGTCTTGCGAGACAGCGAAATGTTATCAGGTCAGATGTGGTCACTGCCTGTAACTGTTTACCGCACAATGCCAACTTTTAATGACCCTAGGAAAGAAGCCTTTTGAAAACATTGTGGGAAAAGGAGAAAATGTTGATGACCAGCACTTTCTCTTTTTCCCACAATGTTTTCTACCCTGTCAAAGAAAAATTGTGCCATTTTAGCCACACTAAAATTGTCGTCTGCAAATGCTCTCAGTTTGGACAAGGCTAAAACTTTTTCATCTGGTAAATGATTAGCGTAGACAAAGAGGATCTTACATGAGTGTTTATATATAGACCAGTTGACTCAAATTATATGATGCAAACCTACAGGAATATGTGAGCTATAGCCATGTTTAAAACTGAAATATTACCATTGATAGTGCAGAAAAATATTAATCCTAGCATTGTCCGAATTGAAAGCAATTGCAGATGTCAATTTTAATGTGGCTCAAATGGTGTATTTTTTCTTTGATAGGGTAGGAAACATTGTGGGAAAAGGAGAAAATGTTGGTCATCAGTATTTTCTCCTTTTCCCACAATGTTTTCAAAACACTTTCCCAGGATAGTTATAAGTCGGCATTGTGCAGGTTCAGGGTTAACTTAAGGGAACCAGTTAAAACTAGGTAATTAAGTATAAATCCTTTTCTGGGTCTGGAAGCTAAGTCTCTTGCATACAGGGCTAGACAGCAGGTCACAAAATCAAATCCCCAGCTTGACCAATTCCTTTTTTGTGGGATAGTCATGTGGGAAAGCAGCTACTTGCTGTGAAAGATTGTTGTGTGAAGTACTGATAAAAGGAACTTCTTGAAAGGATGAATACCAAAACTTGCTGCAGAGATACAACATTCTGAGAAAAGAGCATAAACTGTCTACCATGCTACAAAGATGTAGACTTGTCCAAGTTGAAAGCATTTACAGATGAAAATTTAAATGTGGATCATGTTGGAAAAGGAGAAGTGCATTTTCTTTTTCTTTCCACAATGTTTTCAAAGACTTTTCTTAGGTTGGTGTGGTAAAGTGTTGAGGAAATAAATTAGAACTAGGTGCATGTACATGTAGTTGAGTATAAAACCCTTACCTGGCTTGGTAGCTTAAACTAACATACAAGGCTTGAAAGCGGGGGGGGTCACAGGTTTGAATCCCCAGCTGGGTCAATCCCATATTGAGGATAGTCATGTGGGAAAGCAGCAAGTGGCTTCAGAAGACTGTTGTGTGAAGAACTGATACAAGGAACTTCAGGAAAGCATGAATACTTGCACTGGCTGTCGAAATATAACTGAGAGAACAGCATTAACTCTTTACCACATGACAAAAACGTAGACTTGTTTAAATTGAAAGCAATTGCTATTGAAAATTTAAGTGTAGCTCACATGATGGAACTTGTCTTTAAAAGGGTAGATAACATTGTGGGAAAAGGAAAAAATGCTGCTTACCAGCATTTTCTCCTTTTCCCACAATGTTTTCAAAAGGTTTCTTCTTGAAGGTAGTTAAAGTCAGCATTGTGCATTAAGGTCATTGCCCGCTCGGGTGGCTCAGTGGTGAGCGTGTCAGACTCATGACCTGGTGGTTGTGAGTTCGATACCTGGTTGAGGCGAACTTTCTTTCCGGCACATTTCCGCCTCTCACCTCTGCTGAAGCATATGAGAAAAGTAGTCGGTGGCTTTGGAAAGAAAGTTGTGTTAGTACTGGTGTGAGAAAGCCAGGAAACACATGTGCGTCACTGACCGCCATGATGTGACCTTAGCTGTTAAAGTGGCATTAAACCCCAATACAACCAACCAGTTAAGGTCATTGAAATTCAGCATGAGGATCTGATAGTCATGTGTAGAAGCAGCCAGTGGCTTCAGAAGACTGTTGTGCAAAGTACTGGTGAAAGGAACTCCAGGAAGCATGAATATGTGCACTGGCTGCCGAGACATAACTTTAGAAACTTGCATTAACTCTGTACCACATGACAAAAATGTTGACCTGTCCAAATGCAATGCAATCACAGTTGAAAATTTAAGTGTAACTCAAATGATGGAACTTGTCTTTGAAAAGGTAGAAAACATTGTGGGAAAAGGAGAAAATGCTGGTTACCAGCATTTTCTTCTTTTCCTGCAATGTTTTCAAAAGGCTTTTTTTCTTTGGGTTTTAAAAGGTCTTGAATGTTTGGTAAAGAATTTAACACCATATAAAACAAAGGAACAAACAAAGTAATCCTGGGTTTTTATTTTCTTTTCATTAGAATGTACAGAAGTTATTGGGCTTAGCACCATCCCGAGCAGCTAGTAAACAGGGCGGAGGTTTCTTTAATCCACCAACTCAGATGTCCAAATAGCCAAAGCATATGTGTCAGGACTGTAAATAGTGAACCCAGATGTGTCCAAACAGCCAATTTAGATGTGTCCTTCATAAAGCCAAACCAGATGTGTTGAAACAGCCAATTTAGATGTCAAAATAGCCAGATCAGCTAAAGTAGACACCAAAATAGCATGCTTGTTACATGTGTAGCAGTGAACAGTTTTTAATGAGGTGCAATGTAAAGCTTGGTACAGTTTTTTAATAGTGAATAGTTTCTTTTAATGGGAAAATATTGCAAATAAAAGATTTTTTTACCCAGATGAGTTGCAGTTTTGTATGCCGAATTAGCAGTAATCCATATTCACCTACCTTTTTTAAGATCACTTTGTTATATGCCGCTGGAGGCGACGTATATTGGCGACATCTTCTCCGTCCGTCTGTCCGTCCATCCCTTCATTCGTCCGTATGTACGTCCATTTCTTGTGAACGAAACATCTCCCACATTTCTTGATGGATTTAGATGAAATTTTCACAGAATGTTTCTCATCATGTGACCTATCGCATATTGTCAGGGATTTGCGATGCGGTGGTGTATATTGTGACGACGGCACTCTGTTTCCAGTTGTCCAGAATTGTCTTCATTTTAACTTTTGATTGGCTTAACCATTTGGTTTAACTTAACCAATCAGAAGTTGCATTACTTTCTTAATCTAGAGTAAAATTGAGAATGAAATGTTGGGAAACACAAGCCCGAAGTAGTCAGATCAGCCAGTGTAAATACCAAGATGGCATGCTAGGTACATGTGTAGAAGTAAACAGTTTCTTTTAAAATGAGTTGCAATATAAAACTTTGTACACATATGTAGTAGTAACCAGATTCTTTTAATATGAAGAAGTTGGGAAATAAGGTTTTGTACATTAAAGTCTCAGTAGCGTCCAACTGGATAAACAACATGTTTATAAAATAAAAGTAAATTTCATTTTTACCATGTAAAAATATGGCGATTATTACGACTTTCACGATATGTAAAGGTGCAGTTCGCAAAAGTTCCAGTCAGTGGCAGAAAAAAGAATTTTGAAACTAGAACAGATCCTACCATGCCGCATTATCCACATCGATGATCGCCGACAATTAGCCGAATTTCTGTCGTAAATGTCCGCAGTGATGTGTTAAGTGATGTAAACACCACATGATCATTCAAAGCGTCGAAACAAACCCTTCATTCACTTGATTGTTTTGTCCCCATTCTAGGCTTGAAAAACATAAGCTTATCGACATTGTAAACAGAAACAACGACACAGGCTGATCATCGCTTATTCATTTATCATCAATACAGGAAGAGTTTACTAGATCTGAATAAGAAAACAGGTTCAGAATGAGCAATCTTACTCTCCGATGACATAATGTTAGAATTGTAAGTCCTGTCTACTACATCATAGTACTAATGAGATGCAGTGTTATCACTCGACGTTCTCGAAGACCTAGTTTGAATATACACGAATGATAACGAAGGTTGTCTTGATCAATGGCGTCTGTGAAATCGACGGGCTTCTCCATGCATTTTCGCTCACGTATATTATGGCAACCAATGCAGTAACTGACACGTTCAAGTTTTTCCCGATCTTATATATGTGTGTTGTGATGGGTTATCCAATATATTTTCGAGTTATAAACGGTGAAAATTACCTATTTTTGGCTTTACAGGGGCTTTAAACAAGCGTTTTACTATAAAGGCCCAGAGGTGGCCAAAAGTATCAGTCGGGTGTTAGGACTCATTTAAATAATAACAAATTGTATCAAAGATTTTAAAACTTGGTAAAATGTTTGGAAGTCACTCTGTCTTGTGTTTACTTTTTATCAGGTTTTGGAATTCGTTTTTCTGCCAGGTACTAATCTGACATTAACAGATTGTTATCTTCACAATTTCATGATAATTAACAAACTTTTGAATGATTTGACTTAAATTTAAATGCATTTTATTACTTACATTGTGTACTTTTGGCTGTTGTAGGGCCTTTACTGAATAGTTTAACTTATTACCATGAGCTCACACATCCTTGAATTTATTGAAACATTGTGGGAAAGGATCAATTGCTTGTATGAAGCAATTACTTTTTTTCCAATAATGTCTCTTAGTCACTCACCAGAGGTAACTTTCCATACACGCAAAGGTTTCTTCTTTGGGTAGGTTACTAGGTCTGTATATTAGTTTGAAGTTAGCTGGTGTTGTCATGGAATAGTTTGCAGGTATTACTCTCTCTCTCAATAAACGTTTCATAATCAGTTTATATTATAAATTGTGTTTGGGATAACAAGTCTAAAATCATGTTCCGTGATGAATGATTTAAAAACCCAACACAATAATGTTTATATTATCTCATCACGGTTCAAGGTTTAAAACCTGTATTCCAAAAAACAAGCAACAATATAAAGTGTCAATGAAAGTTTTATCGAGTTTATATAGCAGTGAACAGTTTTTTTATGTACCTAGTAATGAACAGTTCGTGATGTTTTATATATATAGCAGTATAAGATTAATAACTGTTTACCATTGTTGGCATGTTTATACACATCAGTTTTACCATGCTTGAATTTCAATGGATTTAACTCATTACCACACTACAAATTTTTGGCCTGGTCCAAACTGAGAGAACCTGAAGGCAACATAATATGGAAAAATATTAGGATTTGTCTGTGAAAGGTTTGAAAATATGGTGGGTGACTGAAGAAATGGTGGTAATCAGCATTTCTTTTCTCACAATGCTTTCAAGAGCCCTGTTTCTCATGGTCATTTAACCCTTTCCTAAATAACAAATTTAGGACTCTTCCAAATTCAAAACCTCTACAGATGACAAACTTGGAATAAGTGAAAAGGAGCTTAAGTCCTCTGATAGGCTTGAAAACATTGTGGAAAAAGGAGAAAATGCTGGTTACCAGCATTTTCTCCTTTTCCCACAATGTTTTCAAAAGCTTCCTTACATAGGGATGTTAAAAGCAGGGATTGTTTGGTAAAGGGTTAAACTCAGGCTTGTGTGGTAAAGTGATAGATATTTTTTTCACTTTGTCTGTAATATTGGTAATTGTAATTATTTTAAAGAGCCCAATTAAATCTTTTTTTACCAAGCACTTGCTTGGTCTTAACTCTATTTTTACCAAACCAAACTTTAGCCAAGTTTTAAATATGGGTAATCAGGGATAGATGGGCTGGGGGATTTGAGTGGGGTGGTGGTGGATTGATGTTAACTAGAGAAAACAATAGAATTCACATGTGCAATGGAAGTTTTATTTGATATTAAAAAATGTAATAAAAAATCATTCTCCGGGCAAATGTATGAAAAGTAAAAACTTGTGTTACTTAGACAGGGTTACTTCTTTTAACTTACTCTTCCATTAAATTTTCGGGTTGCAGAGCCCCGTCAACCCATCACTGTGTGGGGTACATGACTTGAGAACAGGAGGTCACTGGTTCGATCCCCGACTTTGCCAACTTTTTCCCAAGGATTGATGATAGTCATTGCGACAGGATTCATTCCTCTGTCACCGCTCACCATTATTTCGATGGTTATGTGGGAAAGCAGCCAGTGGCTTCGAAAGAATTTTGTGAGGAGAACTGGTAAAAACAAACTCCAGCAAAGCATGGATAGGTGCACTGGCAGCAGCGATATAATTAAAATATTGTTGAAAATGGCGTTTAACACCATACAGTCATTCAATCAATCAATCAATCAATCAGTCAATCAGTTTTGGATTATAATCGGTTACCAGGGTTAGACTGGTCCACAGTGAAAGCATTAAAAGAGCAAAAATTAATTAACCTTTATCGACACAACCCTGAGTTTTAATAACTCTTAAAAACAGCTTTTTAAAACATTGTGGGAAAAGGAGAAAATGCTGACAACCAGCATTTTCTCCTTTTCCCTAAATGTTTTCTACCCTATCAAAGACAGACATCATCCTACGAGCTACATTTTTTTGTGTCATCTGCAAATACTTTCAATTTGGTGTAGTCCAAAATTGTCATTTGGTAAATAATTACATGTGGCTCAAGTGATGAGATTTTACTTCCAAAAGTGTAGCCAACATTTTCTTCTTTTCCCACAATGTTTTCAAATCCTTTTTCTTTTTTAGGATAGTTAGGTTATTAGAAGTTTTGGTGAAGGCTTAACTCTATACCAAAAAAAAAACAGAATTTCAGCCTGGTCAAAATTGAAAACATAAGCAATAGACAAATTCAGTGCAGCTCTTAGGATAGTATATGTCTTTGAACTGTAGAAAATATTGTAGGAAAAGGAGAAAATACTGGTGACCAGCATTTTCTCCTTTTCCTGCAACATTTTCAAAAGCATTTTTTTTCTTCAGGGTCTTTAATCTCGGGATTAAAGACCCTGAAGCTACAATGTGTTAAGCCTGTATGAAATGACAAAATTGTGTACTCAACCAACTTGAAAGCATTTGTAGACGACAAATTTTCCTCAAATGATGTATTCTGTTTTTGGTAGGGTAGAAAACATTACTAGCATTTTTATCTTTTGCCACAATGTTTTCAAACGTGTCTTTACAGGGTTGTCCGAACATGTGATTGTGTGGTAAAGGGTTAAATCTTTATCAAACCATGAAACAACAAAATTGTAGACTTGTGCGAACTGAAAGCGTTTGCAGACTACAAAATAAATGTAACTCAAACATGGAAATGTGTTGTTGGAAAGCTTTTGAAAACAGCACAATGTTTTCAAAATTCAAAAACCTTCTTCTGCAGGTTCTTTAACAATAGAGACTCTGTGGTAACAGGTAAAACTACTACAAAATTTTGTCTTCATAATGGCCGAATCATCATTCTTGATTTTTTCATCGAATAGTTGAATCCTTTCCAATCTAGCCAGTTTATTCCATCCGCTTTACTTTCGTGCTGTCCCTGGTGATAGAGCCCATTTAGGCACGCTGTCAAGCAATTGGCGTACCACCAGCCACCCTTAAACACTGCTGCACACTGACCTTCGGCAAGGTCATTATCCCGATCCACAGTAGAAAATTTGACACTGTCATGTCCTGAGAAAGAGTCCCCTGTATGAAAGAAAAATGGTGAATCCTGTATCACACAATCCAAAGTTTTAATGACCTTGAGGGAGAAGGATCCTGAAAACATTGTGGGAAAAGGAGAAAATGCTGGTAACCAGCATTTTCTCCTTTTCCCACTATGTTTTCTCCCTTTTAACCCTTTACCAAACAGTCCCTGGTTTTTACGACCCAGAGACAGAAGCCTTTTGAAAACATTGTGGGAAAAAGAGCGAATGCTGGTAACCAGCATTTTCTTCTTTTCCCACAATGTTTTCTACCCTGCTGGGAACAAATTTAAATTTTTGAGTTACATTTGTCATCTGCAAGTGCTTTCAATTTGGACCAGTCTAAAATTTTGTTGTTTGGTAAAGAGTTAAAAGACAACATTCATCGTTCAAGCTACATTTAATTTGTTGTCTTTAAATGCTTTCAATTTGGACAAGTGTAAAATTTTCTTGTGTGGTAAAAGTTCAACGTTTATTCTAGCATTCAACTAATTGCCGAGCCTGGTAGTATATTCAGTAACACACAGAGCAAATGCCATGTTCAACATTATTTCAGTTACATTGCAGCAGCCAGTGCACCTATCAATACTTTTCTGGAGTTTCTTTCACCAGTACTTTGCATAATATTTCTCACGCCCAGCTGGATGGCTGAGTGGTAAGCATATCTGACATTATATTCTGACTCGTGACCTGGTGGCTGCGGGTTCAATACCTGATAGTGGCAAACTTTCTTTATGGCAATTTTTCGCCTCTCACTTCTTATACATGTGAGAAAAGTAGTCAATGGCATGGATAGAAAGCGGTGTCAGTAATGATGTGATAAAGCTAGGAAACTCATGCATACATGTAGGTGCACTGGCCGCTGTGATATGACCTCTGCTGTTAAAAACTGTGTTGAATCCCATTACACACAAATTCCTGAAGATTCTTTTATCAGTACTTTGCATAATATTCTTCCCACGTGACTGGATGCTTTTTCAGTATAACCATTGTTGAAACAATGCTAATTGGTGATTAAAGAATAAATCCTGTTGTAATGACTATCATCAATTGTTAGAAAATTTGGCTGAGCAGGGGAACTGAACCAGCCAGTTCCTGTTTTTAAGCCCTTTTTGACGAACTGCGGCCAGGCTCAAAGTGACTCATTTGAAAATTTAATATCAAAAATCTTGGTGTAGGCTTTTTACGTGAAAGTGTTGTTGTGCACGGTACATGTATATAATTGTGTTTCAAATATTGATTGGTTGATATCTATCGGAAAAAATGGTTGCAACTTTTAATGTCTTTTATAAAGTATTTGCTGCACTTGGTTTTACTAAATGGCTTGCAACACGCGAAAAGGGGCATTGGGACATTTGTGTAAAGTGTCGTTTCGGATCAGCCTGTGCAGTCCGCGCAGGCTAATCCGAAACGACACTTTCTGTTTTTATGTAATTTTCTGTTTTGCGCATGTCTACTGAAGGACAAAATCTACTGTAGTTGCAATGTGCCGTCTCGGATTAGCCTGCGCGGACTACGGAGGCTGATCTGAGACGACACTTTACGCAAATGTCTGAATGCCCCTTTTCGCATGTTGCAAGCCATACAGGGAGCATAGTCTACAACCCATATGGGCCCTATTTCACTGTTATTTAGTAAGGTTAGAAGAGGGATTATAATGAAAAGAAACAAAACTAGCAACGTTTAGACAGGTCCAAATTAATGTGACATTTACATACAACAAATTTGGAATGAGTGATGCAATTTGAATCACAGAGTAGAAGTAGAAAATGCAGGTTACCGGCATTTTTTTTCTTTTTCCTGCAAAAAGCTCTAAAGCCTTCTTTTGCAGGTCACTTGAAATAGAATTGTTTTCAAAAGAATTTCAGTGCCGTTTTAGTCTTTTTTATGGAAGTCATTTTACATATACCCATGGGAAAAAGTTAGGCATATTCCATCTCATACAGTCAAAACAATTCTTTTAACCCGAATGTATCGTTTTCTTTAATATCTCTGTTTAGCATTTAATTATATTTATTACAAAATAAATTTATATGTCATATTATGTTGGTCTTTGTTTACCTCTTTTTCAAAGAATATAGATGTGCTTAACTTTTTCCCATAAGTATATATTTTATAGCAACAAAAAACGAGATCTGGGTTAGTTATAAGCAGCAAAGTGTCACAGATTGTGATTTTCCCCATATTTTCATTTGATGTGACGAAAAGTCAGTGGTACGATAAATGTTAGCTCCTATCCTGCTAAATAAGTGAAATGAAACTTTCAAGCCGACAGTACAAACCCAATTTTTCCTATATCAAATGTATGTTTTGGGAAAGGTATCTCCTTATCGGTCAGTGTAGAGCAAAGATCAGACTGCACATTCTGTGCAGTCTGATCTTGATCTACTCTGTCTTCAAAAGGTCATTGAGTCGCGCTTAGCAGCCAAAGGGGTAATTACCTGCGTTGCCGCTGTATCCCCCAACTGTTAGTTGATATCCAAGCTCGGAACCAGCCACTCTAAACACTCTATATTTGGCATACTTCTGTTCTCCCTCGAAGTCCTCTAAATCTATCCTCAACTCATAGAGTCCTTGTTTGGTTATAAGATTTAAATATTCGTTTCCTGCAAAGAT
The DNA here is from genome assembly GCA_946811185.2 of Hippopus hippopus. Taxonomy (NCBI): domain Eukaryota; kingdom Metazoa; phylum Mollusca; class Bivalvia; order Cardiida; family Cardiidae; genus Hippopus; species Hippopus hippopus. Next base: position 74,598,848 of record OX328098.1, on the reverse strand, counting down.
GATTCTGGATAAGTTTTGTTGATGAAACAAACATACAGTGAGGGGAAGAGGGAGATGGAGATATAGATAGAGGATGGGAGGGAAGATTCAAAATATAGATCTATGTTTGGTGTTCTGTAAAAAAAGGGGTATAATGCACTTTTGCAATGCAGTGTAGCTACCAAGTTGTCACATAAAATGGATCATCTTTGTTCAAAGAAAAACGAAAAGCTAAATCATGAGATACATGTATGAGGAATGGTCCTTTGAATTATAGAAAATTTACAAATAGCTTAAAGTTTCACCCAAGGCAGAATATATCGGTATGCTTGGATACTATTTGGCGCTAAACTAGCTGGTTTAGCCAATCAGAAGCTGTGTTACTTTCAAATTCAGAAAATTCTTGAGAATAAGAACGTTCGTAAGAATGGTCAGAGACTACGGCCCCAGATAGCTTAGTGAAGCAAGTATGGTTAGTGTTTTTTTTTTTCTTCATCTCTAGCGTTCAACATTTTTTGCCCATATCAAGGAGGTCATCGCACCTTTCATGCAAAGTTAAACATTCTGGATCTTAGAGCGATCTGTTTAGGCAACTAGCTACTTAAATTGATAGCCTACTCATAAAATTATTTAAATTTTGAACGGAATTTAAATGGTCGGTGAAGACAGCCCTTGATTTTCACAAATACTAGCATGTATTTACCTAACCAAAACTCTGTGTTTAAATCGCCAAATCCAAACCGGTAAGAATTCCAATCAACGTTAAAATTTACCGACCCGTCTTGTCGTTGTTGGAAGATCTGCAATGAAGGAATGGGCAAATATGTGATCATTATAGTAGTAGTACTGATGATGATTATATTGATGTTGCTGATGTCAAAATGATCAGATGACGACGATCAATGGTACGTCCGTCAGTCGGTCGATTGATTGACTAATTAAAGACACAATAGCTATCAAAAGCAAACAATGCAGATTTTAAAATGAGTCTTGCTTTGTGAATAGGGGGCATAATGCATCGGCGAAAATAATCGATCCAGGACAGCCTGCCTATTATGGATCCACAAATATATGATGGCTTGCTTGGTATCATGCATCACGGAGAGGCATTTACGCACCTTTTGCTAGAATGCGGCTCAAATGCGTTTAAACTCAATTGATATTGTCTAAAAGTATGGAATTATCATGGAGATGACAACCTGTAATTTTACGGTCGGTACAGATGTCAGTCGCTGGTAGAAAATTTACTTTTAACTCTTATCCTGCGAAATAACTAAAATGAAATTTTCAATTCGATCCTAGCCTAGTACTGGTGAAACCCTGGCAACATGAATATGTGTGCTGTCGCCGTGATATGACTGAAATAATGTTGAAAGCGGCTTAAAACACCATCAATTCGACAATAAAAACCCAAATATTGCAATTTCAAAGTTATGTTTTGGGGAATTATATCTCCTTTTCGGACAGTGTAGATGAAAGATCAGACTGCACGTTCTGTGCAGTCTGATCTTGATCTACACTGTCCGCAAAGGGTCAGTGAGTCGCGCTTAGCAGCCTAAGGGTTAAAACAATGTAAAAGGTAATCAATCGATATACTGACTTGTCAACTTTTAAAATAAACTTCTAAAATTTTCGGTGAAATCTTAACAAGTGCTCGCGCCGTGGTGTGGGTAGATCAAAAGTTTGCTCGTCACAGGGCCGAACCGGGAACTCTCGATGCCGGAGTGGCTGGCGCTCGGCCCTGTACCCCCTACACCACTTTCGGGTGACTCGTTGATCAATGTGGCTAATGTTACGGAATTCGCCGAGTCTTGACGAGTGGCAGGCATGTTGTTCGTTTGATGGACAAAAAAAAAGTAAAAAAAGCAAAAATATTCTACTCTAAACCCTGTTCCAAATGGTCCCAAGTTTTGACGACCTTGAAGAATTTGACAAGGTAGCCTTCAGAACACATAGTGGGAAAAGGAGAAAACCCTTTGTCAGCTGAGTTCAGTTTGATTTAGCCTCTACGAATATTTTCTAAACGGAAAAATCTAAGATTTTATTGTTTAGTGAAGAGTAACACTTAACCAAACTGCAAAATTTTGAAAGTGAAAATATTTCAGGACGGCAAACTAAATGTGACTTAAATGGGGGAACTTGTCTGTGATAGGTTAGAAACATTGTGGGAAAAAGGAGAAAATGCTGGTTACCAGCATTTTTTCCTTTTACCACAATGTTTTCAAATGAACTCTCTTAGGGTCGCTAAAATTTGGGAGTGGTAACGATCTTCATATACATGTATTATACAGGTAGTGTTTGCAATTTCAGATAACATTTTCATATTGAATAGAATCGAATACCGTGACTTTTGGGTAAACATTGGGCGGATTTCTTATCATCGATTCATTTAGCTCCTACGGAATCCTATAGGGGCCATCCAATCCGGAACGTAAAACCTGTCTCTGTTGTCTCGAGAAGGTTGTAAAAGCTCGCGTGTTTTTACGGTCAAGTGGAAGTTAAAAGTAAAAAAAAAACAAGAGCGGCAAATTGTCGCAAGATACGCCCGTCCCATCGCCAGTTGTCAAGGGGGTATAATAATCGTAAAGGGCAGGTAATGCAACAAACATGTTTACCAAGTCTCAAGTCAATTTGACTTGAGGTGACAAAGTTCCGTTCCAGACAAGCAAGAAATACTGTAAAAATGAAGATCAAAGTGGAATTACTCGAAATCCGCACTAGGTAGAGTTATTGTTCTTGCGCACTGTACTCCGTAATATTGCAACAAACATACATACCAAGTTTCAAGTCAATCGGACTGGAGATGACAAAATTATGCTCCAGACAAGCAGAAAATGCTGTATAAATGACGATCAAAGGGAAATAACTCAAAGACAGAACGAGGTAGAGTTATGGTTCTTTTGCACTGCACTCCGTATTTTTGCAACTAACACACATGCCAAGTTTCAAGTCAATCAGACTGGAGATGACAAAGTTATGCTATGGACAAGCAGAAAATGCTGTAAAAATGACGATCAAAGGGAAATAACTCAAAGACAGAACGAGGTAGAGTTATGGTTCTTTTGCACTGCACTCCGTATTATTGCAACAAACACACATGCCAAGTTTCAAGTCAATCGGACTGGAGATGACAAAGTTATGCTCCGGACAAGCAGAAAATGCTGTAAAAATGACGATCAAAGGGAAATAACTCAAAGACAGCAAGAGGTAGAGTTATGGTTCTTTCGCACTGCACTCCCCCTTAATGAGATCTATCCACCCATGAAGTTTCATAACCGTAGCTAGCATGGTTTTGGAGATATGCTTTGGACAACATTCAAGTATGAATATAAACAAAGGGAAATAACTCAAAAATTAAGAAAGCAAGAGTTATGATACCTGTGCACTGCACTCCCCCTTGATAAGATCTATCCACCCATGAAGTTTCATAACCTTAGCTAGTATAGTCTTGGAGATATGCTCCGGACAAAATTCAAGTATGAAAAACAACAAAGGGCAATAACTCAAAAATTAAGGAAGCAAGAGTTATGATTCCTGTGCACTGCACTCCCCCTTGATGAGATCTATCCACCCATGAAGTTTCATAACCTTAGCTAGTATAGTCTTGGAGATATGCTCCGGACAAAATTCAAGTATGAAAAACAACAAAGGGCAATAACTCAAAAATTAAGGAAGCAAGAGTTATGATTCCTGTGCACTGCACTCCCCCTTGATGAGATCTATCCACCCATGAAGTTTCATAACCGTAGCTAGTATAGTTTTGGAGATTTCTTCCGGACAAAATTCAAGTATGAAAAACAACAAAGGGTAATAACTCAAAAATTAAGCAAGCCAGAGTTATGATTCCTGTGCACTGCACTCCGCCTTGATGAGATCTATCCACCCATGAAATTTCACAACCGTAACTAGCATAGTTTTGGAGATATGCTCCGGACAAAGAATGGGGACGCCGCCCGTGGCGGGTGATTTAATAATACGTCCCGTCTTCGACGGGCGTATAAAAACGGGTGTAAAATGCATTCACACTTAAACCATGCCATTTGAAAATAGGAAAATAACTGTGAAAATGACACAGTGTTATTGTACGGTTAGTCCAAGTATTACTAGTAGTACGTCGCTGGCAGAAAAATTAAATTTAAAACCCGACAAAAAGTAACCAAAGATAGGGTGACATGCCAACTTTTTATTTCTACTTAGTTTTAAAAATAATTTTCCTGCCAGCGACCAACAGTTAGACCAATCGTACAAAAACAATCTTACGCCTCAATTGTTTACTTTTGCCTGGTAGCCTAATGGGCCTTTTAGTTGTTAGACATACCAGACTTTAGGTGGCCGCTTTCGGATTCAGTACGCTTAACTCCTTTCCTTTTCGACAGAATTTATTTGTAACGATTTGACGTGGGAATCAATGCCGTGTCTTGTTCGACTATCATTTCGTTTTATACCTTTGTAGAATTCTATGATATTGGGAAATAATTTGGAAAAATGACTAGGTATCAGTCTGCCTGTCTGTCTGTCTGTCTGTCTCAAGAGCAAGGTTTGTTTGTCAACTTCAGTTTTCAGTGTTATACATGTTACATGTTTCCCGCCGTCAAACTGGTATTCGAAATAAACATGATGTTGAAAATGATGAAGATAGTGAATGTGATAGCAATCGTGGTTTGGGATGATGATGATGCTGATGATGATGATGCTGCTGCTGATGCTGCTGATGATGATAATGATGATGATGAAGAAGAAGAAAGAGAAGAAGATGATGATGATGATGATAGGGATAGTGATTATGATATGGAGGATGTACACATACACCTGGACGACGGATGATGATGATGATGATGATGATGATGGTGATGTTGATGATGATTTGGAGGAGGTACACATAAACCTTGACGACAGGTGATGATGATGATGATGATCAACTCACCAGCCAACCGCCGTCGTCAGTTTCAAGGTCACAATACACAGAAATTCCTTTTTTCACGTTGCTAGGAAATACTGTATATATCCCACTTTTTGCGTTTCCCCGAGTTTTCACATCAAAGCAATCACGTGGTGAGGAAATTTCCTCTGTAAATGTAAGAAATAAAGCTCATGCAGGAGTTTAAACAAACATGAGGAAGAAAGCTTATGAAAACATTGTGGGAAATGGAGAAAATGCTGGTAACCAGCATTTTCTCCCTTTTCCAGTTTTCTACCCTATCAAGAAGTAATCTCGTTTTTTTTACCTCTTAAAATTTATCGACCGCAAATGCTTTCAATTGGGACTAGTCTTAAATTTTGTTGTTTGGCAAAGAGTTAATCCATAGCCTACTAAATTAGGTAAATGAAACTTTCAAACGTAGAGTCCGATCTGCGGCCCCTAAATCTCACAGTAAAAGACGGAAGCTGCCGAGATTGGCCGAATATCCTTTACGAAAACGTCGATGTTACACGATATTTAGCGATGAATTAGGGAGTCTACGGCCCTTACTCTCACATCAAAAGACGGAAGCTACCGAGAATGGCCGAAAAGCCCTTACGAAAACGTCGATGTTACACGATATTTACCGATGAGGAGTCGTAATCCTTAAAGCCAAAACATTGCTTTTTCAAAGTTTCTTTTGGAAAATATCTTATCGGACAACCGAGCCATGGTAGCTAAGTCGGTACAGGACTTTAGAAGAAGGGGTCGCTGGTTCGATCTCCGGCTCGGCCAGTTTTTGTCTGAGGGTTGATGTCAGTCATTGCAACAGGATTCGTTAATCTCTCACCGCTAGCCATCGCTTTGGCAATGGTTCGGTGGGAAAGCAGCCAATGGCTTGGTAAGAATATTGTGCTCAGTACTGGTAAAAGAGATTCCATGAAAGCATAGATAGGTGCGCTGGCCACTGCGATATAACTGAAATAATGTTGAAAACGACGTTAACACCACACAATCAACCAATAAAATTTTTTATCGGACGTTGTAGATCGAAGATCAGACTGCACGTCTCTGCAGTCTGGTTCTATGTAGTCTGATCTTGATCGAAACTTTCTGTTCTCGAGCCATGCTCAGCAGCCCAGACTTAGGATCAATATTACACGTCAGTTTTTAATTTTAGTGTATAAGCTTTAAAGTAGTCTGACCAGTACCCTACGGCACTGCAATAACGTAATATTAAGGGCAGGCAATCCAGAATAACTTTAATAGTGGAGTTAAGGTCGTAATATAACACCACACTCCAAAAAAGATTAGTCACAGAATAAGTCAGGAAATAGCTTGAAAACCATCATTATAGAAGATAATAAAAAAAAAAAAAATGTAGTATTTTCTTAATAGGATATGTAGTCTCTTAGTGTATTTTTAGATTATGCGACAGACTTTTTTTCTGAGAATGTCACGTGATCAATAAGACCTATTTTTTGTGGGGTCGTACTCAACTAACATGTACAGTGACGTCACATTTGATGTCATAAAAACAGACAGCGTTACCGATTTGCGAAAATGACAAACACGTTGGTTATTTGGACGCCAAATTGTTATTGCGTGTTACGGTCCAATTTCTTTATGTTTGGAGAGAACTGTATTTTGTATTTCATATATGTATCAGTATTTTGCAAATACAGCTTGATTCCCAGCAAAAAGAATCTTGTCAGCCCCCCTTAAAATCTTGTTAACAATCGACATAAACAAAAATACATGTAGGTAAACCAAAAACAAAACTGAGTTGGTTTAATCAGGGATCGTATATGTGGTGTGTATATAAGATCCCTGGTTTAATATACTTCGAAACTATTGCATATAATTTCGGAGCACCAGCCGAGCATTTGTGAAAACCCGGTAGACATATGAATATGTGAGCTGTCGGTGATGTGACTGAAATAATGTTGGAAAAGCGTAAAACAGCATTAAATCAATCAACCAGTCACTTCATCAATCAATCAATCAATCAATCAATCTAAAAGATTTCAATTTTACCACTGTGATTAAATTTTAGACTGATCCGAATTGAAAGCATTTGCAGATGACAAGTAATACTTCAATGGTGGGTTTTGTCTTTTAAACGGTAAAAAACATTGTGGGAAAAGGAGAAAATGCTGGTTACCAGCACTTTCTCCTTTTCCCGCAACGTTTTCGGAAGCCTTTTCTGTCAGGGTCGTTTCAACTCGTTATTGTGTGAAACAGGGGTAAAACTAATAAAATCAGCAACTTACCTTGAGCAAGGGCATTTCTAATATCGCTGGACAACTTTTCTACTTGCACATAAACCACAGCAGCCATTGCAACCGAAACACCAAGTAATCCTAGAGACAGAAAAACTCCTCCGCTACCAGAACTCGAACCCTGGCCGACTGGTTTAGGCGTCTTCTTGTCGTTCAGCGAGGCCATTGGGACAGTCACCTGCTCAGCGCTCATGAAAAATGATCTTTTTTGATTGAGTGAAACGTGTCAACCAAGTGTACACACTCTAAAAATTGGGGTATTTACCTTGTCAGCGTGTGTATAATCATTTCCTATGAATAAAGAAACCCCACTTGCATTTCAATCTACCTGTGCAAATCTCTTCATTGATAAACATGGAGATTTTGGTCAAATACATCAACGGTGATATTTTGTCAGGTGTATAATGATGCTAATGATTGTGTGGTGCTTAACGCCATTTTTTCCATAATTCAGCTATATCGCAGTGGCCAGTGTATCCGTGTATTTCTTGAGTTTCTTTTACCAGCACAACGTACAATATTCTTCCCAAGCCATCTGCTGCTTTCCCACATAACCATGTTCGTAACAACGATCAGCGGTGAGAGAGGAATTAATCCTGTCGCAATGATTATCATCAATCCTCGGAGAGAAATTACTCGAAATCAAACTCGAACCAGCGACCTCCTTGTTCTCAAGCACTGTACGCTACCGACTGTACTACCATGGCTCGGCTCGGCATGACGTTTATTAACAAAAGTCGGGGGGAAAAAATTCTATATATGGCCTGCAACACACGAAAAGGGACAGTCGGACATAAGCGTAAAGTGTCGTTTCGGATCAGCCTGCGCAGTCCGCGCAGGCTATTCCGAAACGACACTTTCCGTTTTTATTCAATTTTCTGTTTTGCGCAAGTCTATAGCAGCACAAAATCTAATTTAGTCGTAAAGTGTCCTCTCGGATGAGCCTGCGCGGACTGCGCAGGCTGATCCGAAACGACACTTTACGCTTATGTCCGAATGCCCCTTTTCGCGTGTTGCAACCCATATGTGCCATGCTCTGCCAAAAGGGGCGTTAATGCATCTCCTTAATCCAAGATACCAAGCAAGTCGTCACCTAATCATTGATAAATAAAATCTATTTTCTCTTACAAACGGCTGAATCATGAGGTTGAATGGTATTTGGGCATGCAGAAAATTTACCAAAACCGATATGTTTCGGCTAGGGTCAGCCTGCACGGACTGCGTAGGCTTGCCTGGGTCGAAACTTTTTGCAGATGCATTAAGCACCCTTTCACAGAACATGGCTCAATAATTTCAAGCTTACTAGATTTATGTAACATTTTTTACCAAACTATCAAATTTTGGACTGGTCTAAATTGAAGCAATTTGCAGACGAGAAATTGAGTGTTGCCCAACTTATTAAAGTCTGTCTTTGAAGCGGTAGAAATCATCGCGGGAAAAGGAGAAAATGCTGGTCACCAGCATTTTTTCCTTTTCACACGACGTTTTCTAGATAAAGTCCCTTACCGATGGGGGTCGTAAAAACTCGGGATTGCGTGGTAATTGGTTTGATGTTGTTGTATATAGATCTACAGTATATTAAATCAACTCAGTTTAAATCTTACGAGGTAACGCTATATTGCCGTTAAACTATACCTGTGAATTTGCTTTCAAAATGAATCCGCGTGTATATTTGAGATTTTGTATGGGTAGGGATTTCCATACGGATCACTGCGATCTACCCAGTGTCTTAAAATAGAAACAACGAGACTAGCAGATGCCGGTGAAATATCACAAGTTTTGTTTGTTTTTCTTACAATAAATGATATGTGAAAAGAAAATAACAATGAAGTAGCAATGGCTGACAATAGTAAACAAAAGGGGTGTCAAAATTTCAATTTCAGTCATATAATTTAAAAGTAAAGAAATTCTTTTGAAGATTACAACCTGTTATTGAATGGTCGGTCCAAGTGTTAGTCGCTGGCAGACAAATTAATTTGAAATCTAGGTAAAAACCTGCCAGGTAACTCTATCATTTTGTTTACTTTTTGCCTGGTTCTAGAATTCATTTTTCTGCAAGAAACTAAAACTTTGACGGACCACACAATTTAACAGATTGTCATCTTCACAATATTTTCCATACTTTGGACTGGTGCGGTTTAAGTCTAAATGCATTTCAACACTTTCATTTTTTGGCCACTATAGGGCCTTTAATTACCATAACAACGGATATAATTTTACTCTTCAAAATACAGGCCAAGCCCCGAAAGATCTTCCATTTCCAAAATGGGACCTACCTAGAACTTCTGCCATCAAAAAATGAACAATTCACTTGAAATTTATTCTAAACCTTTATCCCTTTATCAAAACACAATTTTTTTTTTGGACTGGACCAAATTCAGAGCATTTACTGACGAGATTTCAAACATGGTTTGAATGATGATATTTCTCGTTGATAGGGTAGAAAACATTGTGGGAAAAGGAGAAAATGGTAGTTTTCAGAGAGTATCTTTCTCAGAGTCGTCAAAACTCGTTTTCTTTTTTTTTTTTATAAACGGTTAACCCTTAGGCTGCTAAGCGCGACTCAATGAACTTTTGCGGACAGTATAGATCAAGATCAGACTGCACAGAACGTGCAGTCTGATCTTGGATCTACACGCTCCGATAAGGAGATATCATTCCCCAAAATATAACTTTGAATGGCAATATTTGTGTTTTTACTATCGAATTGAAAATTTCATTTTAGCTATATAGCAGGTTAAGGATTAAGCTTCTACATGAATAAATAAAGTTTATTTCATCAGCTTGTGGTTAATATGGGGAAATATTTGCCTCAAAAGGGAAAGGTCCGCGAAAATAACGAGTGCCATACGGCACTCGTTATTTTCGCGGACCTTTCCTTTTTGAGGCAAATATTTCCCCATATTAACCACAAGCTGATGAAATTTACGGCACTCGTTATTTTCGCGGACCTTTCCCTTTTTCGGCAAATATTTCCCCATATTAACCACAAGCTGATGAAATAAATTATATATTATATTTCCTCTGATTATTTTGTCAACGAATGCCACTTTTAAAACTTAAAAATTAAAAAAAACTTAAAAAAGTAGTTCCAGATTTTCGGCAGGAGGAAAATATTCACTGTGACGGGGAAATAATTCCCCCCCAGCTTAAATTACGACATTTCTTTACCTATAACATTTCTAAAAATAGACACATGAAATATAATATAAATGTCTATTTCCAGCACTAAGCAATATAATTGCTATCCCATTTTTCCCGGGAAACTTTGTCTTAATCAACAGATAATATTAAAGATGAGACCGCGTGTTCTGTGCAGTCTGATCTTGATCTACACTGTTTGCAAAAACAAAAAGAGTTGTATTTTGCAGTCATTGTGTTTTAACCCTTCTCCTGCTAAACAACTTAACTGTTAAAGCCCTGGAACCGACTTAAGCTGTTTTTGCAGACAGTGCAGATCAAGATCAGACTGCACATAACGTGCAGTCTGATCTTTGATCTGCACTGTCTGCTACTATGTTACATATTTTTACGGAAACAACTTTGAAATAGCACCATTTCGAGCTGTTTTTTCCCATTTAAAAAGGTCCAGATCATTAATTCAGCGCTTTAGGTGTTTAATAAAACGTTCAAGCAGATGGAAACAACATGGATAGGGCATTTTCAAAGTTATTCTTTGGGAGAAAAAATCTTCTTATCGGGCAGTGTAGATCCAAGATCAGACTGCACGTTCTGTGCAGTCTGATCTTGATCTACACTGTCCGCGAAAGGTCAGTGAGTCGCGCTCAGCTGCCAAAAGGTTTATGTAATTCATAGCTTTTCCAAGCTAGACCAATTTCTCTTCCGGGGATTGAAGATAGTCATTGCAACAGGATTTTTCCCCTCCAAACACTGTTTCGTTGATTTTGAGGAAAAGCAGCTAGTGATCAGATAGAATATCGTGTGAAGTACTGGTAAGTAACTCTGGAAAACATGAATAGATGTACATGCCGTCGCGGTCACACCGAAATGAATTTGAAAGTAACGTGAAAACACCATAGTCAGGGGTTCTGCAGTGGTTCAGTGGTATAGTGTTGGACATATTAGCTGGAGGCCCCAGGTTCGAGCCTCACTAGAAGCACCGGGCTTTTCGTGAGAATTTCCTTTGGCAAGACACTTCAGAGTCTTAGCCTAGAGCTGGTGAAACCCAGGACAACCCTGAATATGTGAGCTTTCGCCGTGGTATAACTGAAATAATATTAAAAGCGACGATAAACAGCATTCAATCAATCAATCAATCAATCAACACTGTAACGTTTTAGAAATAAGTCCTCAAGAATACATTATCATAAAGAGTCCCTTCTAGACCTCCATACAAAAAAATCCTTTTCTTTATTTTTCAATTATTATGATAAGATTATTATGTTCATGTTGTCCCCAACAATTTACAACACAATCCCGAGTTTTAACAACCCTGATAAAGATAAAAATATCGTGGGAAAGGGAGAAAATGCTGATATCTGGCATTTTCTCCTTTTCCCAGAATGTTTGCTATCTTTTTAATAATAAATAATAGATCTATCATTTGAAACACATTTGAAATGTCGTCTATTGATTCTTTCAATATAGACAAGTCTAAGATTTTTCTGTCTGGTAAAGGGTTAGTGCTTCACCAAACGACAAAATTTTGCACTCTATCAAACTGAAAGCATTTGCAGACGACAAATTCAATGTACCTCAGAAAATTATGTCTGTTATTGACGGGATAGAAAACATTGTGGTAAAAGGAGAAAATGCTGATTACCAGCATTTTCTCCTTTTCCCACAATGCTTTCAAAATCCCTTGTCTTTAGGGTTCTCAAAACAGGGGATTATGTGACATAGGTTTAAATTGAGTGAATCAATGAATACCTCGTATTGTACCCAACTGTACTGACTATTATGGTCTTTGATGCCGATTTCAATATTATTTCGGTTATATCGCGGAGGTCAGTGCACCTATCGATGTTTTTCCTGGAATTCTCTCACCATTACTTCGTCCAATATTCTTCCCAAGCCACTGGCTGCTTTCCCACACAACCATAATCGAAACAATGATCAGTGGTGAAAGAGGAATGAGTCCTGTCGCAGTGAGTATCATCAATCCCCGGACAGAAGATGGCCGAGATGGATATCGAACCAGATACCTCAAGCCCTCTACGACTGAGCGTACGGGACTTGGCAGGCCTAAGACAAATTTTCTTGTAGGGAGAGTTTTAACCCTTAGGCTACTAAGCGCGACCCACTGACCTTTGCGGACAGAGTACGTCAAGCTCAGACTGCACAGAACGTGCAGTCTGATCTTGGATCTACGCTGTCCGATAGAAAGTTTTTGTTTCTTGAAATATAACTTTGAAATAGCAATATTTTGGGTTTTACTATCGAATTATAAATTTCATTTTAGTTATTTAGCAGGATAAGGGTTAAAGAATGAAATTTATCATGATTCCCCCGTCTATTTTAAGTCTAGAGCTAGGCTACCAAACGGCAAAATTAAACACTTGTCCGAATAGAACGCATTTTGCAGACGACAAATCAAATGTGGCTCAAATGACAGGTCTTGCCCTTGGAAGAGTACTCTCATATTCGGGCGTCTATGAATAAAGGCCACAATTTTTTAAGGCTCTTATGAAACTAGGGAAAAACAAAAAGGGTTTTTGGCCCAAGCTTCGAAAATGATAGATTGTTAGAGTGAAACTTTGAAAAATATCTGACAACTTTTTTTTTCTAACATTTTTTCTTGTCAACAACTTGCAAAATTATGTGGGGAGATGCGTTATTTACAGAATGACTCAAAACAAAATATGGTTCTTTTGCGTGTGTGGTTACTGACAAGTATTGTGATGGTTATCTTTGTATGAAATAAAAACATTCGTTGGGATTTTGGTCACATATTACATGTTGTATTTAAACTTAGATTTATAAACCCCCAATTTAATGGCTATGTGTATTTCTCATGAAAAGAAAAAAATAATGAACCGCTCAAGATCGCGCAGAAGCATTTACCGGACAAGCGCCTGTCAGAAATTTTACACGTCTACCTGAGCAGCTGTTGTGAATACGGATAGCTAGCGATGAAAAGGACAAATTTTGTCATTGTTTTGATTTTGTCATGCATGTTGCATGCTGTAGACAGCCACGGACATGGTCACGACCACCACGGCCATAGTCACGGAGAGCCAGCTTCGTTCAAATATTCGCAACAAGCTAACCAACCTCCAACAGATCATGGACACGCGCACGATCATGGACATGCACACGCCCATGGACACGCGCACGACCACGGACACGCGCATGATCATGGACATGCACACGGGCATGCAAATGGACACACGCACAAACACGGACATGTGCACAATCATGGTCATAGTCACGAAAGCAGGCAGCCGGATAAACATGGACACAGCCATTCGCATGGCGAACAAGCAAGCAAACAAACATCAGGACCAAAAACTGTGAAGAATACGGGAACTACTTTATGGTTACAAGCAATCACTGCAACTGCCATTATAAGTATATCTCCGGTATTCATCCTTCTATTTATTCCATTAGACAACACGGAAAAGCACCAGCCACTTCTGAAAGTTTTACTCAGTTTTGCCTCTGGGGGTTTATTGGGCGATGCCTTTCTCCATCTTATTCCACACGCTGTATCGCCACACTCCCATGTAGGTGACGACCATGGACATTCTCACGATCATGGTCACTCGCATGGTGAAGGCGGGCATTCACATGACATGTCTGTTGGACTGTGGGTTTTGGCAGGTTTAATAGCTTTTCTAATGGTAGAAAAATTTGTGAGAATTGTTAAAGGTGGGCATGGTCACAGTCATAGCCATTCTGCACCCGCAACCAAATCGAACAAGAAAGACACGCAGACATCAGGAAGTGATGAGAAGAAAAAAGAAAGCAAGGGAGATAAATCTCAAACAGACAAGAAAACAGATGAAGTGAAGAAAGGTAAAATAATTTAACCCTTCACCACACAATCCTGACTTTTAACAACCCTGAAGAAGAAAGGCTTTGAAACAATGTAGGAAAAGGAGAAAATGCTGGAAACCAACATTTTCTCCTTTTCCCACAATGTTTTCAATCCTACCAGACAGAGAAATCACCATTTTAGCAACATTTAATTTGTCGTCTGCAAATGCTTTGAATTTGGTCCAGTCCAAGATTTTAGTTGAAACATATTTATTTTACATCGATTGAGAAACAAGTTCTTACAACTTATACTAATCTCTCTCGATTCTGCTTCCTGGGAACTACACCAGTACTCGCGCCGAACATAAGGGCCAATTAAAAATCCCAAAGTTGACACCCGCTTCCGGGTATTGAACTCAGGACCTTATGGTTACGAGGCCGACGCTCTACCTCACGACCACGGACACCTCACAAACCAAGACTTTGTCGTTTGGCAAAGAGTTAATATTGCGAAAGTTGAGAAGAGAGATACAGATTATTTACTTCTTTGAGATGCACTGGCTTCCTATTAAAGCAGACAGTTTTACTTCAGAAATAGAACTTGAATAAATGCAATATTCTTATGGCTGTAGTCTTTAGTATTTCAGCAAAGCCTAGGTTGGCATTACCGGTCGCCAAAAATACCATTGGTGGTTAAATTTTAGTTTGCCACTTTAAAAACAAAGAGAACCGATACTGATGATCGTAAAAAATGTAATAAAACCAGATAAAATCACCAACCATGAAATTCTTATCCGTTTTGTATATTGAACACCTACACTGTGATCAGTGTATGTTGCCTATCATTTATACCAGGTATCCTAAACTGACAACTATTGCATGGTGGTTGATAGCATGCTGCCAGTTTACCTCGGTCAGTTACCGGATAGTCTTGTTCTATGGATAAAATAAATCAGCAATCACAACTTTTTGGATGCTATGGTGCTGATTGAATTATTCAAGTTTTTTTCTTTGGTTTATAAAGTAAATTTGACAGCATCAATTGTGATCTTTTCCTAAGTTGTACTAAGCCTTTGCAGCTTTATGTGGCCTTATCACATTCATTCTAGGTGAAACTTTTTTTTGTTTAAAACTAATGAATACTAGATTTAGATCTATAGTTTCACCAAATAAAAAGAAAATAATGCCAGATGGTTTTTGTTGATCAGCAGAACAAACCCTAAATTCAAGAAAAGCTAAGCTTGAAAAGCACTAGCAACTTATGAAAGTTTTACTTAGTTTGAATCATTTGAAAGACAAAACAGATGTTTTGGGGATGAATTTAATCAAAAGTTGATCATACATAATCTCTTGCAATGCATGAAATTGTTGATTGGTTTGAAGAATATCTAATACATCTGTTTACCAGACTTAACAATTTTAGACTCAACCAGATTGAAAGCATTTGCAGACGACAGTTTAAATAAATCTTTCTCATGAGGTGTTTTAATTATGCCTTTGAAAAGTAGAAAACACTGTAGGAAAAGGAGAAAATGCTGCTTTCCATCATTATAACCTATTCCTAGCATTTGGAATGTTCAGCCTTCTTATTCATGATTGTTCAAACTAGGGATTGTGTGGCAAAGGGTTAACCTGATTAAAATACATGAATTTTTGGATCTTTAAATCATTCATTAGCCTACAAGCACAGGAATTTGTATCTACTTGTTGACGTTTCAAAAGTAGACTTTCAACTGTATGTAATTTGACGGTCAAAAATATGTAAAAGAAAAAAAAAATCCACTGAAAGACTTACAAAATATATGAGATGCAAATTTATAACCTGTAGATCTTTCTATTCATTGATCATACATGACTCAATGTTATGAAATACTCAGAAAATACCACAATCAAAGATCAAGTCACAATGATCAGGTTCATTGATTAAACCTGGGTTTTGACCGGCAAAAATTTTGGCTACTGAAAATTGGCTGGCGTGAACCTAGAAAGTAGACAGTGCAGTCTGATCTTGATGTACACTGGCAGCAAAAGTTGTGAAAAGCACTATAAGGATTTAGATTTTGACTGTCATTAAAGGGCCTTGCACCAGCTTACCTGAATGAATTACTTCCAAGGCAAGTGCCGAAACATAGGTTGAGGTCTTCTTACACTGTCAAGGTTGTTACAGTTCATACCTTTTAATAAATGTAAGATTTTTGATGACAGCTAGAGGTTTTAAAAAAAGTGGGCAAAAGGTTACAGAACAAATTACCACTAGACTTAAAGCCCCTGTAAAGTCCAAATACAGGTAATTTTCACCGTTTATAACTCAAAAATATATCGGATAGCCCATCACAACACACATATATATGATCGGAGAAAACTCGAACGTGTCGGTTACTGCATTGGTTGCCGTGAAATACGAAAATGCATGGAGAAGCCCGTCGGTTTCAGGGACGCCATTGATCGAGACAACCTTCGTTATCGTTTGTGTATATTCGAACTAGGTCTTCGAGAACGTCACATGATAACATTGCATCTCATAAGTGCTACACAGGACTACAAGTACTATGTCATCGGAGAGTAAGATTGCTCATTCTGAACCCGTTTTCTTATTTAGATGTAGTAAACTCTTCCTGTATTGATGATAAATGAATAAGCGATTATCAGCCTGTGTTGTCGTTTTGTTTACAATGTCGATAAACTTACTTTTTTCAAGCCTAGAATGGGGACTAAATGATCAAGTGAATGAAGGGTTTGTTTTGACGCCTTGAGTGATCACATGGTGTTTACGTCGATATCACGTCACTGTGGACATTTACGACGAAAAATCGGCTAATCGTCGGCGATCATCGATGTAAACAAACAGATAATGCTGCATGGTAGGAATTCTTCTAGTTTCAAAATTCTTTTTTCTGCCATTGACTGGAACTTTTTCAAACTGCACCTTTACATATCATGCAAGTCATAATAATCGCCAAATTTTTGCATGGTAAAAATGAAATTTACTTTTATTTTATAAACAGGCCTTTTTACATTTGGACTTTACTGAGACTTTAAGAAACTGTATCTGAGTGGAAACATTCAAGAGTGGCATTAAAAGACTGTTTTTTTTTTCAGGACTTGTGGTTTTGAGTGCCCAACAATAAGAAATGAAAAAAAAAATATGATATAGTGTGACTTATTAGCAGATAACAAAACATTTTGTGACTCACAGATTTGATTCTTTTTGCGAAATGTAGTAATGAGTTTGCGATCAATATGTTAACTTTTTGAGGTGTTTGCCGTAATTTAATTTGTATTGTGTCACAAAGAATATGCCTTTTTATTTTGCTGGTAACCAGTATTTTCTCCTTTTCCAACAATGTTTTCTACCCTATCGAAGAAAATTTGTATTATTTGAGACACACCATAATTGTCGTCTGCTAATGCTTACATTTGGACAAGCCTAAAAGTTTGTTGTTTGGTAAAGAGTTAAATATGGTTCAAAGGATGTAGTTTTGTCTTGAAAAACATAGAAAACATTGTAGGAAAAGGAGAAAATGCTGGTTACCAGACAATCCTGATTCTTAACAACCCTGAGAAAGAAGGCCTTTGAAAACATTGTGGGAAAAGAAGAAAATGCTGGTAACCAGCATTTTCTCTTTTTCCTACAATGTTTTCTACCCTTTTATAGACGATTTCTGTCATTTGAGCCACATTTAATCTGATATTTACCAATGCTTTCAATTTGGACAAGACTACATTTTTGTTGTGTGGTTAAGAGTTAACTCTTTACCAAACGACAAAATTTCAGACTGGTCCAAATTGAAAGCATTTGCAGACGACAAAATAAACATGACTCAAAAGTTGAAACTTGACTTTAGAAGAGTAGAAAACATTGTGGGAAAAGGAGAAAATGCTGGTTACCAGCATTTTCTCCTTTTCCCACAATGTTTTCAGAAGGCTTCTTCCTCTGGGTCGTAAAAACCAGGGATTGTTTGGTAAAGAGTTAAAGGACCTATAGCTGCAAAAAGTAACCATAGGGTGTTAAAATGCATTTAGATTTTAATCAAACCATTTAAAAATTTTCTGCGAAGATGACAGTCTGTTATTGTACGGTCGCTCAAAGTGCTAGCTGCTTGCAGAAAAATGAATTTTCAAATCAGGTGAAAAGTATACAAAAGATAGAACAACTTTGCAACTTTTAAGCAAGTTTTGGATTTTACTTTTCTACCAGCGAGTAATAAATGGACTGACTGTACAAGAACAGATTGTCATCTTCACAATACTTTACATATTTTTAGACGGTATGATTTCAGTTTAAATGCATTTTAATACCCTTATTGTTTACATTTCGCAGCTAAAGGCCTTTAACATTTTGAAAAGCTTCTTATCTTCAACAAGTTAAAATATGAGATTGTCTGGAAAAGGCTTAACTATTAACCAACCAACAAAACTTCAGACTAGTCCAAATTCAATGCACTAGCAGACGACAAAATAAAAGTGACTCTAAAATTGAAAATTATTTTGGGTAGAGTAGAAAACATTGTCGGAAAAGGAGAAAATACTGGTTACCAGCATTTTCTCCTTTTCCTACAAAGTTTTCAAAAGGCTTTTTCGTAAGGGTCATTAAAAATCAGGATTGTGTGGTAAAGGGTGAAGTCACAGATACTGAGTGTGTTTTATTCTTGTCTAACTCTTTACTTGACATATTTCAAGTTTTGAGGACGCTGGGGTACTGCTTGGCTCAGTGTTAAAGTGTAGGTTTTGTGACTTGGAGGCTCGAAATCGAACCTCATCTGATCCTCTTGGTTTTTCCCGGAAGTGTCCTTGGGCAAGACATTTCAGAGCTCTAGTACTGGTGAAATTCGGGAAATAAATGTATATGTGAGCTGTTGCCATGACTAAAATAACATTGAAAGCGGCGTTAAACAATTAATCAATTGGGGGATGCTTAGGAAGAATGTTTGAAGGGGAAAAAATGCTGGTTATGTGTATTTTTTACTTTTCACACAATGTTTTCTGCCCCTTAAGAGAAAGACAGTTTACAGGGCCCGCGCTGCCGTTCGCCATTTTCGCCAAATGCAAAAATTCTG
This sequence comes from Hippopus hippopus, assembly GCA_946811185.2. Lineage (NCBI taxonomy): Eukaryota > Metazoa > Mollusca > Bivalvia > Cardiida > Cardiidae > Hippopus > Hippopus hippopus. The sequence continues at coordinate 74,579,691 of OX328098.1, read as the reverse complement.
AACAAGTGGCGAATTTTTTCTTTAACTGGCGAAAATAAGTGGCGAACGTTTTTTTTTATAGGCAATTCTTCAGTTTTTGTCTCAACTCACGAGACAAGTGGAGAAAGGGTGAAGCAGGGAACAAGCTACAGGGCGACATGGGCGAAGAAGTCACCTTCAATGGCTCAACTTTGCCTCGTCAACCTTGCTCGGCGAAAAAACTTCGCCTTAAAAAATTCCCGACCTGGCTATATTCATGAAATATTGGCTATCTAAGACAAAGGGTGACGCCAGTTATCCTTTATCAACTTTGTAAATTTAGACAAGACAGCAGAGTGTTATGATCCATATCTGTTACTAACTCGCTAAATCCACCCCTTTATCCCACGAAAACCTGTCTTTTTTTCCGCAGGTAAAGCGTATGCTTATTTGTTTAAATGACGTCAGACGATCAGTACTGATTCTCAATACATCAATAGTCGTAAAATAAAGCAGAATTACCTCTTCTTACTGCTGGAGATATTCTTTACAAATATTTTTCAATAAATTACAATGATGGATGGTAAACCAAAGGATTAAAAAATCTTGAAAACAATCATTTGCCTTCCTCACATCGGCAGCTCAAGCAAAATCTGCAGTGCAGTGTTCTATTTATAGCATTCTATTTTTAGAATACACTACACCTTTTCCTTCCTATCAGCTGTTTTATTGACTATATAGATTACATCTCTGTAAACCTTGTTAAGTTTAATTCTTTTAAATTTTACCAAGTTCTAGTTATGTTTTTGAATCAAGATTGTGGTTGGTCCTCATTACAGCCGTGAAGAAGTTTTTTTTTTTTCTTTTCTCATCACTCTGGACATTATTTGTAATCTGTTGAGAAATGTCAGGGTTTGAAGTAATGTGTAATGTGCATCGATGGGGTCATAAATTACAAGGCAATCAAAACCCAATGGTCAGATAATGTTCTTTTGAGTCAACAAGTAGATAAAAATCCTTCTCACGTTTTTCTTTGATAAGCAAATCATATCCAAAAGTGATAGTAAGATTCAACTGTTTTTCACTCAACGCAGGCATACAGAAATTCTTTCATCACATACTATAATTTCTCCTGTAAAGTTCATGGAAGAAATACTGTCTACTTGCAGCACAAGTCTGCTTTTAGATTCAAACAGAATTTAACTACATTGCGTTTTTACCTTGGTTTTTTTTTTTTGTTTGTTTGTTTTATCAACCCACACAATGCCAACTTTTTAACAACCTCAATAAAGGAGGCTTATGAAAACACTGTGAGAAAAGAAAAAAATGCTAGTAACCAGCATTTTCTCCTTTTCAAATAATGTTTTCTATCCTATCACAGACAATCTTCCACTATTTTGGCAACATTTAAAATTGATGTCTGTATATGCTTTGGGTTTGGATGTGTCTAAAATTGTGTCATGTGCTAAAGGATTAAATCCCCATCATGTAATTTTCATCATTCATGTTTCCATGTTTGTACAAATGAATTAAAATTGAAAAAAAAAAAACCTTGTTCTCTGTGTCTGATACCTGAACGGAATAAAGGGGGATAAATGGTGGTAAAAAGGAAAGTTGCGAAAAAGTAGAAAGAAATGGCTCATAAATTAAGAAAAGTGGCGAAAGAAATGGTAATTAATTAGGAAAAGTGGCGAAAAAAATGGCTCTTAAATAAAAAAAGTGGCGAAAAGTTTTTTAAATTGGCGAAAATAGTGGCGAAAGAAAAAAAAAAAGCCAGAGCAGGCCCTGAGTTTATGTGTACCAATCTTAATCTTTTAACACACCATTCCAAGTTTTACAGACCTGGAGGAAAACAATCTTTCGAAAACAAATGTGGAAAAAGAGAAAATGCTGGTCACAAGTATTTTCTCCTTTTCCAACAATTTTTTCAACCCTATCATAGAACTAAAGGTCATTTTTGCGAATTTTGAATTTGTTGTCTGCAGATGATTTGATTTTGGAAGAGTCTGAAATTTATTGTTTGGGAGAGGTTAAATTTTCCGTCTCTTGTTGCTATCAATTATGAGGAGTCAACAGTTTTTCTCCTTACCGAGCCCTGGTAGCGCTGTCACTAGCGTACAGGACTTGAGGACAGGGGGTTGCTGGTTCAATCCAGGCTCAGCCAATTTCTTTCTGAGGATTGATGATATTCATTGTGACAGGATTCATTCCTCTGTCACCACTGACCATTGCTTTGAATGAATAGTGTATGGTGCACACATAATAGAAATTCTAGGAGAGAATGGATAGGTGCACTGGCTGCTGCTATATAACTCAAATAATGTTGAAAAAGGGATTAAATACCATACAATCAATCAATAAATAAATCAATCAATCAACAGTTTTTTGTTTGGGATTTGCTATTATAAAATTTTTCTTTTGAAGAAAATTTATACTTTTTGGTCTGATAATAAAGAGTACTGGATTTATTTCATACTTAGCGATAATTTATCGGGAAATAATGGTGGATTATAAGGTTTGATAATTCATGGTTAAAGGCAGTGAAATTAACCACTTTTAAATATAGCAACAGAGCAGAACTCTCTTAAGTTAAAAAGTCCAATAGGGTAATGTTTTTCTAACAATTCTTTTTTTTGGTAAGAATTTTCGTAACCTTACGCTTGTGTTTAGATTGATAAAATTCGTTTTATCAAACTTTCATAACTTTGTCAATTTTTTTCAGTAAATATTTCCGTAACTCTTCACTTGAAGGCGGAAACAGTAGTTCCCACACACTAGTTACTGAGGTAAACAGTGCATGCCATTCAACCTGAGGAAAATGTGACGAAATTTATGCGCTTTTACCCTACATTTCATGTGCTTTGAAAAATATTGTAATGTGTTTTCATGTGGGGAGGGTGCCACATGGGTAATTACCAAAAACAACTGTACTGGATTTTGCTGAAAGTCAGAACAAAAAAAGGGGTTTAGAAGCATGAAATAAATAGAATTTTTTTCTTTTTTAGTGAAAGACAAAAATTTATCTTCTTTGTCAAGAGAACATTATAAGGAATACTTTAGCTTTTGGTCGCACCACTTGTTAAAATCTTACCGATGATATATTTTTCTTTTGATATCATTTCAGAGGCTCAGGTAGAAGACATTAAAGTTGCAGGATATCTGAATTTAGCGGCAGACTTCGCTCATAACTTTACAGATGGTCTAGCAATTGGGGCTTCCTTTTTGATGGGTCAGAATCTCGGAATTATCACAACTATAACAATATTTTTACATGAAATTCCACATGAGATAGGTGACTTTGCCATTTTGGTGCAGTCTGGTTGTAGTAAGAAGAAGGTAAGTTGCTGTGTGTATTTTGAAATATTAAAAGAGCCTTTTTTTTGTTTTGTGCAGCAAGTTTATGTTTCATTTCTACCACATATTTACTTTTCTCCACACATGTAAAGAAACTGGATGATTATGGTACATAAAAGAAAAGTTGCAGATATGGTGTTCAAATAACGGGTTAGTTGCTTTAGTTGCAATGTTCGGTAACACTGTCCTTTTTTATGAGAACAAATATAATGTCATGGCATGAATTTGACCTCGCATATTTTGACTTACTTTTGACAACAGTTTCCTAAAGTTTAGAAATGCAAATCGTGAGAGCATTTACTGTTACAGGCCACAATCTAGATAAGGATCAGCTGAAAGGATTTGTTCTTAAAAGGATAGAATACATTGTGGGACAACAAGAAAATGCTGGTTCATAAGACCCTTAATATTCATTTAAACACAGGATTGTCTTGTAAAGGGTTGACAAGTCAGACAGAAAACCCTTTAAAACAGATTTTGTCTGCATTTTGTATTCAGTAATGGAGTTAATATTGATTTGCTTTAGGTTTAAGCAGATAATCGGCAAGTGCAATCTGTTACTATCTGTAATTGTAATCCCTTATTCAATAATCCTGAGTGTTAACAACCTCGATATAACAAGACTTTTGAAAACAATATTGGAAAAGACAGAAGGCTGGTTACCAGCATTTTCTCCTCTTCCCACAATATTTTCTAACCTTTTCAAGACAAATCACATCATTTGAGCCACATCTTATTAGTTTGTCAACTGCAAACGCTTTTGATTTGGAAAGTATCAAAGTTTGTCGAATTTTCCTGACCCTTGACCACACAATTTTGACTTTTAACCCTTTACCACACGGCAAAATTTAAGACCTATCCAAATTGAAAGCATTTGCAGACGACAATTTCATAGTGGCTCAAATGACGCAACTTTTCTTTGATAGGGTAGAAAACTTTGTGGGAAAAGGAGAAAATGCTGGTTACCAGCATTTTCTCCTTTTCCCACAATGTTTTCAAAAGGCCTCTTTTTTAGGGGCGTCAAAAGGCGTCATTGTGTGGTAAAGGGTTAATGACCCTGAGGAAGATTCCTTTTGAAGCTGTTGTAAGGAAGAGAAAATGTTGTTAACCAGTATTTTCTATTTTTCCAGCAATGTTTTCCATCATTCCAAAGGAAGGTACAATTATTTGAGACACATTCAATTTGTCCTCTGCAAATTCCTTCAATTTGGACTAATCTAATTTTGTTTACATTTGGTAAACAGTTCAAACTGGCTGGTTAATAATGGATCCAGACTGCATGATCTTTGCAATCTGATCTAAGATTATTTGGTGAATACAGACCTTGACTGTATGTTCTTTGCAGTCTGATCTTGATCTACATCATCTGCAAAAGCAACTTAAGTTGTACTGGAGATTTGAAGACAAACTTTCAGCTGACCTGAAAATTTCAAATTTATTTGCATTGAAAGCATTTGTGGACAAAATACACTATGCTTCAATGATGCAATTTGATCTTTGGCAGGAAAGATAGAGGATATTTGTTTTTTTCGGTTAAAGATAGAAATTTATTTCATCGAGTGAAAATCATCAGTAATATTTTCATGAGTGGCCACAAGTGAAAATATTACCAATGGTGTTTGCGAGATGAAATAAATTTCGATCTTTAACCGAAAAAAAAACAAATATTCTATTTATTTCATGCTTTTAACCCTTTCTGGGAGGAACTTTATCAAAATCCAGTACAGTTCTTTTCACTGTTATTCCCTGTGGCGTACCCCCTCCGCATGGCAACGCATTACAATATTACATCAAGCGCGAGAAATGTAAGGTAAATGATGTCATATTTCAATGTGGTTGTGAGTCACGTGCATCTTACCTAGGTAACTAGAATACAAAAATTGGTATTTTCACTGGTCGTAACCATGAAATATTGAAAAATATTTCACCGATATTTCTCAGTAATCTACCGGAAAGCATGAAATAAAAAATGTTATTGTGAGAGGAGAAATTTTGTGTCCAGCATTTTCTCGTTGTTTATGTTTTAATAAGCCTTCACCATTAGCGGTGTGAAGAAAATGAAATTGTTTGGGTGAAATGGCAATTTTTTTTTTCAACTTGACTGTTTTCGCTGAGATATCGGCAGGCCTGTTGTTCTTTGTGTTGTTGTCATACGAATATGCTGACATTTATCAGATGTCTCTGTCATTTATAATTAAGGCATTTATATAAAATTTCGACCAGTTGCTTATTATCAAAAGAGGTAAAAAATACCAAACTTGCCTATGCAGAGCACAAAGATCAAGACCAGTCTACATGTTTCCAATCCATTGGCTATTTTGTTTACCCTTAACAACACAATCCTGAGTATTAATGACTCTTTAAATTTGTTTTCTGCAAATATTTTTACTTTGAACAAGTCAAAAATCTAGTAGTTTGATGAAGGGTTATTTTAGAATAATATTTCAATCTAGAATGAGAGTTGAAATACACGCTTCTTTTTCTTATTCAGGCCATGATGTTACAATTTAGTACAGCCATTGGTGCAATGCTGGGAACCGTGTGTAGTTTATTTGCAGAAGGAATCGGGGAAGCAGCAACTGCCTGGATCTTGCCTTTTACTGCCGGGGGTTTTATCTATATAGCTACGGTTTCTGTTATACCAGAGTTGTTAGAGGATACGAAAATGTGGCAATCTGTTAAAGAAATATTAGCACTTCTTGTTGGTGTATATATGATGGTTTTGATTGGGCAATATGAGTAAGCATAGGTGTGTTGTGACTGGCTCATTGTCAAATGAAAGCTGGTGTATGACTGGTCATTTTGAGTGTTTTAGAGCGTTCTAATTGGTCCATTTGAAAAAAAAAAACTTACTACTTACAAGCTTCTTTACGTGTTTGTGAATGTTTTCCAAGGCTATCTTTTCCAGAGTTGTTAAAGTACAGAACCATTCAGTAAAATTTTAGATAAAATACTGCTTTTCAGTTGGAAAACTTACCCTCAGAATTATTATCATGTATAAGTACTACTTTGTGTTATCTAGTCTGTAATGATCCATATGTTAGAGGCCCATTTGAGGCCAAAATATCAAAGCAGTTGTCATTTAAACCATACCATGTAAGTATGAAAAATATTGTGGAGATGACAGCCTGTTATCAAGTGGTTGTGTATGTGTTAGTAATTGGCAGAAAAAAAAAAGAATTCTAAAATCTAGCAAAAAGTAAACTATCTGGCAGGATTTAACCTAGGTTTGATATTAATTTCTCTGTCAGCGACTAACACATGGACCGACGGTACAATGACAGATTGTCATTTTCACTATCGTTTCCATACTTTGAATGTTTTGATATCAATTTAAATGCATTCAAACACCCGTTTTGTTTACTGTTAAGCTTTATTGTAACTTAATTACTGGTAGCCTAAAATCTGTCTGACGAATCACAGAAAATCGAAATACCATAAAACACCAAAATATCTTTATTTTTTATGCTAGTAAATTAAGATTACAGACATTATCATTTTTATAACTTTAAAATATTTTTTAACAGAATATATGACTAATTAACATATTAGTTACCAGAGAGAAGAATGATATTGTTTATATTTGTTTATATATCTACATTGATGATGGCTTTACATAGGGAACAATCACTGTAATATACCCGTTTGTCTAAGCTTTCTCATGGAAATACTGATCTTAAATATTCTCTTTTCCCACTGTGCTTTTCATTTCGTAATGTCACCTCCAATCAGATTTATATTATCTTTATCGATATTTAATATATTGTAAACAGAATCTGTTTTATTTGAAAAAAATAAAGAATTGTTATCTTGTAAGACGTTTTTTCACATATTCAAAATGGCTGTCAGCTTTCTGATTTTGTAGAGTGTGTTTCAATGTAGTATATTTCCAATATTGAAATGGACTAAAGATTTTTCTGGCATAGAAATGGATCTAAATCACAAACATCAGTCTTGTGCACAAGCCGCCGTTGTGAGAATTGAGAGGTAATTATGTTTTGCAGAATCATCGACATTTACTACAAGTGGGTATTTGGGCGAACATTAAGAGTTCTGTAAACTATTTATATACATATTTTTCACGGCAGGCTTCAACTGCATATTGTAATTATGTTATTAGGTTTTCAAATCTGTCTGACCTCCCTAAATAAATATAAACAAGTTGTGTCAAACGCCACAACTTCAGCATCCTAAATACAATACAGGATATTTAGGTTTTTCAGTGGTATTTAGGTTTTTTGGTGATTCATCAGACCCGTGATCCCATTTATAATGACACTGATGAAGATAGCTTTAAAAACATTCAAGGAATAATGCTGGTTACCAGCAATTTTCTCTTTTCCCAATCCTTTTAAAGATAAGTCAATTGAGCAAAATTTCATATGTCATCTGCAATTGCTTTAGAGTGGGGCTCAAATTTAAAATTTTATTGTTTACTTGATCTGCCTATGTTTATATAACTCAATGTGTTTTGATTGGTCTATTTGAAATACCGATAAATGTATTGACTGGTCAATTTGAAATGATACTTAGAATTGTGACTGAGATTCTATAAAGATAACTCATACTCTGTAAAATGGGGTTTAGGATGTATCTCCCCAATTCATTATACCAAACAACTCATCACATCATTATTGATACATGAAATCAAGTTTGTTTTAAAAACGGGCTGATTCATGAAATAGACTGGTCTTTTGACATGCAAAAAATTGACTGATAGCAGAAAGTATCGACCTTTTTCTTGCAGGAAGTTTCAACCTGTTTCTGCCTGCATGAACTGCGCAGCCTGACCAGGGTTGTTACTATTTGTAGATACATAAAGCCCCCGTTCACAAAACATGGCTCATAATATATATCTATGTGCATATAAAAAATGTATGAAATCAGAGATCTTACATAAACAGGGACAAGAATACTGGGAAGTGATTGGGAATTGTACAGCTGATAAATTAATCCTTTACCACACAATAACGACTTTTGACGACCCTGAGGTAGAAGCCTTTTGAAAACATTGTGGGAAAAGGAGAAAATGCTGGTAACCAGCATTTTCTCCTTTTCCCACAATTTTTCTACCTTTCCCAAATCAAATTTTGATTCTTCAGTCACATTTATTTTGTCGTCTGCAAATGCTTTCAAGTTGGACCAGTCTATAAATTTGTCGTTTGGTAAAGAGTTAATTGATAACCAACAAATTGATATACATGTATGTATACATAACCATATGATTCTTTTATCACACAATCCCTAACTTTCTGGAATCTGAGATAGAGCCAATTTAAACACACCGTTGAGAGACACAATGTTTTCAGACCTTTTTATCCATAATGCTACAAAATAAAAAGAATGAAAATTTCAAGCCAATAATAAATAACAAAAGATTGCGATTACAAAGTGTTTATTGCTCAGAAAAAAACTCTCGGTATTGGGCACGTTCTGTACAATCTGAATTTGATATAAACTGTTGACAAAAGGCATTGTTTCGAGCTAAGCAGCTTAAAGGTTGAACAAATCTAATCATTTTAAACCAAATTTCACTTTTCATGTAAGTATGCTTTTCGAGCAATTTTAACATTTTTCATCTGATAAAAGAGTTCAATAATTTTTAGTTTGGCTGTTTTCGAAGAAAACATTGAGGTATTATCATAGCCCAAGCTTTGTTGGCGTCTGCGTCATACAAAAACTTTGACATTCTGTTATACATGTATCTCTTTTATTAATGAAGATATTTACTTCAATATTAAAAAAAAAAGAAGTTGTTCACTATCAAATAAGGAATCCATATAACGAGGGCCGGTAACCATCAGAATATTTTTGACAGAGTTATAGCCCTTTCTCGATTTAAAATTTTCACTGAAAATCAAGCTTTTTGCGGTCGAGCGTTGGCACCTGTATGCGGTGCTCTTGTTTTCATCTACAGTTATTACTTGTCCCTTTCTATATAAAGTCTCTGAAGAGATAGATTATTATATCATATAGAATTAAATCAAGAAGACATTACTGGTTGTGTAATAAATGATAATACATGTCCATGTATAGTAATCATTATATAAACCAAGAAAACATTTTTCTGTAATATGATAGTCTTGAAAATTTCTGTAACCCCTTACCAACCCCTTACCTTTCTGTAAAATAATACGCTTGAAAATTTCTGTAACCCCTTACCAAACGGTTCTGAGTTGTAATGGCCCCAAAGAATAGACTTTTGTAGAAATTGTTGGAAAATATTGAAATGCTAGTAATCAGTTTTTTCAATTATTTCTGCCATATTTTCCTTATTCATATTTATTTATAATTTGGGTCATGGTATATTTGCAGACTGCAAATGCTTTTGATCATAACAGTTCTTATTTTAAGCTCACCTGAACACGACCTCAAGGTGAACGTACGTGATTGTGCTGTGTCCATCATCCATCTTCCATTGTGCATCCTCGGTCATCTGTGATGCGTAGTGCATCGCTAACTTTTACCTTCTTTACGCTCTAGAGGCAGTATTTTAAGTCCAATACTCATGAAACTAGGTCGGAATATTTGTCTTGATGATATCTCGAACGAATTCGAAAATGAGTCATGTCTGGTCAAAAACTAGGTCACTAAGTCAAATCTCAGGGCTGTACAGATGAAACTGTTTGGTAAAGGGTCTTAAAATGTTTCTGATGTCCTCCACACAAACTTACCCTTAATCACGATGGATTCACATCTCTGTCACAGGTGAATATTGTTTTCACCATTGTGAAGTTGGAAAGCAGCCAGTGGTTCGGGAGGAAAATTGTGCGAAGTACTGACCAGTAAAAAAAAAAAAAATCCAGGAAACCATAGAAGCACTAGCTAAGATGATATACTTGAAATCATGTTGAAAACGGCGATAAATACGATGTAGTCAATCAATCAATCAATCTTTTTCATCACCAGTTATAATTACCCCGAAAAGATGTTGAAAGGATTTTAGATTAAACGAGAAAATGTTAATTACTAGCATTTTCTCCATTTCTAAGTTTTCAACCCTTTTTAGATAAATCGCATAATTTGAACCACATTTCAACTGTTATCTTAAATGCTTTCATTTTGGTCAGTCTAACCCTTGACATCTGGTAAACAATTAACGTTAATTAGACCTCTTATTTGTTGCTACATGTACGAGCATATGGACCACTTAAGTTGAGATTGCATGTTCTACGAGGTCTGATCTCGATCTAAAATATTCGTGATTGCCGTCCAATGATCAGTTACAGCATACTGCATGATTCAGTTCTCTAGGATATAAAGAAACCCGACCAAGTTTGATCTCTATCCCGCAGGCACAGCCGGGTAGCTCAGTGGTTAGCGTATCGGACTTGTGACGTGGTGGTTGTGAGTTGGTTAATCAGTTGAGGCAAACGTTCTTTCTGGCGGTTTTTCGCCTCTTACCTCTGATGGATGACATGAGAAAAGTAGTCAGTGACTTAGAAAGAAAGTTGTGTGAGTACTGGTGTGAGAAATCCACAAACACATGCATCGGTGCACTGACTGTCGTGATAAGCTACTAAAGCGGCGTTTAACTCAACCAATCCATCCTGCAGATTCGATTTCAATTTAAAAACATTTCAAGATGCATTTCTGTTTTATCACATTTGACAGAATCTTTTGCGATATAAGTGGAAATCGAAGACCAGGATCAGACCGCTCTATGAGTTTGGTCTCCGTCCTCCATCAAGTCTTATTCCCTATCACACAGTATAACTTTTGGTATAGAAGACTGGAGTTTGAAGATGCACTTGTGTAATTTGGACTGATGATTACTTTCTTGGTGACTTCATTCGTGAGCGGTCCTGCGTGGCTCAGTGAGGCCCCGGGTTCGAGCCACACTAGATCCACTGGGTTTGTCGTGGAAGTATCGTTGGGCAAGACCCGTCAGAGCCCTAGCATAGTACTAGCTAAAGAAAAGGAAAACGTGAATATGGCTTGCAACACAGAAAAAGGGTATTTGG